>JAQHUG010000017.1:7062004-7121794 GCA_028555095.1 Dicrostonyx torquatus | reverse complement strand
GGGAGGGGAGCAGAGAAAAATGTAGAGCTCAATAAAAACCAATAAAAAAAAAGGAAAAAAAATGATGTGTTAAGACATGGCTCTCTGGCTGGGCGGTGGTGGCACAAGCCTTTTAATCCCCAGCACTTGGGAGGCAGAAGCAAGTGGATCTCTGTGAGTTCAAGGCCAGCCTGGTCTACAAGAGCTAGCTCCAAGACAAGCTTCAAAGCTACAGAGAAACCCTGTCTCCAAAAACCAAAAAATAAGGAAAAAAAAAAAAAAGACCCGGCTCTCTGTGGGCAATGCCACTACTGGGGAGATGGTTTGGAGTTGTTTCAAAACGTAGGTTGAAGAAGTCACAAGAGGCAAGTCAATAAACAGCATCACTCCATCATCTGCTTCAGTTTCTGTCTCCATGTTCCTGTCTTGAGTTCCTGCTCTGCCTTCCTTTGGTGATGGGGATGGCCTGTACTGTGGATCTGTAGTAAAATAAGACCTTTCTTCTTCAACTTTTTATGCATTTTTTTTATCACAGCAGTATACATCCTAAGACACTCCTCTATTTTCTTATGCTTTAAAAAAAGATAGTCCCATTTCATCATGGGTTTGCCATGAAATGCAGATGTAGCTGACATCTACAATATTACTCACCTTTTTTTTATGAATATCCTTGAAGAATAGTATTGAAGAGAAATCAATTTAACAGCCATTAGTTTGGATAGTGAACCTGGTTCCTCACCTTCATGGGGTTAAGTAATATGGATAACCTCCCATGAATGAGTAAAGTGCAGTTAAGTAATGGTTTATTATAAAAATTCTCCCCAAATCAGAAAAATTAGTATTTAGTAAAGAGAAAATTAAATGGCATATTCTGTGAATAAAAGTTAGATAATTTCCTTAACCATCTGTCTTTATTTTGGAATTCCCAGGGTGTTTCTGAATACTGGGAAATGGAATATAAGCCTGAGTCTATACTCTATAATCAAACTTCTGCTTGAAACAAGATTCTTACATGGGACTTCAAAGTTCCAGTGTCTCCTCATGACAAAGAGGGAGCACTTGCTGTGCATGGGCAAGCAAAGATATCAGCAAATAATTTTGCTAACAATTTCCAAATTAAAATTGAAGTAAGCAAGACTGTAATAGCTGATAACATATGATAACTGGGATTAGACATCACATACAACAGTATTATTGTGACTTAATCCACAATTACCACTTATAGTATCATCAAGGTCCAAAGACTGTGAACAGTTATTGTGTCACCAGTTTCATTTCTTCACCTACTCTCTGATTGAGTCATCAAGAGTCATCAGGTTCAATGATAATCCACTCTGGTCTTATGTACTGCAGACTTGCAATAACCAGCAGCCTCTAAAATATCATCTTCAGTGAGCTGAATTATGATGAGGTTGAATTGCCAGTGTTGTTTTCATTTCCCAGAATAACATCCTGGCCAATCCAATTTATTTGTCATCATCCTATTACATGCATTGTCCTTCTATTCTGAGCCCATGCCCACCTCTTCATCAATGAGTCAGTGGTGTTGCTCTGGTTGGCACAAATACAAATCAAAGTCTTTATTTGTTAAAATGAAAGAGTGGAGGCATTAAATCTCCTTGTTGTATTATAGACTCCTCAACCTAAAATTGAGATTCCTATCAGTCTTAAAATTGGGGTCTCCAAAAATTTTAATGAACTAAATAGCTTAAAACATTTTCAATTTCACAGTCATTGAAGAAGCCAATAACACAACCATGGGCCCAGAAACAGGGCACATATGCCTACCTGGGGCATAAATTAAACTATGATATGCCTATAGGGCAACAGTCAGTCTTCTTGCATGATACCTGATATGGGATTCCCCTTTGTATGCTATGAATACCTCTGGTTAATAAGGAAACTAGCTTGGCCTGATAGGATCAACAGAGCTATTGAAGAAAAACTAAGCTGAATGCTGGGAGAAGGAAGGCAGAGTCAGAGGAGAACCCATAAAGCTGCTGCCAGAGACAGGCATGGGAGGAATCATGCCAGTAGGCCAAGAGCCTCATGGTAAAATATAAAATAATGGAAATGGGTTAATACTAGATGCAAGAGCTAGCTAGCAATACACTTGAGTGATTAGGCAAGCAGTGATTTAAATAATATAGTTTCTGTGTGATTATTTAAGGAGTCTGGTAGGCAGGGAAAACAAACAAGCGTCTTCCTACTACAGTTATCCTTCTGCATCATACATGAAGTTATTTAACATACAGCATTCAGTACATTGAAGATTACATGAATCCATTGAATTAAACATGAACATCCTCATTCTCTCATTGAAGACCAAATTGAAGAATTCTTATTAAGAATGGGCAGTTACAAATGGAAAGGTAAATTTTGCATTTTGAACGTTATTCTTTGCGCAAATCCTCATTGCTCTTAATTTACAATCCTTCAGTAGTTAATACAAAAGCTCATAATGTGAACAAAAGTAAGTTCACGTATCATAGAACAATTACATTAGTTCCTATCTGAGACCTCTTCACTCACAGTCTGTACCTCTTATATTTCTTCTGCATCTTCATCACCTATTTTTCCCATATAAAGGGCAGGGACTCTGGTTTTCTCAACATTTACCTCAGGAAATGAATTTGTGCACCTCACCACAATTCAAGACTCACAGGAACAAGCCTTATTCTTCCTCAAACACACCATAGCTGTACTCTGACACCCTCATAAGTACTCAAATAAAGCATGGGAGCTGTGTCTTCAACAAAACAAATCACAAAAAACCCATTCCAAAGAAGGAATGCTTAAGTAGACTCTGATCTCAAGCCATTATATTTTGATGGCAGAATTTCATTTATATCCAGTATTAGGATCCATTATTTCAAGTAAAACTTAGAATATTGAAATAAGCGTTAAGGTCCCATTATATGCACACAGTGCTAGCATTTCCACCAGAGGACCCGAACATGTGCGACACTTTTAAAAACTGCTCAGTAACTCATCTGTTTCTGCACAATACTGAGCAGTTCCATTTGAAAGCTTATGTATATGCACACCTTTCCTCAGATTGAAAGAACTGAAAGACACCACCCATAGTCTTTAGCTCTGAAATGGAAATACTGTTCAGCTGGGGGCTCACATCAGCTTCAGACATGAATGGTAATGATTAGAGACAACTTTAACGGAAAGTAAGAACTGACAGAATAATTATTTGTCAACATTTTGGATTTGTATTAAATCAAACATTGTCCTGAGTAGTGGAAAAGCAAAATCATTTGCAGAGGAAATTCTGTCAAATGCATCACATTTATTTTCTGAAAACATCACCAAGTACAGGGTGAGTACATCAGAAAACAGTCATTATTGTTTTGGTTATGGCGCAATATTTTTTAAGTGTATACTTTCTAACCTTAGACTCTTTTCCTTCTAATGGGACATTTTGTGGAATGCTACTTGTGTTATAATTAATATGTTCTATTTTTTATCAGCATTGAATTTGAAATGCTTTATATTCTCAGTCACTATAAATGGGAGGACACTGTAGTGCTCCTGGCTTTGTAGCTCTTACACAAGGAAGGACTACTTTTGTTTCTAAGAGATCCGGGTATTGTCTTGTATTTACTTCTGGTTAGTCGTTAGAATTTTGGAGAAATCAGCATCAACACTGCATTGGAGCAGACTGAGTAAGGAGCATCAGAAAGGGGGGACCTAAAGAGTACTACTACCATAGCTATGAACACAGAGCCTTAAAGAAAAAAGAAGAAGTTATCTTTGCAGCCATGTGGATGATGGGCAAATGGCACCTAGAATTCTCATTACTGGAGTTAGGAGTTTATTGAATGAACATTAAGCCAGAATGTGATAACTGCATGGTAATATTGAACACATTATACTAACTTCCTGAGTTTAAAAAAAATGAAAAATGAGGAAAAAACTACAGCAAAGTCTGACAACTTCAACATAGCTACATTCCAATTAGGAGGCTCCTTTAGGTGGTAAAAAATTCTACAACAAATAGAATACTTTATGAAGTAGTGGTGCTCCACATCTAGAATGTTCTCAAGAATAAGCTTTAGGGATGTTTACTTGTCCAACTTGGGCATAGGAAAATATATGCTAAACAAGACTTAGAAAATTCCCAATAGACTAAAATAACTACTTATTTACCAGCCATTTATTCCTTATTTGTTTGATCATTTCACACTTCTTTTTGTAAATAGCCATGTTTCCCTATGGCTGAAATGAAGACAGACATTTTTAGCTTGCGGTGAAGTGACATTTTCTCCAAGTGCACTTAGTAAATTTTTTATACAACTCTAAACTATGGAGCCAAATCAATTGTGGGGAATGTGTTGAATGTCCATCCACAAAGGCAAAGAAGATAAATGACCTCTAAATGTGACTGGGCAAAAGCAATTTACAAGAGTGTGTGAGGGTCATATTTTATCAGAAGCAGAAGGCTTATTCCATCTTTGCAGTTACCAAAAGTGCACAGGATTATAGATCCTTGCTTTTCCCTCTCCACGTGAAACCACTGTGTGCTTTGGACAGAAGATTCCTACTGTGTTTTAACCCTCAGCTTAATCCTCACATTTAAATGAAAATTTAAGTAAATTTCTAGAGAACTTGTGGAAGAAGCAACTAACAGAAAAGGACTTCCTTCCCAATCCTGTCCATAGGTTCTATACTTCACCCAGTAGGAAAACAATAAAATGTGTTGCCCATTATGTGGAAAACTCTTAGGAAATGGTGTAATAACTCTGGATTCTCTTAAATTTTCTTTAACCTTGGGTTTGCCCTTGTTCTACTGAACCATGTCTTCCAATCAGTTTTCATAGTATGTGCCTGTCTGTCTGTCTGTCTCTCTCTCTGTGTGTTATATGTATGTGTGTGTGTGTGTGTGTGTGTGTGTGTGTGTATTTATCATTGTAGCTAGTGACAGGTACAAAAGATGTGAGATTTTTTTTAAATCTTCCTAGTACAAATCATAAAATACAAAGCTTAAAATTAATCATTCTTATGCTGTTTTTACCCTGTTCCTCATCTTCATTTCAATGCCTCTAGTGCAACTTGAGCCAAGTCTTATCTAACTGAGCTAAAAGTCCCAGTCTGCTTCCCTTGCTTCTGCAATTCGAGGTCAGAACAGAAGTCATACTTTGGAAGCAGAGCCAATGCATATTAACTATCTCTTAGTGAATAGCAAATTACTGAAAATTTAGCATTTTAAAACAAAATGAGTTTATTATCTTTGAATTTCAGTGAGTCAGGAGTGCAGGCAGGCAAAGAATAGCTCGGTTCTTTGTTCATAATTTCAAAAGGCCAAAATTATGGTGCTACTCTTAGTCTCTGAATGTTTCTCAAATTCAAGGTCCTCTTGCAAGTAGCACAATTTCATGTTCTCCAATTGTAGCACCAAGATTCCTATTTTTTAAATTGGTTACAGGTGGGTTAATTTTCAACAACTTGCAGACATTCATAGTTCCTTACCATGTAGCCTACTGATCCTTAAAAACCAGCAATGAAGAATCTTGCTCCTGTAAAATCTATTCATGTTATGAATCTCTATCACCAGGGAGAAGTTTGTGGTGTGTGTGTGTGTGTGTGTGTGTGTGTGTGTGTGTGTGTGTGTGTGTGTGTGTAAGAGGTAGGTATATGGAATTTTGTATGTTTAACTGCTAACTTGGTTGGGATGAGCCCACTGAACATAAACTTTCTCTCAGTGGAGACAAGGCCAAAGGATAAAAGCTAATTAGGGAAGGATTTTATGGTGTCACATCACAATCAATCATAACCACAGGTCCCTGTCAAAGCTGAGTGTGTGGGTCATTGTGGTCATTGAGGAACTGTCTACCTGATAATTATTGAAGCTTGGCATTGAACCAAGGCAAATAAAATTCCTTTACCAAGAGGGCTGGCCAGAATTACAAAGAGAGAGCATCTCAGGAAATATGAGCACTAACGGAAGTTACAGTCAAATGCCAATTAAGACCAGAGATAAACAAGATATATCAGCCAAAGAATGACTCTGGAAAGTAATCCATTTCACATTTTAAAAATTTGAATATTTAGTTAATAGCAATTCAGAGTTTTTTAACTGAAAATATTCGTATACAGTGTCTCCTTTTATAACCAGGTGAACAACTGATGACTGATGATCTTGGATAAGGACAAACTGCAAAATATGATGGATATTCAATTCACTGCAGGGCTCCATGAAATTGATAGTAGCCAAATATCAGCCTCGGGTTCTTTGAAGGATAAAATCAAACAACAATAAAATATATAAAACAGGCTGTCCTTATTACTGTTAGTATAGGGTACAGATTGAGAAGCCTCTAAATATAAAGTAGCTGTGTTCATATCTCAGATATAAAACTTCCTAAATATTTGATTTTGAGCAAGCTATTTGGTTTTATTCTGGCTCACATCACTTGTCTGAAAGAAAGATAAAAATATAACAGGATGCATGACTAATATCTAAATTTAATATAAGCAAATATGTGAGATGTGCATTTATTTTGGAAATACACTTTATTTCATAAACATGAAATAAAACCTGTCATCTTTACTACCAATGCTTATTCATAATCCTTTAGTTTTATAAGAACAATAAAAAGCTTGTGTGTATTAGCCCTAACCTTGACATGCAAAATTTCTAAATATATACCATAATGCTTTGCAGCATTGCCTAATATGTCTATCCAAAGCAGTTACCTTTCTTAAGGTAAAAGAGTTATTCTTCTCGTCGATCTATACTTATAAGTCCATAGTAAGAATTTTTATAAATATGGAATGGTTGACTCCCATCACAGCATGAACAATAAAGGATCTGTGCAATAGGCATCTTCAGTCATAGCAGAAGTGGGCCACTGATCACACAACTTACATTTCTGCTCCCTACCCATCAACCTGTATTGATGAGGGTGAATAAATATCCCAGGCATAGACTCAACACACATTTCAGAAGAGCTCTGGTTAAAAGGAGCAGGGGCTTATCCTATCAGGATAGGCTATGGCTAGGTGAAGTTGGGTTCAGACATGTAAGGTTCTTTTATGTGTCCTTAAGGCATAAACAAAAGAGGAAGATTCATGCTAGAGACTTTGGAGTGCAGAGGCATAGGGTGTGGGGCACTGATGACTTGAGAGCTGCAGAAAAAGGATGAGAAAGCCTACACACATATATCCTGCTATGTGCAGAAAATTAAATTCTTCTCTGGTTAAGGAAAAAGGGTCAAATTCTTTAAAAGTCTCCATGTACAAGGGTTAAAGAACACATCCCTGTATCGGCATTGAAGACTGACAAGCACCAGAGAGCTTGGGGAATGCAGTTAATCCATATTAATGCCATCCTCTGCCATTTGATGGTATCTAATTGGATATAGAGCCACTGTAAAGTAACTTGAGCGAGGGCAAGAGGAAGCAAACAAGGGTGATAATGCCTAAGGATGTACTTCACAGAACACGAAACAATGAGAAGCATTCACTGCCAGGCTACAGACTGTGCTTTCAATTTAGTGTCTCATTTTGCATATGATGTACTATATAATTCAATCAGCCTGCTAGGGAAAATGAACCTCAAACAGGAGCAAAGTAAATACAGCAAAGAACTCAGGGGTGTCAAAAAGGAGAGGAATTCCACAAGCCCATCACGCATAGGCCTTTTCAAACAAATAAACACACGTTCTCCCACTCCTTCTCATGCATTAGGATATTGCATTGTATCTTTATACGCATAAATTATCAGAAGAGACTGACAGAATACCATTTAGTTGAGATTGCTGGCAGAAGCTGGTGTGATGGCTCAACAGTTGCAGGTATTTACTTGCCTCTAAGCCTGATGACCTTCATTTGATTTCTAGACTTACATAATGTAAGAAGAAAACTGACTGTCATGAGAGGACCTCTGCTGTCATTATACAGATTCACTTAAGTACACACACACACACACACACACACACACACACACACACACACACAAGTAAATAGATATGATCACAGAAATTAAGAACAATGATTATCTTCCTTTAGTAGAGTACCTGGGTAGAAATTCTTGAACGGCTTACTTAGAGCATGATCACATCTTTGGGCCTCAGTTTTCTAGTGTTTAAATGATTGTGATGAAATTTTCTTTTTAGAAGTATAAAGATGAGTTATGAAGAACATGGGATAAGGTCTATCCTATTCACATATTTGTTATTTATTGTTTTTGCTTCATCACATACATAAATATGCCATGAATTTACAAGTGCATAACAGTGATTATATAAACCCACAAGAATAATCTTATGTCTATAAATCAATTTCCATCAGAATCAGATAGCAGACACTACAGTTTATATATATATATATATGTATATATATACACATATATGTGTATATATGAATGCTATCAGGGTATGTTATGGATCCTGCAGTACCACCAGCAGCTACTACCTCCTGTCTACTAGTTTTCAGAGACTATGGTAGCATCACTTCACTTGCTTTATCACATGGAACCATATCCATGCTTGAGTAATATACAGAGCATTATTTTGAACCCTGTAAGTGATTAATAGCTTGTCCATGTCAAATAAAATTATGCAGGCAGAAGAAACAGAGCTAGAATAGAAATCTAACCTGTCAAGTACAGAACCTTAACATTTGTGCTCCCTGCCATTATTTTTATGTTTATTTTTGTACTAGTTAGTAAATTAGATGGCATGTCATTTCTGAAAACACTTTTAAATGACTTCATACAAAGGACAAAAATGTTTGTATTTACTATCAAAAATATTCATGACAGAAGTTTTATAAATACATTCTTGGCATTTATTATTGTAATCACAGAATTTAAAAGCAGCAACAGAGTAATGCCACAATATTTTTATAGCTTTAAAATATAAAATTAAGTATCTTCCCAAGAAAACACTATGTAAAAGAATAATTTTTTACTTTCAGTGTATAGTTGAAAGACACAAAATAAAACAACCTATCTCTACAGTGCACACATTCCTCAAACCAAACATTTTTATTGGCACCAATGTGTTAGTAATTATTTTTATCATCTGCTGAGCATGTGCATGCATGTGTGTGTGTTTATAAGTATATATGCATTGTTGCTTGTTCAGCTGTGCCTGCATATCTCACTCACTACCCACTTTCTTTTATGAGACAAAGCTTTTCACTAGCCTGGATCTCATGAGCATCTACCTTGATGATACCTGGATTGTCATTAATTCATATTTCTTTGCCTCTCCAGCCTTGGGATAATAAACATGTATTGTCACACTTAGTATTTTAACTGTTTTGAGGGTAGAACTCAGAATGCTATATTTACTGAATATATACTTATTTGACTGAATTATTGTCTCAGGCCCCATTTAATATTTTAATTCTCAATATAACTGTCTTAATCATGTGCTATCTGCAAAATCACTTAAGGAAGTGATTATTTAAATTTCTTTCCACACTCTGTTCATGATGTTGGGTTCATGGGACAGGAACACATCAGCTCAGAGGAGGCATGTCTTCTAAATAGTCAAAACTAAAGGGTGGATTCCCTTCCACTACCCCAATCTAGGTTCTCTTTTTCACCATCACTCAAGTACCCATGGAAACATCTAACTTGAAAGTGATAAACAGACATTTAATAGAAAAAAATAGAAGGGACTGAAATGATACAGTTGCAGAAATAGTAAGGGCAAGTTGATTCTCATTTTTCTCTCCTTTCCTGTATGTTGCACAGTTCACTGTGGATGCCACATCCTAGAATAACCTCACCCAGAACATTTATGCAGTGTCAATTAAAAAGAAGCCTCAGGAGCCTAATGCACTCTCCTATCCAGAAGGCCTCATGTAGATATGTGCTATGTAATAAATAATAAGATTAAACCCCATGTGATCTCAATTTTACATAATAAAATTCTAAGTTAAAATGTAAATCTATTTTAAGCCCTAGAGTGCTGACCATATGCCTCACTGACTGGGTAGATGGCTACTTAATAGATAATCTACAGTGTGAGCCAAAAATCTAGTCACAGTCATCTGATCATCATGCTCCGTCGAAAGAAGAAATGAGGAGGGAGAGAACAGAGTCAGAAAGTGCCAATGCATTGTACCAACAAGGAGGGGCCAACAAACACAGGTAATAGGACTGTTGCAGGAGGGCCTTCTTTTTCATCCCAGCCACCTGGCTAGCTTAGCCCTGAAATAACCACACAGAATCTGTATTAATTAAATCAGTGCTTGGCCCATTAGCTCTAACTTCTTATTGGCTAATTCTTACATATTAATTTAACCCATCTCCATTAATCTGTGTATCACCACGAGGTCGCGGCCTACCAGCCAAGTTCCAGCACATCTATCTCCGGGTTGCTGGTCCATGGAACCTTCTCACTCTGCCCTTCTTTCTCCAAGCATACAGTTCTGTCTTCACTGCCTACCTACATTCTGCCTTATCAACATGCTCAAAGCAGTATTAACCAATGAAGGCAACACAAAGACAGAAGAACCTTCTACACCATAGGACTATCCTCCAGCTCTAAGAAAGGCAACATAATAGCAACAAGAATAACGATGTTGATACAGCTATGCTATGACCTTGTTCATAAGTGTGTGTGTGTGTGTGTGTGTGCATCATTTTTACTGATTCCTTGGGAATTTCACATTATGCATGCACCCCAATCCTGCCCATATCCCAGTTCCTCCATATCCTTCCCTCATCCCTGCAGAATCCCCACCAAAAGAAACTCCTCAAAAATTTAATTACAAACAAATTAAAAGCCACCATTTCTCTCTTCTGTCTTTCCAACACCTCTTCATTCATCCTAGTGCCACTGTGCCAACGGGTGCTGCTGTGTGTCACATGGTATACTTTTTTGTCCAATCATCCCCACCCACAAAATGTTCATCACAATAAGTTTTTGGCCCGGTTCAAGGCTCTAGCACCCCATCGTCACTTGACCTTCACCAAAATCCTCAGTTTGCCACAGGAGGTCACAGGAACAATGCACATCAAAAGCCAAGGTCAATAAAAGCCGGCCCACTCCTCACTGGCTTTAGGATATCTGGCCCTGACCCTTGCTGGTCACTGCAAATTTGGCTTCATCCCCCAAGGAAGAGTTCATCCCCCTGCCCATGGAAGATATGGTCCGACCCCTCAACTTGGGTGGGGGAGACCAGGCCCTGACATCATGGAGCTTGGAGAGTTGGCTCTGCCCTCACCCTGAGGGGAACAGTCCCAGAGACCAAGACTGACCAGCTCAGCTAGCACCCAACCCCACATCTTTGAGTTGGCCCATCCTAACATCTACCCCATCCATGACCTGTTGCAGTGTATGAAGGGACTCGTCCTGCAGAAAGAACCACAGGAATCCATGGCTAGGACAACAACAAGCTATCTGAGATGACCTTGCTCTTTATTATACACAAATTTTTTACTGTTATCTCATGGCGATGTTGATTAGTGTAACAATATTCCATGAGAGAACATTTGTCCAAACCTGCACTGTAACATATGGGGCCCATGCTTTAAGATCATATGAAGTTCTGTTCTTGGAGCCTCGCTTTTCAATCATGTTCTAGGAAACAGCATATCATACATGATAAATATAAACATTTGCTTTCTCAATGTTCCCCAAACATAAATAGCCAAGTACTGTTGTTGAGTAAATTAAATAGATAATAACTTAAATTGTTAACACCATAAGTGTTTTACTCTATATTGATTATTATGAATTAGGTAGCTCTAAAATATTGTAAGAATTTTTTGACATTTTACAAATTGGTAGAGGAAAATATGTCCTTAATACTGAGATTCATGTACAAAACTCTATGTTTTGAACACCTTAATTTTCATATTAGTTTTTTTATGCTAAAATAAAGTACCCCACACTCTTTCTCCTAAAGAACAGAAAGGTTTTGAAACTAAGAAAGCCAAGATCAAGGCATTCTCAGGGTGGTTTCTCTTTGTTGATTAGAAGGAAGCATATCTTCTTTGCTTTGTAACAACTTCTGGTGCCTATGGGCAATATTTGGTTCTCCTTGGTGTATAGAGGCAGTTCCCTCAGTACTGCTTCTTCCTCACATTGTCTTCTCCTGTGAGAGCCTGTGGTTAACAGTGGCTTTTATAGACATCTCTAGATCTCTGTTAGTGTCTGACACTTTTATTTTTGGTGTGAGTGCTAATAATTGAAGCTAGGAACTTGTGCAGGCTAAGCACACACTGAATGTCTAAGCTGCATCCCTAGCTCCAGACATATACATACCTTCAGAAAGATCCCTCCACATAAGTATTAATATTGTGTTCTCTGCTCACTAGGGTACCAGTACCAGAGTGATATTTCTTCTTGTCACTCTTTGTGGCAGCTTTCATGATGATATGACTCCTTTTCGTACCATCATACAATATCTTGCATTTTGTTGCCATTCTGCAGAGTTAGGCTGTTCCCTGCCACCGCTACTCTCCTTATCCTTGATGCTACACTTAGTACAATTGACTCATTATCCAATCTGATCAGGGTTGCAATTTCCATTCCTTCAGGAAGTTTCCTTTGGCCCAGATCAATAAATATCATTCTAGTATCACGGCTGATCAAAATATGAGGCGCAAATGGATGCTAATCACAGTGAACAAGCATGAGAGAGTAATGGGAGGCAGAGCTGAAACTCTTCAGCCCTGTTCCTGCATGATTTGCTTTTCAAATCTCTCACTAAGTCTTGTAGATTATTGGAAAATAAATAAAATGAAGACTGCCTCTGAATTGTAATGCCTTGCCTCTGTTGGCTGATTCTCTATGGCATACACTTTGTTGTGCCAGCGTATCCGCAGATCTGGAAGGACACAATGAACTCCTTTTCCCAATCCTGCACTTGGTGAATAATCTCAAGAAAACAGAGTAATTTCTAATCATATTTTTCTCATATCTGACAAACTTCCTGAGAAATGAAGCTGATGTAAGGATTAAAGATACAGCAGAACAAACCTCACCTGTTCAGGCACTAAGGTGTTCCTTTCTTGATCATCATAGCCAGTGTCAGTGTTATGTTATTTGTAAAATTAATACCCTAACAAGAACAACCTGAGGGTACATTTATTTGCTTTACAATTCCAGATTGTAGTCCATCATTGAAAAGAAATCAAGGAAAGGAACTAAAACAGCCAACCACATAAAGGAAAAGGAATATGCAGAGAACTATTTACCCCCAGAACTACTTGCTACTAAAGTTTGCTCTCAACAAACTTTATTTTCTCTTATACTGTTCAGAAACCCTTGCCTGGACAACCGTTCAGGTCACAATGGGTTGGCTCTTCCTATATCAATTAAACTTGAGATAATCCCATACACAGCTGACCACAACTAAACTGAACTAGATGATTTCTCATTGAGGATATTTTCTCAGGTTAGTCTCAGCTGTGTCAGGTTACTGTTAAAATTAACCAGTAGATCACTTTAGCTTCAAAATGATAACAGCTGGATCCAGAATGAGGTTTCCTCCTTGACAGTAGGTGAGGGCTTGCATACACGTGTAAAATAACATTTAAGGTCCTTTCGGTTCGCTCAGCTTGTCTCCCATAATTGAAAGACCATTCAGCCTATGGAGAATTCTATAAGGCAGCTCTTCTTTGGGAAGCCCATATCTCTTTTCTCAAGTGAGTCTTGTTTCCTTATGAGCATCTGTCTTTCTCTTAACTATAGCACTGTGACAATGTTATTAAAATCTTAATAAATACTAAGCTTCATAAACATAAGAGAAAAACACGAATATTATTAATATCTCAACAAATAGTTTGAACATAAGTTTACTGAAATATACATAAATGTTTAGTCATAGTAGCTCATGTCTGTTATCTTCATACATGAGAGGCTGAGGCATCAGGGTTACATCTGTAATCAAATAACTCCTAGGATAATAGAGGAGGTGGATACAGAATAGTCAGCATGTCCTAGGGCTAGCTAAGGAACAGTACATGGCATATCAGAAACAAGATAGCATGCCTCAGGGAAGTAGAAGGAGGGAACCAGCTCAATGTGCATGACAGAGCGAGCATGCACCGTTACAGACACACACACACACACACACACACACACACACACACACCACACATCTACTCTATACACACACTAGCAAAATAATTAAAGTTAAAATGCATATATACACACAGTGAAAAATATTACCAAAACAAAAAATTAGCATATCCCTTACTTTATATGGGTTTCTATTTCTCCATAAGAGAAACTTGCAATTATGTGGAATTAAACACTAAGAAAACTGTAATTAATAACACAATATATACTAAAATATTGCAGAAAGTGGATTTTAGGTTCTCTAATAATTTGGAGCTCTTACAAATTCCTTGGTAGCTAAAGAAACTTAAACAAAGCTATGTTAAAAATGGTCCTATTGAATAAGAAATATAATACTGCAAGGTACAACAATGTCTATCTTCAGGAGGTGACAGTGTCATCTGAAACCCGGGATGCAGTGTTTCAGCAAATGATAACCAGAAATCTTTATCTATATATAATTAAAATTGGTCATTTGTTCATTCATTCATATATACATTAATTCAGCCAATCCACAATATTGAGAGCACACAATACATCTGACAAAAAGAAATATATTGCAGATCAGATTTCTGAGAGGGCAACAGACCAGCCTTTCAGATTGTTCTGAGTGAGATATGAAGAGTACATGAAGCTGGTTCTCAAAGACTGGTTATAGAGAAAATAAAATAACTGTGAAATCAGAATACATTCTGTTGTATTTTCTTTAAAACCGTAGAACATTTATATATATATAAACTTAGTAGAGTCTTACATCACTACCAATATAAGGTAGATGTAATTACAAAACTGTCTTGTAAATTTAACACATGTAAACACAATTTCATATAACACACACATATATATACACACAGTTGTGAAAGTCAAAGATAATTTAAATATGTATTTAAAACCTGAATATTGGCTGGAATTTGATTGAAATCTCTCTCTCTCCCACACACACACACAGGGAGGGGGATGACTCACACCACAGTGTTAAAATTAAATACAGACAGCAGTGGTTCACTGTGGCTATTATCCCTGTTTTAACCTCAGGTTCACAACATATGAGTCATTACTTGTTTATGCTTTAGGTTCTACATTTCAGGATAGAGATAACATGAATCATTTTAAAGTACGGTTCTGATTGAATATATCAGAATTAAAACATCTGGTATGAAGAAACAAATAAGGCCCCATGTTGGGTGCCAGATGAAGGAGAACACAAATAAATTAATTCCACACTAACTCAGAATTAAGCACAATATGGGGTTCTTTATTTAAGAGGGATTCACAGATCACAGTGCTCTGCACAAATGGGAAACAGGAACCGAATCCAACATCCAGGCGAGAGAAAAGAGTGAGAGAGTGGACACAGAAATACGCATCTTTTTGATACCCAAGGACATACTCAACCTGATCCAGCCTATTGAAGGCCATTGCCTGAAGGAGGTTCCCTATCACCTCTTAGCATGGCATTCAAAGTTATTCAATTTCATCTTCCTTTTATTTTCTTAGTATTAAATTTTTCAAATCAAATAAATTCACTAAGTCACTATTCTCTCATTTATATACTTAAATGATAATTATTATGTGTTATGTATTTTTTAACATGAAGGAAAATTAAAACCATCATAATGTGGTTACTTGATAAATGACAATTGCAGCAGGGGAGAGGCTGTGGGAGTAAAGAGCTTGGTCTGCAAATGTGACAGCCTGAGTCCAATCTCCAACCCTGACAGAAAAGCATGCTGTGGGACTATAATCCCAGGCTTAGGGATGAGGGGAGTAGAGAGGGTCAAAGAGAAGCTGATACCAGGGTTTGGATAGCTGGCCAAGCTAGATAAAATAGCAAGCTCCAAGTTCAGTGAAAGAAGCTGTCTCAGAAAATAGAGTAGAGACCAATGGCACATATGTATGCATTGTGCACACAATTGAGTACACCACACACACACACACACACACACATCACAAATGTTAAAAATAATAGTAATAAAAGCAGACAACAGTTGATCACTGTGGATAATGCTTTTCTTCAGACCTCAGGGTAGAAAGAATATATCAGTATCATATAGACAGAGGTTTCAAATCATAAACATTACCTTCTAGGTCTTGCTTTTACAAGTGCTATCAATATTGTTGGGCTCTCATTCCTTTGTTTGTCAAGCTGTGATAGGCCAATGTCTGACAAAAGGCTAGATTTACATTAAGTACTTGATGACAGAATTCTTGTTAAAACAGTTTGAACCCTTTCTGTTTACTTTATGAACATGTCATACTCTAGCTATTGACTAGTCAACTAGTTTCTCAGAATATCTGTCTTTGCCTACACTAGTTTTTCTCAAACTGATTCCACATTGTACTCCTTGATCAATATGCATCAGGAGCCATTTAAGTGATTCTTTAATTAAAAGTGAGTTTACATGTCCTTCAAATTAGGTCCTCACTATCCTATGTATCTTCTTATTGCTTTACAGATATAATACTTTCACATAAATAAAAAAGATACAAACTTTATTTCTTTCTTCTTGTACTAGAAAAAGCAGGATGGATATGCCATTTTCCTCCGTTTCTGTCCAGTGACCTATCTCCATTCCTGGCACCTTAAAAATATCGCGTTAGCTTTGGTACTGTTCTGATTGTTCCGTACATTGTATACTTTACAACTCCTTACTTCTCATATAAATTAATTTCTACATTTAGGAACAGTACCATCAAGTGTGATATATGAAGTGTATTTTATTTTCCATTGATATACCCACATATCTTTAAAATGTCCCCTGAAGAGTACGTGTGCCTCAGGGAATTTCACCAAGGACTGATGCATTCTCCTTCTGACATCTGTAGAAAGGTATCAACAAAAGAAGCAGCAAGGTAACCATATCTAGTAGGACACAAAGGCCAGCACTTGCTCCTGAATTTGGATTCTGCCTCCACTACTCTGACTTGTTTAGATTTTCTCTATGTATGCTGAAGGCATAATGGGGTCTAGTTTGAAAGCATAATTCTATTTTCCAGTGGTGGCTGTGTTGATGAAATTACAATTATCATTGTTTTTATTCTCAATTATATAGAAATCTCTATTTCACACATCTCATTTAAGCAAGAACCCCATTCTCTGAGATTCTTGTTATTATATCCATCTATGTTGCACAGACATGATGTGGGAGTCCCCTCACTGTGCTGTGATTACCATTAATGAATAAAGAAACTGCTTTGGACCTATAGCAGGATAGAACTTAAGTAGGCAGGGAAAGCTCGGCTGAATGCTGGGAAAAAGAAGGGCAGAGTCAGAGAGACACCATGGAGCTGCTTCCAGAGATAGACATGCTGAAACTTTACTGGTAGGCCATGACCTGGTGGTGATATACAGGTTAATAGAAATGTGTTAAATTTGTTAATTTGTAAGAGTTAGCCAATAACAAGCTAGAGCTAATGGGCCAACCAGTGATTTTAATTAATACAGTTTTTGTGTGATTATTTCAGTTCTGGGTGGCCAGGACCAACAGGCGGCCCTCCTTCTCCAACACAGACACATGACTCACAGAATGATTTCAGGGTCACTCGCACATCTACATCATGAAAGATTGCAGAAAAAGATTTTCTCCTGGCACCTACCCTCACCCTTTTTCTATGCTCAGAACAGGGGATGGCACTGTTTATTTCTTCCTTTCAGAAGTAACATCTATAAGAATTTGAAAGATAAATAATGAAATAAAAAATATATTTGCACCAGTAGGCATGTCAGGGTGAGGGAGAAATGAAAGTCACTTGGTCTCAACAAACAGAAAAAGAGCTTTGGTCTGAAACAAGTCAGGGAAACCGTCCCACTGTGGGGAGAACTCAGAGGAGATTCGAGACAAGCCGAGTTCTCTGTAGGCATTTCAGAAACAGTCCTAGGCTCAAAGAAGACCACGTGGGCTTGCTTGTCCCACTAGGACCAAAGGTGTATACACCTGTGAACAGATCCTGCGTAGGACTTTAAACAACTTGCCGTCTTTGTCCTGAAGTTTACTAGATAGGAGAGTTAGTGAGATCTGGAATAGTCCTCAATCCCAGGCCTGTCAGTCTTGGAGTGATACTGACATTTGCTTCAGTGATCAAAAAATATCTTCTCTTCATTTCTATAAATAATTTTAAAAATATGTTCAAAAATCACTCAAAGTTGCAGTATGCTATCTGGATACATGTTTCTCTTTTCCCAGCCCTCAATAGTGGGCTGTCCCCAACCATGCATTCAATGCCATAAAAAATTAGCAATCACTAGCCAGAAAGATGAGCTCCCTAACATCTGCCCATGAAATGATTTGCTATGGTGCACTGGAAGTGTGCCTCCAATTATAAATTTAGCATTATATAATCCACCCCAGCGATGAGAATAGCATGCAGCAGTATTAATTAGCATCCTACTTCTTTCTGCTTAGGCCTCCTACGTAACTCTATCTTTGTGCAATTTTTGGATTGTGATCTAAAATAATTGTTTCTATATAAAAACAATTGTAACAGCTCTGAAGGTATATGTGCTAACTTTGAAAACCACAGATCCCACATGTAGAGTCAACAAGTGAACTAAAACATTAACCATGGGAAAAATTCAGGCTGGCATTGCATATAAAAAGGAACTGATACATAGGAATGAAGGAAGGAGACATCAGAAAGATACTGATCAGCATCTTCCAGGATTATCTAATTTCTAATACAGACCTTAATCAGTAAATCAACTTTGCTTTGCTAAATAAACCATATACCAAAATATATAATTTACATTTATAATTTGAACACACTAAAGAAATCTCAATGACTACTTTTAAAATGGTGACATAATGGTGACCTACCCAGAAAAGAGCTTGCAAGTGGATAAATTTGAGTTTTACATATAAGGCCTTAGAATGAGAGGCGCTTTATAACATCAGGGAAGAGAAATAAATTCTTCTAGACAAGGCCTATAAACTCATTGTAAATTTGTGTAGAAAATGTTCCTGTAGTCCTTGTCAGTATTGCTTCTGTCTCACATTCCCAATCCCTTCGAGGACAAAAGTTAGACAGGGATGATATTAAAATTCATTTCAAGGTGACTGCGACCTTCTTTAGCAAATTCCTCTCCCGGGGTGTGCATCTTGAGTCGTGAGGACAGGCTTCTACCTAGAGAAAGTTAAGTCTGTGCACCATGGAGGAAGCAGAGATTTGTGTGTGGTGGTAGCAGCGGGGCAGGGGGATAGTGTAACTATTTAGATACATGGGGTGGCAGTTGCTCCCTTGGATGTGCTGAGGCAAGCTGGGACCAAGCAAGGACTTTGCTACCTGCCTTCTGCATGTCTTCCACAGCACAGCTTTGGCCTTGTAGGGCCATGGGCTTTGCTAATTGTCTAGCACAGATCCTGAACTTGTGTGCCTAAGCTGATTTGGGCTATAGGCCAATATCTTATGTTGAGTGTCACACACCTGTTAATTTCTAAAGAACCTTTGAAACACGATGACTTCCTCTCAGGCTTCTCTGCACATGCTCTGAAACCTTCTCTGTCTACTTCCATTTCCAAAAGCCAGATAGCACCTGTACTCACAAGCCTGTGCTAGATAGTTGTGTTGCTTCTAAAGGCATCCCCACAACAACAATGTTTTCTTGGCAAGAAATTAAAGGTATACAGTGATGTGCAGCTTCTAGATCACAGTGCTAATTAACTTCAAAGCCAAGAACTTGGAGTTGGAGTTCATATTCTCTGGCTAGCGCTCCTGCCCTGCAGTATAGGAACGGACACTAATCAGTTTAAACCATCTGCAATGGCCTTCAGGAGCTCTCTCTGTCAAAAGAAAATAAAAATTAAAAATGCCACACTGTCTCTTGCTTACCCTAAATTTAATTGCAGACAAATGATAGGAAGAACTGAGAGAGTATTTATTTCGCTGAAATATTTAAACCTGATACATAATTCCCAGTCTTTTACAATGTGAAAGTTGGGAATGGCTCGTGACATATCACAAAAGTTCAGACTGTGGATCCAGCTAGGGAGTAGCATAGCAAAGCCATTAAAAGTAAAGACTCTGGGGTCACACAGCTCAGTCCCGTGCTGTCTTTGCTATTTACTATCTGAGTGGCTTCGGGCAGGTTATGCAATCCTCAATGCTTTGGGGGCACTGCCTAGGAATACACCAGAGAGGCTGAAAAATTACATTCTTAAAGTCATGTTTCTTTACCTGACCAAGCCACTGAGAATGTAAAAACCTTGTTTTGATTGTACAATATGAAATGTGCATTAAGTAACTTGATGGAAGTGTTCCAATATTTTAAGGTAACTTTTACATATTGAATTTCAAAATTATCACAATAATTTTATGACTTTATTTGGTTCTTTTTTTTAATATGTCCTTAAATCCTGAAAGTTATGGACATATCTTGGTTTCTAAGGGAGAGAGCAGCTCCTAATTTAAACTCACAGACACTTAACTTGCCTGTAGCATGAGTTGACTATTAATGACCCTCATATAGCATACACTGGTTAAGATTACATAAGGTAATCAGATGAGCAATGCTCATCATATATAATGGCACCAAAATTAGTCACTGATGTTATGCTTCAAAAAGAAAAAGGGCCCTGATGTTTATAATTATTTCATTGCTTAGTTGATATTCTGATAATGTTCACAGAATGAGTGGAAAATAAACGTTCTCCTGTTAATGGTCTCTCTAGTAAGGAGGAGTGAAATTTGTACCCATTCACCTTTGTTTGCCTTAAATGCATAGAGAGGAGAGAGCACAAACCAGGTTGATGCACAGGGAAGCACGCTGTTCACAGGAATACCCCTGTAGAGAGTGGTACATGGTGTGACTATAGATGTAGACAGGAATCAAGGAAAGCTGTCCATCATCACTGCTCCTGTTTTGTGAAACCTGTGCACATTCCTTGTCAAAGCTTAGTGACATGAATGACAAAAACAAATAAATAAAAGCTGTGTCTATAAGAATGAGGCAGAGAAATGCAAAGCAAGTTTTCCAAGTGACTAGAGGGCAGCTGGACAGATGGCGCCCCCGATGAAGGCATTTCTTTGTGGGGAGGCAGGGCTGCTGTTGCGTGATGTATGCAATAAACAGGAATATCTTTTAGGAAATGCATCAGCTGGTTAGCACACTTTGAGCAGGGTCACAACACTCTCCCAGAACCAGAAACCCATTATTTTCCAGGTTTTCACTTCCCACCTTCAGGGTTTTCTGCAGCCAACTCCATGTGGCCAGGGAAAGCGTCATCCTTCTGCTGGCAAGCACACAATGTCCCCTTTTAGCCTTTTGTTACTTTTCACTTACAGGAATATAGATGGGAGAAACTAATTTTAATATCGGACAGAGGAAAATACAATAAAAAGGGATATGTTTCTCTAATTGTCCAAACAAACATCCAGCAAGGCCTGTCTATTTTTTCTTGACCACTGCTTTGTTGTCAGCATTTTCGTGAGTGCGTTTACAGATATTGCTCCTGCCTAAAGGAATTTATTTTCATCGCAAACATTTTCTTGGTGCTAAGGCAGATATTGCCTTAAAAGGTATGAATAAAAGTAAAAGCAGAATCTCTCCACTCTGCTGCCTTTTGAAACCCAAGAACAAATTGGCTGATGAGCGCACACGCTTGTCACTGATCCACAACAGCAGATGGTGACAAGGCACCCGCACTTTGTCCATAACCTTTGTTTCCTCTAAGCAATCAGACGAGCTGAGTCTTTACCTCATTAGCGCCTTCCCAAATGCAGCTCTCCTCATCCTATCTCCGCATTACTGCTGCCATTATCTACAGAGCAAATCTATCCCACTCTCCCAAAAGCTTGGAAGAAAAAAAAATGAAGTAAAATAAAAAGGCCTACTTTGCCATACATCAAGTTTACTTCTGCTGAAGTGAAAGCCCAAGTATTTGTATTTTCTCTGGCCTTTCTATTTACTTAATATATAAAGCAGGAAAATTATTGTTCTCTAAAAAACCCTGTGCAGGCCCCTTGTGAGTTAAGTATAAAGTTCAAAGGAGATGGGATCTTCCAAAGACTCTAAGCTTACTGCATTAAATTAACAACACTAATCTCTGTGTTTCACATGCTACTTACAAAGAACAGTTTTACAGAAATTAAATGAAAATGCCAAACCTGTCTTGTAGATAAAACACAATAATGGAATCTCCTGTAGACATTCCTATGGGTCTTTTTAAAGGATATACTTCAGCTAGTGAATAAATAGGACAGGAGATAGCCACATTGAAAGAGCTTTTTTCCTCCTTAACCTTTATCAAGTCATGACCTTTCTAAACCCCATTAAACTAAAGAAAATAAATAGCAAAGAAGAATTTTGGAGCAGGACAAGAAGAGAAAAAAAAGAAGTAAAGGAAATATATTAAATAAAAAAACCAAAACTTTAAATCACCAACATCATCAGTCATCTCAGGAATTCTAGGAAGAAGCCAGCAAATCCAAGTATGTGTTCCATCACAGATCTGCCCCAAGCAGGCAGAAGAGGATGACATTAAAAAAAAGTCAACTTCTGCCTCCAGGTACAATGTGTGTAAGATAAAAATATGGAAGAACGTAGAGGGGAAAGTCACAGGAAGATATCACCAATTTGTAGACTTTAACAAAATTCCTGCTTGCATCACCCCATCTTATCAATGACACTCTTTCCAGTTTCTGTGTCTTCCTTTCCAATGTCCCCCTTTCTACTCTTCTATGGAGATTCTATGTCTTCCTGTTCAGCATCAACAGCTCTTTATAATTGCATGCTTTCATTAATTGTCCAAACATCTACTGAAACCCTCCACATATTTATCTAGGGATGAGTATTGCTCATAAATAATGTATTCATGGATCTTGTGGCAGCAGCATCACTGAAAGTAGGCCATATTGAAGTCCATGTATGTGAGAGAAAATGCTGAGACAGAGTTAGGAACAAAAAGCCACAGATACACTACGGTAGAAATTTTTTCCATATTCTGTGTGGCTCCATTAAAAAATAATAGCCAGGCATGTTTTTAAGTAAAACTTCAAATCTATAATGAGTTTCTATGTACCCAATAAAGTTTTTGTACACTAAAAGCAAAAAGAAAATCTCCACTTCTTTATTTTATAAATTTCTAGTCTTCACTGTCAATAGTGTAACAAGGAAACTGAGGCACAAGGGAAACTAAATCATGTGGACTTTACGTCATATGACATTTAATTTACTATGATGCTATAATCTCATTATCCTTTTTATTGTTGGAGAAAGCATTTATAAACACAAATTACTAAGTTGAAATTGTTTAAGGTGAATTCTCTCGTCCCTTTCCTATTTAAGGTCATTAAATATACTTATGCTTGGAAATGAGATTTCTAAAGCAAACAATAAGGTATTAGCCATCATAAAATTATGCATGTGCTTAGCTGTTTCTTGAAAATATGACTTCAAATAATCTCTAAATTTAAATCCTTTTATTTTCCATATTAAAATATGACAATAAATGTGTCTTTGCTAAAATATTTTATCATTCTTATATAAAATATCAAGAACTCATAAAAGTATCCTTTACAATCATAGAAAAAACAGTATCTATATCTAAGATTAGTTCCGAACATAACAAAAAACATATAAGTAACATCAGTCTTATTTTCTGAAGCTTGAAATACAATATTAACATCCTACTTGGAGGATATAATGATCAGTCATCATTACAAGGCCCCGTGTGATAAACAAGTGGGAAGAAGCTGAGACTGTAGGATATCACCTTAAACACTCTCAGCTTCACAATTGATGTTCTGTCTTCTAATGGTTTGTACCTCTGTTTTTCTCGCAATTAAAACAACACATCTGGGCATAACAGCACAGCAGCCTTTCTTTCTCCTCTGCCTCTATGGGTCATATTCAGAGGTGACTGAGCCTCACTGTTGTTCAGACTTTAATTTTATTCTTCTCACGAGTCTCATAAAACTGATTTAGAGAACTAAAGATGTGTCACTAAATATTAAATTGTGAAGACTCAGAACTTACTGAATTCTCTAAGTCTGGTAAAGAATGTCTGGCTAGGAGATCAAGCAAATAGTCTTCAATTATAGACACCACCCCCTCATTCAGGAGACATATATAGATATCTGAACTATCCTGAATTGCATGGTGGATATTTATGCCAACTTTTAAGACTCAGTAGACTGTTCTTAGAATACAAGTCCTTCTGCATGGATGCCTGATGTAATTCACATTGCAAAGTGATTTGGCTCTGTCATGGAATTTTTATGGAGGTCTGTCCAATTTGGAGGAAATTTCTACCCACTGGCAAGTTCATAGCCATTTTCTACATGGACCTCCTCACAGTATTATCTCTGCTTCACAGATTTTCACCACATTCTGACTGCAAGCAGATTCAGGCTTTTCTCTTGGCTACACACTTCACTATTCTTCATTAACTGTTACCGTATATACATGGTTGATGGGGTCTCTTCTACATAAAAGCAGGGGGTTTAAGGATTTTTTGAAATGTACTCTAGGGTCTTCAGACCTGAGCTCCACTGCACACACTGGAGAAAAGCTAAACTGGAAACATCTTGGGGAAAAGCATAAATATTTAAATGACAAATAGGGCAATATGAGATACCCTCAAAACTGAATAATATTCCTGGAATGTTCTCTTAAAGGCCTGTGACTTGTAACTGTAAACATATTCCCCCGAAACCCACTCTTACTGGGTGTGTTTGGGTCTCAGCAACGAATCTGACAGCTTGAGCACTCTCTTAAAACATGATTCCTGGCCAGTGAGATAGCTCAGTGTTTTAAAAGTGTTCGCTGCCACACCTGATTCTGAGCTTGGTCCCCATAACTAACACTGTGGAAGGATAGAACCATTTTACACAAGTTGTACTCTGATCTCCACACATAAACACAAGTATGTGAATTAATCAATATACAGTCAACAAGCAAATAAATTACTACATGAATATATAAATACATAAATAAATAGATGGACAGATAGGTAGATAGATGTATTATAGAGGGATCTGATTGGAGACAGGAGAGATGACTTGGTAGTTAAGTGCACTGGCTGCTGGTGCAGAGAGAAGACTGTTTTGGGTTCCAGCATCTACCTGGCAGCTCACAACCAGTTTTATTTTCAATTCCAAGAGATAGGACACTTCTTCTGGCCTTCCAGGCAACAGACAAACACATTCTGCACATAAATACAGGCAACCCAAATACTTTTATATACAAATAAAAATAAACAAGTTTTAAAGACAAGTTCTGATGATGCTTTTTTTTAACATACAAAGCAAGGATCACAGACTGAGATGATCTCATAGAAGATACCAGCTTCATATTATACTTATGTACGGTTTTGGAATAATCTATTTTTTTCAACTCTTGTTTTCTTCTCTGTGATGTGATAATACCATTCATTTCTAGAAAGTTAGAAGACTTTAAATTGAGCTAATAAATTTCTTTCATAAAAACTAGAAGCATGATCCAGTCTATATTATGTGTATTTTATTTTCCTTAAGCAATTATAACATTCCAGTGGATATGTCTGTTTGTAGTCTGATTCTACAAAGTTCAGACATAATGAAAGTATCCTAAGATTTCTTGTGTGAGATAGAGATAGGCATATAAAAATTGTAACCACCCATGTTCTTGTTACCTATTGCTATGCAACAAATTGCCCTCATACTTGGAGGAATACAGCAGCAAGCATGTATCTCACAGTGCAAGAACGACAAAAGGCTCAGCTGGGACATTCTCATCCAAGGGTCAGTGAGGATGTCACAGCCAGACATTCATAGTGTGATGTAGAACCGCAGTCATCAGAATGCTTGTCAAGTCTGCAGACTGCTTCTCAGATGGCTCATAGGCAGACTGCACTGTGGGGAGCTCATGTCCCATTTATAATGGCTATTTCAGACTGAGATCTAGTGACAAAGTCACCAGCTTTCTCAGAATGACTGATTCAATAGAGAAAAGGAGATTAGGATAAAATCACGGTGTCTTTTACAACCAAACTTTGGGAGCGATGTCACGTTAGGTCTGCCACAGTCTGGTAGTCATACAGAAGCAATGTAGGAGGGAACTCAGCATGTTGTGAACATTGGACCCAAGGGACATCTCAGGAACAAGCATTCACCGAGAATCCCTCAATTCACAGAAATCTTTCACAAAGAAGCCGAATATCTAAAGAAGTTAAATTACCTGTCTGCAAGCAGTTTTTATGAGAAGGAACGCAAAGGGAAAAGGTATGTGCTGCTTTATCACTCCTTCTTAACTCTCCTAGTAGTTCAATATATACATCTTCTATTGTGATGCTCGGAGAACCAAACCAAAAGGCTATTTGACTTTAGCAAAGCATGCTACTAATTGTCATAATAAAATTACAAATAAAATATTAGATAATTATTATTTCAGGACATTAAATAACTTATGAGGGTGAGAACAGATATTTACATTTAAAATAAAAGACTTGGTACTAGAGAGATGGCTTAATGGCTAAGGTCACTTATAGCTCCTACAGAAGATCCACTCCAGTTCCCAGTATCCATATGATGACTCACAACCATCCACAACATAATCGAATAAAAGGTATCCAATACTCTTTCCTAACCTCCATGGGCACTAGGCACTCATGCCAGGAACACACACACACACACACACACACACACACATATATATATATATATATATATATATATATAATCACAAAATTAAATATATCCAAAAGAATTTTTAAAGTTAGAAAATTTAAAACGGAGCCAATTAATGTCACATGATTAGGCTACATTTTTCAAATACTGGTTTTTGAAAAATTAACTTAGGGCTTTTTTAAAGTAAATATGGAAAAGGGATAAGAAGATTGCTGCATTATTTTCTGTCTATAAAAATGTAGTTCTTACTTTGAAGCAATTCCACTGATACTCTGTACACAGGAAGATGAGCTCAGAGTTATGGACAATAAATTACACTCCAGTATTAGTCCAAGTAAGCAACCATTTCTAGGAGGGTTTATGGGTTTTTTTTTTTTTGGTTTTTTTGTTTTTGGACTGTGCATGGCCCTGTTCAATTGAGTTGTAGAAAGGGTTGGTGAAGCACAGAAGTTTGCTTACGAGTTAGAGAACCACATATATGCCTTTCTGTATTTCTACAAATGGCTTCAATCTCCCAGTTCATGTTAAGACTCACAAATAGGGCTGGAGAGATGGCTCAGTGGTTAAGAGCACTGGCTGCTCTTTCAGAGGTCCTGAGTTCAATTCCCAGCAACCACATGGTGGCTCACAATCATCTGTAATGAGATCTGGCACCCTCCTCTGGCATGCGGGCATATATGGAGACAGAATGTTGTATACATAATAAATAAATAAATCTTTAAAAAAAAAGACTCACAAATAAAGAAAAACAAAACAAACAGACAAGTAGCAGCCTATGTTCTCCATCTCACTGAGGGCATTTGAAATGGAAATGAAGGAAACCCGCTGTCTCATCAGCATGCCCAGACTTTAAAGACTTATACCATGAAAATTATAACAGTAAGGCAGATGCAGGACGCAGAGTGCTAGCGACTTTCCCACAGTCCTATGGAAATATCTAGAATTCTCTGAAGTATTTAGTGAGCTCATTGCTAGTCAAAGTACCTTAGAAGAAATAATTTAAGTGCAGTTTTTATAGTGAGGGTGTATAGGTGAGCAGTGCATTGTTTATACCTCGTTTATAGAACCTTCTCCACATTGAATTCAAATTGGTCTCTATGCCTTGGAGCAAAATTATCTTTAGAGAGGTCATAGTGTGCAGTGACCTGGGATCTGTTGTCTGCAGTATGTATTCTCATATCTTCATGTTTTCTGAGTAGTCTTTTTATTGTTTTTCTCCTTTTTATTGTTCTGTGATGTCTAGGGTTTGGCTTGAATTATTTCAATAGACAAAATTCTTACTCTTTTTTTGTTTGTTGGTTTGTTTTTCAAGACAGGGTTTCTCTGTAGCTTTGGAGCCTGTCCTGGAACTAGTGCTTGTAGACCAGGCTAGTCTCGAACTCACATAGATCTGCCTGCCTCTGCCTCCCAAGTGCTGGGATTAAAGGCGTGTGCCACCACCGCCCAACTCAGAATTCTTACTCTTAAGACTTGTCCACCAACACAGTTCTCCTGTCATTCCACACCCAGAAGCCTGCAGTGCTTGGAGAAGCCACACCCAAACTTGTCTTTACTGCCCCATCCACAAGGGTGCTACTATTTACCCAGCCTTCTCTTTGAAGTTTTGTCAGGTGTGAGAAACTACTGAATTGATACACTTTGAAATGTCACTTTTAGACATACAATGTTCTTTTAAATAAAATACTTAGTTATCCTAAAATCAAATATAATTTTCAAAAACTCAAAAATCTTATTAAAAATAACTTTGCAAGAAGCATGTCAGTGTCTTCCAAGACATTAGATTTTTTCATTCTCTGGCTGTCAACTGATGCTTGTTTTTTTTTTTTTTTTTTTTTTTCTTTTCTCCTGTTAAAGCATAGCAAGGCATGGGTTTTTGAGGGCTGGAGAAGGTATAGTTAAAGTGGCCATTGATGGTATCTAAGTGCTGAATGAAATCACAAAGAGGGATTTCTATGTGATCCACCTACATTTTAACACTAAGTATGAGTGACATGTATAGTTAGCTCACTTCTACCAAAGTACGTACTATACGCTTATAGAATCAAAGTTACAAATCTTGAAGAGGCTAAACATTGAGATATTTCACTGAGAATTGTCCTAAAATATAAAGTATATTTAGTCATTCTACAAAAATATACTACAACAACCGTATTGATCATCATGACATTTAATACACTTGGCCTCCTTGGTCTCAGATTGCTCTGGAAGGTAATGGGGTAGATGAAAGCATCACAAATTTCAACTAATCTAGATTTATTTCTAGACTCTTTTAATGATCTGGGGTTTTTTCCCCAGTATTTAGGAAAGTTTTTTATTTTGTTTCCAAAGTAAAGAATTTTGAAATATAAGAAAAATTTCTCTCAACAAAGAAAATTAAGAAAAATGTTAGTGAATTTTATAATTTTCTGAATTTTATCACTCCAATCCAAATATCAGAATAAGATTCCTTCCCTCCAACTGAATTCTAAGCATACCCTTAGAGATAGCCCTCCCTGCAGAATTCCTAGGACATAGTTGACTCTGTTCTTGATTAAGAATGATTTCCTTTAGATGAACAAAAGATCTTTTCCTATTTCAGAAGAAATATTCCCCAGTTCTTCTAACTATCCCAAATTCAGAATAATTACGTCAGAACTATTGTTACCCAAAATATAGTTATTCAAGAAACTCTTTCATTTGTGAATAATCCAATTAGCTCTTTATTTGAGGTCTATTTTATGCTATGATACTGCTCTTCAGACCAAGTTTCAAGAGCCCAGATTACTTTCCCTGTATTTGGAGTGTCTTATGTTTGGGAATTACTGATCATAGCTTGGGTGTAGAGCAATATGAGATTGGAAAGTAAATGATTAATAAAATTTGCATAACAGTGGACCAAGTCTGTGAAGTATGCACTATCTCAAAATATGTCATGAAAGATAATAAATGAAGTAAATATTACAATCATACCTTAGAAATGAAGGATTTCTTTCTGCACAAAAAAACAAGTTCTATAAAAATATTGTATATACCCTCACATATACATCTTCAAGTATATATTCCCGAAAAAAAAACATAGTGAAAAATATTATGGCAAAGAGCATGGTTTTCTATAAAAGCAATTTCAATAAAGTTTGAAGATATAGATTAGGAACGAAGTTCGCAGAACAAAATAGAAATGCCAAATGAAACATATTGGCTGCTAATAAGTAAATGATGATAGAAAAAACTAAAAATCTGGATGAAAAGTCTCTCGGGCCATTAAAGAGCTACTGATGGTATTTAAGTTCATATTTTCAATATCACATGTTTGAAGGTCTAAATTGTAAAAGGCATCTGGCCCAATTCACTTGAGCTCTATTTTAATTCAAAGACTATATAATTAGAATACTAGTAATCTAGCACTTCAGGATATTTTTAAAGTTGTTTGAAAACTGCTAAATCATCACAGAAGGTTTTGCCTTGGCACAGAAAATGAATAAATTGCTCAATGTGTTCAGGATGTGATGGCTTCTACCTTTTTTACTTCCCTCTTCTGATCATTTCCAGGTCAACTATACCTCTTGTCTTTGCCATTGCTGTCCCTTTAGCCAAGAGGACCCTTTCAAGCATAGCTGCCATGGTGGATTTCCACTTCTCAGAAACCTATGGGACTTCTTATTTCTCTGTAGTACTTTCAACCCACCCCCTCCTACACCCATCTTTCCAGGGTCCTTTTCTAATTTACTACTAATACTTTCCAGCTCCAGCTGCAACCAGCACTGCCATTAGCCTTCTCCCCTGATTCATAGAGTAAGGATCAGACAATGGACTCTTCAAATTTCAGACAGTGGAACTTCTAGGCTTTGATGTCTGAATCTGTTCAACCATTCAGGTTTACCATAGAAATATAAAGGCAGCCATAGGCAATATGTAAATGAATAAGCACAGGCCAGGTTCCTGGAAAACTCTATTTGTGGAAGTTAAATTACAATTTCATCAAATTGTCAACTCTGAAAAATTATCTTGTTTTTTTTTCATGGTTTTTCAATCATTTAACAGTGTAATGGTAATTCTTAGTAAAAGAGCATGAGACTAGTCCAATGGCTAGTTTTGATCCACAGGCTAGATATTGTAGATATTTTTCTCCAAGTTTATTGTAACTCTTCAGCTGGTGATTCTGTGGTGTCTCCCTCTTCCACTTGAAACAAATGCTGGGTCCTCACCACAGCCAGTAAGATTTAGTTTAGTATGGCTGCCCTTGACCTCACTGCCTTTGCCTCCAATACTCTGACTTCCTTCTGTTCTAGCCAACAGATTTGATTTCTGCATGGTAAACAAACCAAAGGTAAGCCTGCTTTGTGAAATTTGCTGAGTTTTCTGCCTGTGATCTGCACCCCTCCCCTATGTAGCCATGGCTTTCAGGCTTGCTTCAAGACTTTGATCAAATTCCATTTCGCACTCTCTCCTGACAACCCCATATTTAAAATGCAACTGCTCAGTTGTGAACTGACTTGAACTTCTCTACATAATTTTATAAGCTACAGTTCTCATCATCTCAGGGCCTCATCACCTATATTAGTGAAATTGTGTCTTCAAGAGAGTGGCTGATAAAACAGCGCTGTGGTGTAGATGTGTGTATGACAGTCTGGTTGTGTTCTTCTAAGTAGACATTATGATATATATAAGACAATCATTTGTTTATCAATATATCCCAAGTTCTTAGGATGTCACCTGACAAAGGTTGACAGTCAAACATCTGTTCTATAAGTAAAGCCCAGAAATGCATCACTTGCTAGTTCCTGTCTCTGTCTCTTTTCTTCCTAGGAGACCCAATTCTTACCTCTGCATCTCACACTCATAGCCAGTAAAACATAATTCAAGTATTACTGTCACAAAGGATGGCTCTCTTGCCACCAGCAGTAAGTGATCTCTCTCGGAATTCTTCTAATGCAATTTGTTAGTCTCCTGTGGAATTTAACATGTTGGTTCCTGTATTACATTTTTAATACAAGTTTTATCTTCTCCACTACACACCAACCTCCTTTATGGTGCAGCTGTTGCCTCAAGCATTTTCAATTCCCTCACCATAACCTCTGAGTACACCGCACATGCTAGAAACAACATAAACATTGGCTGCACTTATGGGGATTACCATCACAAAACCTCCTGATACTGAATACATTTTGTAGGACTCTACCTTAAAACTTCATGCTATTTGCATTATGAGTAAAAATCAAGAGGATGGAATCACTTCGTTACCTCCAGTGACTGACAGAGCCAGATTACAAAGGTAGATCTACCATTCTCTGAAAATCAGGCCTCATGTTTTACTGTCTCATCATTAAAGAAAAGGAAATGCTTACTTTTAGATGAAAATATTATCATGCTAAATAAAATAAGGCAAATAAATGGGTATCCAATTTCTTAAACTAGTTCAGGGTTAAAGCGACTAACTTCGTATTTCATGTGACTCTTAACTCAGCATGTAATCTTCTTTAAATTTATATATTGACTGAATAATATCAATTTCTTTGTTTTGCTAACTTCATTTTTGACATTGAGATTGCAGAATTTCTCTTTTTCCTTTGTTCTCTTCAAATCCTTCCATATGTCCCTCCTTACTCTCATTCAAATTCATGGCCTCTCTTTTTAACTAATAATTATTGTATGCATATACGCAGATAAATATATATTTCTCTTGCAATTTGCTTTTGGTTTATCTCATTTTGTTTCCCTATTATTCCTTAGATATCTATTTGCTTTTTAACAAAAGACAAAAAAGGTGTATGTAGATGCAGATGGCATAGGAATTATGGAGGAATTAGAAAGACATGGGAGAGAGAAGAAACTGTAATCAGAATTTGCCATATGAAAAAGCTTTTCAACAAAAGGAGAAAAACATACAATCTTTGGTCTATATAATGTTACTTGTATGTATGTTTTCAAGGCTAACCTTTTGGTACTGGATAACCTAGTGGTGATTTACTCCTTTATTTAATATTTTAGATTTATTTTTTATTTTGTGTATTCATATTTGTAGGTGTCTCTGTAAATGTCAAGATATGGGGTATCCAAGTCCACAGAGGCTGTCAGGTTCCCTGCAACTGGAGCTAATGGCTGTTCTGAGATGCCTGATTGGAGCTCTGGGAGTCCAACTTGGATCCTTTAGACAAATGGTGGTGCTCCTAAACTCTGAGCCATCTTTCCAACTTTTTTCACGTCATTATAAAATTATAAAATTCTTCTGAAGAACTTATTCTAATGCTAGTAATTTAACTCTTAAACACAAAAGGCTGACATATATTACATAACTTTAGTTTTCTCAAAATTAAAGTTTGTGAAGGCTGGAGAGATGGGTCAGGCTTAAAAGCATTTGCTGTTCTTTCAGAGAATTCAAGACTGCTTTCAGTTACTATGTAATTCCAGTTCGGGCCTCCTCCCTCTGCAGCCTATGAACACCCAAATACGGTGTTATAAGTCACATAGACGGACAGATACATGTACACATAAGTAAGCATTTCTCTAAAAAGATTTGTCTATCTATACATACTTCCCATCTTTCTCTATGTCAAAAAAATTAATTATCATTCTGCTTTCAAACTTGGGTTCCAAAGTAACTATTTTTACATTTCATTGTTTATTGTTAAAATGTCATCAAACTTTATTTTCTAGGAAAGTCGAACTGTATTCATCTTTCTTTCTGATGTGATAGAGATAAATTTTATTATATTACAATTTTTTATAAAGGTAAGAACTTCAGATTTAGAAATGTGAGCTGAATGTGTTACACATGTGAGCATACAAATTATCCTGCACTTCTAAAAAATAGGTCATTTTCAATAGAAGAAAGCAAAATTATGATATAACCCTTAAAGCATATAAATTGCAAATTTTACATATGTGAAGGAAGTTTATGTAGTAGATATTTTATCTGCTTTTCAACATTTTAAAGTGGTTTAGTTTAAACACTTTTCCTTGTTTATGAACTTCAAAAACAAATAGATAAGAGTAGTTAAACTACTTTGCTTGAATTTATTAGTATTCTAGACAGGAATTAAGATGTCTTTAATGCTAAAAGGAAGTTGGGGAGAGGAAATAAGAAGAGATGAGGGAGGGGAAATTGTGGTCAGTATGCAAAATATATGAAAAAAAGGAAGTCATTCCTCTTTTTTCTTTTCTTTTTTTCTTATTTCTTCTTTTTTTTTTTTTTTTTTTTCTTTTTTTCTTATTTCTTCTTTTTTTTTTTTCTTTTTTCCTTTTGGCCTGAGAACAGATGCAAACACCTTTCCATTTATTTGGTAGTTTCAGGCAATATTCTTTTTATTTATTCTTTTCTCATACACTATCCCCACTGCAGCTTCCCTCCCTTTATTTCTCCCAGTGTACCCAAACCTCTCTTCTCCCCGCTTCTCTCCCACTATTTCTCTGTTTCCCTTCAGAAAAGAGCAGGCATCCTAGGGATATTAACCACCCAACACAGTATAACAAGATGCAATAAGACAGACAAACCTTCATATCAAGGCTGGATTAGGCAACCAGGAGAAGGAAAGGGTTTCAAGGGCAGGCAAATCCCATACTCCCACTGTTAGAAGTCCCACAAAATCCCAACCTAAAAACAACATATATGTAGAGGACCTAGTGCAGATATATACAAGCTCTGTGACTGCTTCTTCAGACTCTGTGAGCCCCTATGAGCCCTGCTTAGTTGATGTTGTGGGCTGTGTTCTAGTGTTTTACTGGTATTCTTGATACCTCTGGCTCCTAACAGAATGCTGGTTTGTGTCATGATAAAAATTTTCTTGAAGTCAGTCACCAACTCTGGCTCTTACATTTCCTCTGCTACTACAAAGATTCCTGAGCCTTAAAGAGAGGGGTATAATATCGATGTCCCATTTAAGGCTGAGCACTCACAGTTATTGTGACAGCAGGCACAAAAGCTGCGCATGCTCAAGCCTGGAGTAGGAAAGGTGAACACAAAGTCCCACTCCTAGAAGAAGAGCTATTGGTGTTAGGTAACACTGAAAAAGGGAGTGTATGGCCCAAAGTATCCTGACCACACTCGAGAGAGAGTAAGCCTACACCCAAAAGCCTTAAGCCAAAGCCAATAAACACTGGCATTGGTAGGTTAAAGACAGAGAGGAAGAACACAAATTTGAATGAGTATGGATGTTTAAATGGATCTTGGAGAAGCTAGAGCTGGGAGATAAATATTTCTAAACTGTATTGCATAAAATTCTCAATGAGTTTATGTTAGAAGAGGAGAAGAAAGAGAAGGATACAAAAGAGAAGGAGGAGGAGGAGGAAGAAGATAAAAGAAGAAGAAGAAGAAGAAGAAGAAGAAGAAGAAGAAGAAGAAGAAGAAAGAAAGAAAGAAAGAAAGAAAAAATCTAACTTGCAAGTGTAGTTATTGTAGCTTGAAAGTTCACTTATTGTGTTACTCTGAGGACTACAAGCCTGTTTAAAAGTACTTACTAAGGAAAGACTATGCTAAAGATTTGAGTCAGGTATTGGTTGCCAAGTCAATGAATTGCTAACAGACAATATCAACGTCTTATAAACTAACCACAGTGTAAACTTAGAGTAATGATATCACTTGACTAACTTGCTGTTACGAGCTAGGATAAGTCAAGTGAATAAAGACAAGTCAGAACAAATGACTGCTAAAAACAAACTGACGTTTGACATGTCAAGGCTCTACTAACATATCCCAACACAGATACTCATATGAAGGCAAGTCCCATGATATACATCATGGCATCTTTATCGTTGTCATTGTGTTGAGTACCTGAGACACTTGCAATTTAAAAAACTCTGTAGCTCAAAATATTGGGATTATGCTTAAACTTGGAGATGAACTAGGGCAGTTTCATTGGAAGGTATGTTTGTATGCATCTGATAGCAAGACCCGAAGCTGGCAGTATCATTTCCCTGAGGTAACTGTAGTAGACACAGAGTAAAATTGATCTTTACAGTTATAAAAGCTTTTCTATAGAATTGGCTTCATAGGTTTTGGAATCCCCTTGACTTTAGTTTGGCTCAGGCAATAGGACAGTTGAATACTCTTTTATGTGTCACCCATAAATAAAACTGGCTTTATGCATTTTGTCATTTTATAGAAGAGGAACATGACTGATTTCTCAGGAGCCTTATCCTAACCAAGTGACCTGAAAAGAAAGAAATCTTCTATTGTGAGAGTAAAAATACTAAACAAGGGAATTTATAACTTCACAATGAAAAGTAAACAGCAGAGGAAAAGCACAAACAAATTCAAAGCTTAGTAAATTTCATTTATAATCACAGCACATGGAGGTTAAGACAAGAGGACTGAAAATTTGAGGAAAACCTATCTGTGAAAAACTAACTCAAAAAAAAGAGTGAAAACCACATAAACAACAAATAGCAATTTTTATTTTTATTTTCTGACAAATCCCTTAAGTTTACAACACAATACCATGCAGAAAACAAGGTATCTGTTATCTTATCTTATGTTCTAAGAATTATTTTACACATGAAGATCAAAAGAACAGAAATGCTTCTACTCTGTTTGGAGGATTTTGTTTGCCTACTCATATACTTAAATGAATCCGCCATAGCCCAGACTGGCGTCAAACTTCCTGTGTAGTAGAGGTAGACCTTGAACTGTTCCTCCTGTTTCTAGCTTTCAAGTGCTAGGATCACAGGCATGTGGCACTGATGTGGGAGTGGTCTCCTGTATTTTGTATTACTTTCATTGGTTAAATAAAGACTCTGTCTGGCTTGTAAGATAGGTCAACTCTTAGGTGGGCGAAGTAGAGAGAACGGAAGTTCTGGGAAGAGAGAAGGAAGTGGGCCAGTCACCAGGAGGCTCCCGTTGCAGATGGATGTAGGTTAGACCTTTCCGTTAAGTCACCACGTGACTTTTATAGACTTTTATAATGGGTTAGTTTATGAGGTGAGGCCTAGCCAAGAAGAGACTGGTGATGATGGGCCAGGCAGAGTTTAAATGAATACAGTTCTCATGTGGTTATTTCGGGCATAAACAGGCAACCAGCGGCTGAGCAGGCCAGCGGCTGGGGGCTGGGAGCCAGGCGCTGGGAACATAACCCACACCTCTCCTCCTACATACAACATGCCACCATACCTAGCTTATTCCACAATTTTCATTCCTTTGCTTGAGATCTATTTTAATATACTAGTTTTGGTTATACATATAGGCATGTACACATCTGCTTAATAATATTAAAATCCAACTATATGTACATAGTAAAATTAAAAATAAAAATACATACACAATACGTAGCTCATGTTTTAGGTATGATTTTTAAAACAAATGGGCACGTATACAGCCCTACACACATGTAAAACTATGGTGTTATTCCTCCTTTCCTTTCAAATAGAAATGGAGCCACTTTCAATGCTCTGAGTTTTCCCCAAGAAGTTCTATAACAAGAAGATCCACTGGATAGAAATTAAAAAGAAAAAATGTGAAGTCTCAGCAGCTCAAGTGCTCGAGATCAGAAGGGATGATAGAGGCAGCAGTCACAATGCTGCCAGCCTTAGGAAAATCATGCAGAGAGACAGAGCTGAAAGCTGGTGTGGATTTATTCCTTAAAGTGCAGTGGTGGCTTGTCATTTAGCATACTTGAAATGAGTCTGTGATAACATTAGCCCTGTGTTAGAGGTGGCTTAGGCACTGGGTATAAACAACAAATAAAACAGACATGACTGTGAAAACTTCTGCCATCTTTAAAGACAATTGTGAAGGATTTGGGGTCTATTACTTCATGGAAAGGTGGGATGGTGTGAGTGTGTGTGTGTGTGTGTGTGTGTGTGTCTATGTGTGTGCACTTGCACACATGCCCACACATCACACATTCACTTCCAAGTTTATCTGTGTAGTTTTTAATCTGTGTCTATTTTCTTCCCTGAGTGTTAAGATTGTCTCCTGTTCCTCTCAAGGCTACTCTTCAGTGCCCTCTTTGTAAAGGAAATCTCTGATATAAATACATTGGCTGGATTGGATTGGCTATAAGGAAATGACACCAGATCCTGGAGTCAATAATTAAAGCCTTGACATAGCTTTTGAGAGTGAGTTTGAATTTCACCAGGGGAAATTCATAGTGAAACACTTATTTTGGATCCAGACAAATCTGGTTTTATATATCAGGCCCAATACATCCTAGAATTTCACAACTTGGACTAGATTTTATGCAAAATACTCCCTGGTGTGGCTTCCATCCAATAATGTGAATCAGAAATGGCCACATTAAATTATACAGACACCGACACATATGATAACACTGTGAAGAACTGGTGTATAGGCTTTTCTTACTTCTGTACAGTAAATACAATGCTATGTTGGAAAAGAGGAACCAAATTGTATGTCTGTCTCTTAGAAGATACCAAGCTCCTTGAGCCCTGACATGAACACCTGACTTTGTTCAATAGCACAGTGTTGATGAGTAATTAAATGCAGAATCATGTGGAAAGACTTGTGCTATGAGAGTTCAAAGAGGAATTAAATCGGCAAACTCTACAGAGTGAAGGGGAGGGTAATATCTTCCGGGGAAGATAAATGAGCTCTGAGCAGGTGTTTAACTGATAAAATGTGACCTTCAATACCTGACCACACACAAAAAAAAAAAATGCCACAGTTTCTCTCTACCTAGAAAATAGGTGGACTTGACTGGGAATTTGTACAGCAATCAGATCATGTGTGAATTCTTAACCTGCAAATAATGTCACTGATTTTTCCTCAGCTGCTTCTGTCTTGGTTTGATGCATTTCTCATCACCCTCATGTTCTTGGTTCTCCACTATCCTTGATGACCCTCGGTGATTCTGAAAGCATAGCAAATGTTGCAGGGCTATCTGACCATTAACCGCCCCATTGACTGCCTTTTACTTACTTGCTGTATTCACAAAGCAAAGCAGGGCAGTTGGGAACCATGAAGAAATTATCTCACAAAGCCATAAGTCTCAGCTCCTAATACATGTTTAATACATGTCACTCAAATGAATAAATGGAGATAATAGTTACTACTAAAATAAAAAGCCAAGGAGTTTTAAAATTACTGCCATTTATACAACTTTTTAGTGTTTACTCCAAACTACTAGGAGCAAAATCATGATTAAGCATTCAGTTTTCATTCCTGAAAATTTAATTTGAATACAACAAACAGGTTAACATACAGGCACTATATAAATAATAATAATGGCCAAAGTACTTGTTGAATGCTGTCTGGCAACAGACATATGTAAAAGATATTCTTGTTCTCTCCCTGAGGTGCCTCTGCTTACAGAAGTGGAGTGATATCACAGCTGTGTGATCAGGGCCCAAGCTAGCACAGCAGTCCAAGGCTGCTCACCTTTCCACTGTATGTCCTGCAGTGAAGGATTTAGCAGAGAGAAGCTCTCCTGAAACACATTTTTTGGATTAAACATATATTTTTTTCTATCATAACAAAATATTTTCTTGTCATTAAGATTATGATAAAGCTCTGTCACCACAGACCTGACAAAATAACCTCCATTCCCAGAACCCATGCGAAAATCAGATGGGCTGGTGTACATCTGCATTCCTACCGCTAATGGTGAAATGAGGATCAGTCAGAAACTTGTGACCCAGCAAGTGTGCCATACACCATGTAGCTGAAGAAACAAGAGATGGACCTCAAGGAAGAAGGAAATAACTGACTACAGAGGATTCTCCTTTGATTTCTTTATATGAGCTATGGCAGGTGCATGGCCGCATTCACACACACACAGTGTGTTGCCAATAAATAAATATATTTTAGAGACTATAGTTATATAGAGTGGAAGAGAAAGAGAAATAATATTGATCCAGACATATAAGGGAAGGGATCAAGTGATGGACCCCTTTGGATGGGGTAACTCCCCTAACAAAACCTAAGCACATTTTTTCCCATAATCATGGCCATTTGTCAGCTCTCCTTTGGCTTCTTCTCTCTGAAGTTAAACAGTAACAAAGGACTGACCCTCACAGACATTACCAAATGCTGATCAGTAGCTGAGCTGTAGCCACTGTCCTTTAAAACACCAAGATAAACACCAGTCCTCCAAAAGTAATGTCTTTAAATACCCTTGTACTTCGGAAATATTTCTATTGGGCAGGAGAATGGGCGTTATGATATAGATACTCTGCAAGCCTTGGTCAAACTGTTTGTTTGTAAAATCATTTAGCTTCTACTATAAAAATTACATTAATGCTGATAAATTTTACAGTGGTTATTTGGATTTTTCTTTCTTCTACAATAAAATGGCAGCTTCTCAGAACTCAGACATGAGCTCACAAAATAGATCCCCCTACTGACAGAAAAGTTTAGGGGAAAATATACATTTGTAAGGAAACCCCATACATTTGCACAGAAGAAACAAACAATATTTCAATCTCACAATGTTGTGATACCATCTGCTACAAAACACACATCATGTTATCTTTTGGCATCACTGAGTGTGACTGATTACAGTAATATCCTCTCGGTAAACAGAGTCTGCTTTGGTCCAATAAAAGATAAACAATGATAATAGAGGCTGTGGTTGATATACAGGTATCCTATGAGTCTCCAGGGAAATGATCAACTTGCTCCTGATCATTGCACTACCTCTTTGGAGGGCGAGTAGCATGACCACTGTTAGTCATATTAAGCAAAGAAAGCTGCTGTGGGGTTCTGAGTGAAGGCAAATTAAGATACACCAGCATGTATTTCTCTTGCTTAGAGCAGATTTCCCACCTGCATCAGTGATGTAGGATTTTTAGAGTGTGAACCTGGAATATCTCAAATGCCCCTATTTTTCCAGGCATGTCCTTGGAAGGGGGAAATGGGTCTCAGCCCCTTCTTCCCTCTCCCACTTCCCAGAAATAAGGGGAGGAGTTTGGTGCACCACCTGTTTATGCCACGACCTTCTGCTTTACTGGAGATACTGAATTAAGGAAACAACACTACACAGGTCCCGACCTTCAAACTGGTGAGCCGAATTTAAACTTTAAAGTTTACTGCCTTGGGTTTCTGTTGCAGTAACAGGAAGCTGATAACACACACAGAGTCTGCCAGCAGAAAGTTTGGAGGCAGGAAGAAACAGAGATTTACATCGGACTATCTCCTGCCTACCTGATCCTTGTAGATCGGGGCCATCTCTTTGCTGAATTCCAGCGCCTACTCAACGATTCTCTGCAGTTTCCCCTTTCAGGTTTCAGAAACAGCTTTTCCCTTTTGTACATTTTCTCCGAGGAGGCATGGTCTTGAACAGTTCCTTATATTCTGCCCATATTTAAAGCCATGTTATAAAGTCCCTTTCCAGAGTGTAAGATCTCTCTCCAGCTAGCAACAGAACTGATACACACTGTGGTGATGCTTGCACAATCAGCTCAGTGGTCTCAATGTATGAGGGCTCCTGAGTGATTCTCTGAGTATGTAAATGAGGCCCTGGAATGCATTTCTGCCATTAGTGATGTGGGACCTCTGACTCCCTTAAGCAGCAGTGGCAAAAGCACCTCTTCTTATAAGTATTTAGTTCTTCCCTTCAGACCTTGTGGAAAGTATTGATTAATTTAGTCAATTATTCCACAAAGGAGTTTTAAATTAATCCTGTCTACGACTATGTGATCAGACTTCCCACCATTCTGAAATTGTCATGGTGATAAAAAAAATCAGTCCTCTATCTATAAAGAAGAGTATTTTAGCCCTCTGGGCTTACCTGATTCACTAATTATAGAAAAAAGACAAGAGTCAACAAAGAGAAAGAATACACTAACATGAAGATTTTCTTGTGAAGTCAAATGCCAACAAGTTTGGGTAAACTCGCAGAGACCACAGTCAGACTGACTTCAAGGAAGACTTGCAAAAGCTTAAGCAAGAGCCCCACCCCCCATTCCCAGTAACTCCTGCAAGAGAAGTTACACAGGAGAAATAATTATTTACATAAAGTTTAAAATGGAAACTCTTCCTAAAAAAAGAAACAAAGTTCCATATACTCATTGACCATCAGGTATAAATACCATCCTGTGGTTCTTAGGTAAGATCAAAATTTAGCAGCAGGAAGAGTACACAGACACACACACCTATGCAAAGGAGGGTAGCAATATGACAAGCAGTAATAAATAAATAACAATAAAAACAATGATGCCATTTTGTATGCATTTAGAGAATAGAGAGTTGACATATGGGAAATTTAACCAAAAAGTAAAAGGGATAAATGTAAAAGTAAGTCAAAATAGTGAATAATATGAATTTCTAAACCGACAGATCAAGAGATTGCAAATAGCATATTTCACTGTCAGGACTACATGGTCGGGAAAATAGAACGCCCTATCTTTTTATTAGGTTAGGTTTTTGAGTTTTTCAGGTTTTAATTATATAATGCCTTCAGATGGAGGAGGGGTATCCAGAAAGTTGGGGAATGGAATAGATAATCTATAATGCATGACCTTGAAGGGAAAGAGGCTAGAGGAAAAGATGGGTGCATGGCCAGAAAGCAATTTTATCATTTCTCAGTTTTTGCTAATAGCTTTTATTTCTCTTCATGCTTTTAAATATAACATTAAAGTATTTAAATCTGTACATGATTGGCTTACTGAGGGCTTGATCCACAAGAACTCAATGATATTATGGATGGCATAAAAGTTTCTTATTCAAATTTTAAGGACAAAAGTGTGCTCTGTCTATGTCTATGGATTTATTCTCTCTTTTCCCTTCCATTCTCCCCCAGCCTCCCCCCACATCCTAGGGTAAAGTTCTTTATGGAATGGGATGGATTCTTACCTCAGCTTTTAATAATATAATTTCATTAAGTCTGAAATACTTTAATACATTAGTTAAACAACAACTCAACGCTTAATAGAATTTTCTATTTAAAACATATTTACTACCCTTAAGTGAAGGACTGAACGTTAACATACCCATAGCTCGCAGTCCTAAAGTCTACAAAAAGCTCCGGAAATATCTACCTCAAACGTATGTCTAGGTAATAGCTCCTAATAGGAAAATGTGTCTAGGCTTGCTTTTTCAAGAACATGATATAGACAATTTTTGAGTAGTGTCCAAAAAAACCTTCAAATAAAAAAAAAAAACTAAAGGAGAAGCAGTTGAAAACTTGATGACTATAGTATCATCACACATTTTTGTAATGGCAGAAACCTTTGTACAATGAAGCACTGATACACAAATTATCCATTGTTAGAAGCCTCGGATGACTAGGCTTGTCTTTATAACACTTTCGCGTTGATTTACATGTAGTAGAATATGTTGTGTAGCAGAAGCCCCATCTAGACTTAAATCATATGTAGTGTATCAAGAAGCAAGTATCAAATTGAGAAGAAATGAGAGACTTGACCCTGCATTAAATCTTGCTCTTAAAGGGGAGAGGAGAGGCAGGGAGGAGAATAAAGAAAAATGTATAGCACAAAAAAATCAATTAAAAAAAAAATCTTGCTCTTCTATCCTGGAAGTCACTAACTTGTATTACTTGTGCACCAATTTCTATATTTAATTATTGATAATAAAGGAACTCTTAAAATTTTACATTTTAAAGTAAAATCAGCATATGTGCTTTGACAATATTCATTTATGTGTTTTGTTTTGAATTAAGGCCACATTTTTTTAACTTAGCTTAGCCTGTGATTCACTTGGCTCGTGTTGAAATCACTCTTTGAGTAGTGATTTAATGATAAAGAATATATACTTCACAAGTTTGGGAAATTCACCATTTTTGCTTTAGTTTTTTGTTGTTGTTTTTGTTTTGTTTTGAGATAGGGTTTCTCTATGTAGACCCTGCTGTCCTGGAGCTCACTCTGTACATCAGACTGGCCTAAAGCTCACAGAGATCTGCCTGTCTCTGCCTCACTAGTGCTGGGATTAAAGATTAAATTTAATTTAATTAAAATTAAATAACATCCATAGGTATTATCTAAGCTGAAGAAAACTTACATTTGAATCTGTACTCTCTCACATGAAATAATTTTAGAAAAATCATTAATTTATTGATTCAGACATATGTAATCCTAGTGACCGTCACACTTACATGTGAAGTTGTCAGCTCAGGAAACTGTTTCCCTCTCACTGGTGATATCACCCATAAGGCACGTCAAAAAGTCATTCATCTTTGTGTAGCTTCACAATTAATTTTCTGTATATATTTGGTAACAAATGAGAAGCAATTGGCAAAAAATACAAACTGGCATTTCTGAATTAACCTGCTTAAATGTAAAAAGAATATTATTACTTCCTCAGATAATGTCAAGTGAGGAACTAAGGATAAGAGGTTTTATGATCAAAAGCAAAAAAGCAGCCAATGAATGTTCATATCATCTTAAAATTTTGATAACTACAAAGACGTATGCTGATTGTTCCAGATGCAATTAGCAACTTCTTACACATCTAACTTTAAAGCAAATTTTTAAAACTGCGTCAGTCCTGCTCCCTACTTCTTCATTAATTACTAGCTCAGGGACCCAAAAGTGTTCTAATGAATTTTGCATTAGAATCTGCAATATGAGCAGAGTATATTATCACAGCTACTAGTAAATGCATACATTGGCCTTTCTGAGCAGAATCCCAACTCAGCTGGATTTCAAATTTGTTACTATTCCTGAAAAGAAAAAAAAAAACAAAGCCAGAACCAAATTGTCCTGAGGACATCAATCTATCTTACTACTTGATAATAACCTTGGGCTTCTGTTTCTTCAAGTGCAAAGGTATGTGGTGGCCTGTGCCTCAGAACAAGGAAACTGCTACCACCTACACTGATTTCTAAATGTGCAACGAATAAGTTTTGAAACACTGCTTCTATACTACCTTCCCACATTGCCACTAGATAACCTGTGCTGACTGTATTTAGCGTTAATATTTATGCTTTACAACTTCGCAGCTATTGTCATTGCCATAAAGATCTTAGAAATCAAAACTTCAAGAAAACTGTTACACAAACAGAATAAGCAAACAGGGCACAAGGGAGCATCTGCACTCCACGAAGAAGAAAGAGTTACTGAGAGCTTCCTTTTGTGTGCGGTTTCTCTAAACACACACCAAGATCATACAACAGGTACTATGCAATAGTGACCAAGTCATGGTTTCTTAACTGCCTTAGCAGTAAGTATACAGCAAGGAAATAAGTACCAATATGGCCATATTGATCCAAATAACTATTTACACTGTAAATGTGAAGATTCAGTAGAAATACAACAAAACTCCAAGATGAAAAACTTAGGTATAGGCTTTCAGTCATTCTATAATGGAAATTCTGCACATCATGCACTGCTTAGAATTAGCATATGCATATTAGGGGGATGTGAACATTAGAATATTAAGAAATTTTTAATACCCAAGAAGATTTACTCATACTTTTTGACTTCCAATTGTTCATATTGCCAATGCCATCACATAAGCAGGTGTGTTAACAAACATACCCCATCTGTCTTCTCTGGATAAAATATGGATCAAACTCATCTCTAATCCTTATACTACACTGTCTGGGTTTCTTTATCTAACTGATTTTCCCCATTATTCATATTTGAAAAACACTAAACTCGAATAGTTCCCGACGGCTGGAACCCAGGTGTAGAATTATATTAACACAGCTTTGTTTGATGGTCCATTAACAGAATCTGTCATCAGTGGGGACTAATTTTGGTCCTGCCTGGCTCTAAGATAATGACAGCGCTCAAGAATTTCACTGGCAGCAAATCTACTGGTTTGGTCTCACCATTTTATAAGGTCTTAAAAATATTTTCTTGCTACCGGCATTTAGATTGAAAGTAAAGTTTCCATTGCAATTATGTCAGCGTTTAAACACTGAAATTCGCTACAATGACACAAACATCAAAGCTCTCCTGGGCACGTTTCTCTTCATCTGTTGGCACATTTTGCTCACATTTTCCAAGGAACTCAGAATTCTCAAAGAAATGTCCTTAACTCCTTCACTGCCACACACCACGATCAAATACTGCAAACAATCTAAGGACTATAACAATCAAAGAGTTGTAGAGAATCTTTAAGTGCTTGCAGGGAGGGTAGCTTTTATGAGCTTCCCATAAACTGCAGCAAGCAGCAGGGAGGAGAATCCCCCTCACACATCTGTGCCCTTTTATTCTTTCATTCCTTAATCACAGACGCTGTTTCCTTAGACTGAGGCGCAGCTAACAGTGGCGCTGCCAGGAGAACATAAAAGATACAGTCAGACAACCCAGTTCTCCCCCTCCCCAAACCAAATTTGCACGGCACTTGTCTTTAGCAGAAGGAACCTCAGCAAACGAGACTGCATTTTATTGAGAACATTAGGAAAAAAAAATCACAACAAAGAAAGAGTGAGCCTTTTCTACTCCGGTTCAACTCCGTTACCAAGCTCTGCTAGCCTTGATTTAAAAAAAAAAAAAAGTCATTACCTGTATGAAGAGAACCTGTTAATAGCCTCAGAAGGTACTGGGCAAATTTCAATATTTCACGTTTACACCGTTTCCTACAGCCACTCATCTTAAGGAACAAGGTATTCCTCTGAGGAGCGTCAGTAGTCTTTGCCAATAGAAAAGGAAAAAAAAAAAAAAAGAAAAAAGGCGGCTTCTGAGGGGAAACTTCTGTCTCAGTTTATGTATCAAGCTGCCTTACAACTCCTGGGGAATTAGCTGTGAGTGCCTGAGTCAGAAGGTACAGCAGCCAGCGCGGACGCCAGAGTAACAGGGCAGTGAGAAAGCGCTGCCTCTCAGGACGGTCACCAAGTTCTTCTGTGGCAACAGATAGGCTGCTGCTTTATACACGTGTAGTAACCCAGCTATGGTGCAGCTCGGCATCATCTCTCCTGAAGCAATTTAACCTCAAGGACCATGCCGAGGGAGGCGGAGCCTGCGTTGCCAGCTCATCAATGAATCAGCATGTAAGCAGGTGAGCAGACAGAAGACAGGTCACTGGGGCCCCAAGTCCTTTGGACACCAACAAGAGAGCCTGCTAAACAGGATCTGCTGGGGAGGAATCTAGGGATCTGGGAATGTCCAAAACGCTTCTAAATAATAAAGGGGAGATTGGAAAGAGTGCTCGAGACCAGAACTCAGACTGTCCACATACACAGCGGTAATCATATTCAGAGAGCCTAGATGGGGTTGGGGTGGGGAGCTCTTGGGAGAAGCCGATTGTGACGAGATCAATGAAAGAAGCAATATTGCTGTGCTACAGAGATATATTCAAGCCCACGAACTCTTAAGGTAGAAAATAAACTGATACCCAAACTCTATTATTTCTGCACTGTCCAGGCTCAGGTATCTGGGAATCTGAAGAAATCATTATCCATGTTCAAACCCAATAACCTGGAAGTCACAGTTGTAAAGTTCTTTACTTTGGGACAACAGAGCCCCAAAGTTAACTTGCTGCATTGTGCTAAAAAAAAAAAAAAAAAAGAACCGCATCAGCGTCTCTTAAAAGCTAAAATGCAACTTGTAATTTCCCTGTGGACTGATTTAAGTTAGGAGAGCAATCCCAAGGGCCTGTGCTTTGCTCGGGGCATCTTGGTACCTAGAGTGATGGCAACACTGGCAGTTTGTTCTAGTGCCAGAAATCGGATGCTTGGGTCTTTGAAAGTGCCATTAGGTCAGAATTCTTCAGGGCTTTGGGCAGTTTCTCGGGTGACTCTGCATTTTTAATTAACACTCTCAGGGCTTTTGTTTGTTTTTACCTGCTCCTTATAAATATAAATGCTGTCTCTATGAAGTTTAGAACATGAAGGAAATTCAAATGCATGTTTTAAGGGGTTTTTTACCCCCATTTTGACACACATAACAGTTCTATTTGAAACTAATATTTTTCAGCAATGCTATGCATCAGGTGATGTTCTTATACACCAATAAAGACACATAGTGAAATCTCAGGCTTAAAGACACTTATTGGTAACTGGTCTCCTCTTCAACTCTCCCTTCAAATCGATAGTCTCAGTGATGTACCCATTTCAATGGGTTAATGAAGAAGCACACTTTCTAGGAATTGTTAAAAACAGGTGAACATGTTTAAAATAAAACTATATTTATGCCTACAAGCTAGCCAAATGCTTTTAACATTTTCATCTATGCATATGGCATCTCTGACAATGTTTGAAACATGAAAGACAAATATTCTATTATATAATAAATATAATCGAATAATGATACAAAGTATTGTTATTTTAGCTTTGAAATTAAGATGCATGTGTGTGCTATTCTTTAGTTGGCAGGTAAAATAGAATGCAATACAGATGATGTTAAGCACAGCACCCATGCATTTCACTAGTGTGTTTATACTGAGCATTTTTTATGTGCCACTGGGAACACAGTAGTGACACAGAACAATGCTAATCCTATGGTATCCTATACCTTAGTATAGGAATATACTCAGTATAGGAATATTCTCAGTATAGTATAGGAATATACTCAGTATACTATAGGAATATACTCAGTATAGGAATATTCTCAGTATAGTATAGGAATATACTCAGTATAGGAATATTCTCAGTATAGTATAGGAATATACTCAGTATAGGAATATGTATAGGCAGCCTATACCTCAGTGTAGGAAGGAAGATATAAACAAACAGCAAACAAGAATATATCACAAGTGGGTAGCTGCTAAACTAGAGTAGCAGGATAGAAAATGGGTAGACTAAACAGGAAAGACAAAAGTGAAGAAGAGATCCCAGTGTATAAAACACAAGGAGGAGTCAAGCATGAACTGTCAAGGGTGTATGAGGTAGAGAGAACAGCTTGTTGCGCGGACCCTAAGCTGGGCATAAGTTCAGCATCCTTAAAGGAGAGCAAGACACGTGTTCACTGAAGTACACTTATTCAGGGGAGACTTCTAAGAGATACTTGCAAGGGTAAGACAGGAAGAACAATGCTTCAAGCCAGTACCTGAACAAGAAAGCTGTCACATCTGTCTGTTAAGTAAAGATGACCTGCAGTGAGCTAGAGGAGAAGACAGAATACCAGTGATAAGGAATCACAGTGGTCCAGGAGAGACATGATGGAGGCATGCACGGCCTGCAGTAGAAATGAAGTTAGTGTGTTTCTGGATAGTCAAGGAAACAGAATTATTGTGGTTTGTTACATTGACTTAGGGTATCAAAAAGAGAGAATTAATGGAGACTTAATTGTGATTTAAATAATTAGGGGACATGCCAAATGAACTGTTGAAATGCTATGGTATAAAATTAAAATGCACGTGGTTGATTTCAGCTCTTTAGGAAACTCCATATTTTTTTTTCTGAAATCCTTACTAATGTTCCCATTCCTCCACATTGTCATCAATATTCATTGTCTTTCATTTTGGTTATAGACATTCTAACAATTGTGTAATAAAGCTCATATGATTCCAATTTTCATTTTCTTGTTGACTAATGATGCTGAGCAACTTTTCATAGACTGCTGGATCATATGCCAGTCTTTCTCAAGAAGTGTCTATCCAAGTGCCTTTCTCATTTTTAATCGGGATGTTTTCTCGGTCGTGTGATATACAGATGTCTTGTATTGGGACCTAACAGTCTTTACTGGATGTACATAGTTCTTCCAACTATAATTTTCCTTTCTCTTCTCATAAATGTTTCTTTACTTTGCCAACACTTTTTAGTTTGATATATTTTTCCTTTTATTTTCTGCAAATTTCAGTTCCTATTTTAAAAAAAATCATCACCCAAGCCAAAGTCATACTATTTTCTTAGACAATTTCTTCTAAGATATTTTAATTCTAGACCTTAATTTTAGCCTGTAATCCATTTTGAATCAAATATTAAGGACAAATTTCACTGTTGTGCACAAGTATATATAGTTTTTCAGTATTTTTTGAAGAGAATATATTTCCTGTATTATGTGATATTGTACCTTTGTCAAAATCCCTCTCAGGCCTAGATAGAAAAGAATTGAAATTAACATATCCCAAATAGATTGTATCCATATGGTCATTTGTCACATCTATAATTTATGGATATAAAAGAAAATTAAGTGTCCTTCAAGGGGTAAATGGGTAAAATTTGGTACACATAAAATAGAAAACTATTCAATCTTAAAAAAAAGGAAATTTTGTCATTTGTGACAATGTGGATGAACTTGGACATATATTAATGTAAATAAAAATGGAAAAGAAAGACCAAAAGTGAGTTTCTTGCTTCATGTGAAATCTAAATGTATAAAACTTATACACACAAAAAGTAGAATGGTGGTTACAAAAGGCAGAGGGATCACAGGAAATCATGATGAATTACAAAGTTTAAGATGAGCAAGGAAACTGCTTTACTGTTATATTACATAGCCTGATAACTGAAAGCCTTGACTTCTTCATTTTTCAAAATGCTAAGACCTGATTTAAAATACTCTTATTAGAATAAATAAGTAGAATCATTTATTAATGCATATTAACTGCATGATCTTATGTTATAAACACATTGCATCATACAACCAGTATATATGTGCTAATCAAAACTTTAAAAAGAAAAAAAATAAAAATAAGAAAAAAAAAACCCCTGAAAGTTAAAAAAAATAGGTTCTACTTTAAATACATTTTAAACTGATATAGCTCAAATTTACTCTGAATGGAAGAGTATGTTTCTTTAATTAATTTGTTTATTTTTAAATATTCAGGAAAGTGGTATTTATTGTTACAGTCCCTCCAGATGTCAAAAGTATAAGAGTATATATAGTATTCATCAAGTTTTCAATAACAGATACAAGGGAGACCTGGTGGCTTAAACAACACATATTTTGTCTGATGTTTCAGAGAGAAGTCTCAGGAATAAAGCACCTTCATCTTCCGGTCTTGGTGAAGCCTTTCTTCTTGTTTTTGTGAAATGGGGACTTCCCACTTTATCCGCTGGTAGACAGAGAGCAAGCTTCAGTTTCTAGCTTACCTTGTTTTCACAGTGACACTAATAGTAACATGAGGGCACTATACATATTGCCTTCATTTCTCTTTTTTAAGATAACTAATGGCATTGATTAAGCTCTCACCTTCTGAACCTACTTACCTCCAAACCCCACTTTCAGGTAATCACACTTGGAGTCACAGCTTTCCATATGCACCTAAAAGTAAGAAACACACACACACACACACACACACACACACACAAATCAAAACATACCATAAATAACTCTAAAATATAAATCTTTGGTGGCATGAATTATTTCTTTAAGAAATATACATACCTTACCTTGTGGGATTGGTGAAAGATGGGTGCCAGTATAACTGGAAACCCATTTGAGCTATACAATTCTGTATGACTGAGTTGTTTAGAAAGCTGCAATTTGTATTCAACAAAATAAAGTAATCTTTTAGGGTAGTGAGGAGTGACATTGGAGACATCAACATCCATATGCAAAATGGACTTAGGTCACGTGTCTAGGTCTTGCAAAATGTATTAGTGCACAGTAATCATAAACAAGAAATGTAAAGCTAAACAGGTTTCACAAAGCCAGAATTCTTGGTGTATGCCTAAATCCAAGCACTCAGGAAAGTGAACTAGGATTCTGCAGTCAAAGGCATCCAGGGCAAAATAGTGAGTTCCAGGCCAGCCTGGTGTAGCAAACATAACTCTTACTCTGAAAGCAACAAAATAAAACAAGGTTTTAATTTAAAAGGAATCTGAAAAAACTCTCCAGTAACTAATTCAAATAACTAGGAAAATCAATTGGCAAAGAAGTCTTCAACTTGACAACAAATATGTGACTACTAAAAAGAGAAATGGAAAATTAGATGACATCAAACTTTAACATTTCACTTTTCAAAGATTTTCATATGCAGATAAATGACAAGTACACAACATAATTCAATATTTTTCACATACAATCCTAATAAAAATTAGAATCTAAAGGTATTAAAAATTTTGAAACTCAGTAATGTAAAATGACAAAACCCAATTCGAATATGGCTAACTACACAGATTATTTTTCTCCCAAAAAGGCAGTATAGGCAATAATAAACACATTAAAATAGATTTTACATTAATATATTTAAATGGAAAATAAAATTACAGTTCTGTTAAAATGGCTAGTATGAACAGTTGAGACAAGAACAAGGAGGATAGGGTGCAGACAAGCTTATCTGTTCAGACATTGACAGCAGTGTTGTAGGATAGTATAGCTACACTGAAAAATAAAATGGTGGTGTCTTAGAATTCTGAATACATAGCCACAAAACCTAGCAATTGTATTCTTCACAGATTTCTAGAAAATTTTAAAATTTAATTTTCATTATTTTTTCTGATTTTTGAGTAAACAATACACATTTTCTCTTCTCTTTCTTCCTTCTAAAACCTCCCAGATATCCCTCCTTGTTCTCTTTCAAATTCATGACCTCTCTTTTCATTAATTATTATTATATGCATATATGTATGTACATATGTATTCCTAAGTACAACCTGCTCAGTGTGTATATTATTACTTGTGTGTATGTTTTTAGGACGGAACATTTGGTGTTGACTATCCAATTGGTGAGCTCTTCTCAAGACTATTTCCTCCCACTCCCAGGATTTCATGCATAATTCTCCACACAGATGGATTTTCCTTGCTGTCACCCAACTCTGCACTATAGTTTAGATAAATTTTCTTTTTGTGGAAAGATAATTGCAGTTATCACATATTAAAGGGATGGTCACCAAGAATGTGCATACAGGTCCTTTATCTGCATGTACAATTTTAGGTTGTCACTGGACAGTCAATCACTTACAAATCATTCTGTGTGAAAACTTTGAAAATAGACCTTCTGTGATAACTTCCTTTTGACTTCACAGCCCAGAACCCAGCATAATAAGTCCTTCCTCTAGAGATGGCAATAACATATTGCCTATATACAGACATGACTGGAGAGTATTTAGGGAAAATCATGTTGTTTAATCTTACTCTCAGCAAAATACAAAACATAATTAGGAAGATAAATTTCATATGTCAGAAAACTATAAAATGAAAGCAAAAACTGTTAAAAAGTAATCATCAGCCCATTTTGGTTACCACTATGAACAATAATATAAAAATCAAGTGTCTATGGCCATTAATGAGCATGTGCCCTAAAGGTTCAGAAATGCTCCACCAAGCCAGGTGGTGGTGGCACACGCCTTTAATCCCAGCACTCGGGAGGTAGAGGCAGGCGGATCTCTGTGAGTTCGAGACCAGCCTGGTCTACAAGAGCTAGTTCCAGTGCAGGCTCCAAAGCCACAGAGAAACCCTGTCTCGAAAAAGAAAGGAAAAAAAAGAAAAGAAAGAAAAGAAAAGAAAAAAGAAATGCTCCACCAAAGCCTCTTGTCACCAGCAAAGAAATTTGAAGGAACTGCACAACAGCTCTTGAAGTTTAGGGTGTACTACTTGGCTTAATACTTAGTACTTTGAACAAGAAGAGGTAGAGAGACGACTAACAATCTTCGTGGTCGAGTTACAACTAAATTTAATATGAAGGCAAACCACACTCACCAGCTCATTCTCAACGTGTGATGAGAATGATATAAATGAAAGATTGTTATGTAAAATAAATGAAAATAATATTATTTAAATAAAATAATGAGAAAAACGGTTCTATGCTGTAAGCCCTACACTCAGTAAATTACAGGATGGCAGAGGCTTAAAGGTATGGGCATTATTCAAGATGTATTTCTCTTAATTTCATTTGGAGAATTATTTTTTTCTGACTGAATCTTTCAGAGAAGGCCAAATCTAGTAAAGCAAATCATAAAGACACCACATGACCCCCACCCCACGCCATTACTCTTTACAATGGAAAACAAAATTTGTTGGCTTCTCCTCAGAGAAGTAAGAACCATGGAAATTCCAGTATGATTCGTCTCACAGTGCTGTTTCCTTTCCAAGTCAGCTCCTCTTGATCCATCTCGGTGTAGTCTGTGTATCTCAGTGGGAGTGGATATTGTTATGCTTTTCAAATTGTCACAAGTTACAAAATTAAACATGTGTGGTGTGAAAATAGCACACCATGGGGCTGCAAGGAGAAACAGAACAGAGCCTTGCGGCAAAGTCACAGATCCTGAAAGTGGGTCTTGATAAAATAGCAGACTGCTGTCTGTTAGAGAAGAATGTCCCCATGCCAAGTCCATTACTATTCCGGAAACATAGCTGCTCCCCTACTTCAGTGAACAAAGAGCAAACCAGCACACTGTGACTGCTCACATCAACTTCAGTGACAGCTCTGTGAGATGTCACCTCCTTCCAGGGAAGGGTCCCTTAGCAAACCTAGGTCGAAATTAACAAAATCCTCTAAAAGGTATTCTAGGTAGGACCTAAAGCACATACAAAGGGATCTACCATAATATAATATCACCCGAAGAAAATTCAGTCTTTGGGAGAGATGAGGACTCTGCCTCACCTTAGTATTAAAAACTTAGTATTAAAGAGAGTGTGTAGACACATATTCACCTATAAACAGATTCACAGAAATACTGAGTACAAATTCAGATTCCAAAGACTGGAATAAACAAGCAACCTCTTCCCAACAAAAGGCCTACAAAATGAAGTTAAAGTATATTTTTAATTGTGTTATGGAGGGGGAACAACTGTTGTCACATAAGAGTTTCCAGGGAAGTCAAAGCATCAATGACAAAGTATATACTTTGTCGAAGCAGAGCATTGAACTATACATGTCTAGAGCAGAGTCTTCCTCGGTGGAACTCCCCACCACTCCCCGAGTTAAGTCTGAGGGCTTCCTGTTACTGCTATGGAAACTGGAAGGAGAGGTGTTTTGCTGTCAAAGGGCCCCAAGTATAAGATAGCTGCATGAATTGCATTTACAAAGAACCTAAAAGGATGCTAAAGAACCACACCAGACCCAAAGGAGGGTGGCAAGGTGGACCTGGAAAGGAAGTTCAGTGTCAGTCTGAGAAATTTCTAAGGAAGCCAGGCTGAAAGAGCTACAGTAGATTGAGAGCTAGGTTCTTTTCCAGAAGTTGTAAGTTCACATCTGTTAAAACAGATGACCTGAACATCTCCCTGAATGTGCTATTTCACAAAGCAATGTTTTAAAACATGACCAGTTGAAACATACAGCAATTAGTTCCTTCATGGGAAATTTAGTTTCCCTTTGTTGCTGGGCAATACAGAGGAAGGAACTGGGACTCTGTATTGACACTTGAGATAGCACCAATCTGTTTACCTTAACCCAGATTCATGTTACTCTATGATTAAGAAGATATGCTATCGCAAGCCTGACAAATATGATTACTGGAAGTCTTAAAACAATATTCCATAAATATGTAAAATTTTAACCTATTTTGGCCTTCAAGAAACAGTAAAAACGTCCAAATTCCTGTAATTCTTGGGTCCCATATTTAATATATGGACTTGGAATTTCTTGACATAGGGTAGGGAAAATAATTATTAACTTCTTCTGTCCTGATTTCTTATCAACCACATGATTTTGATCAGCAAGGTGACCTTTAGCAGTCACTCACAGGGGATGAAAAGCCACAGCACAAACTGAAGATCACCAAAGCAAGGCTCAGTAATAGTCCTTTAACCCACCAGATATTACTCCTAAACTTGTAGCAGGATGGGGAGTCCGAGGAAAGGACCTGGGAATGAATCATCAGCCTCCCACTGCAAAACAAACTCTAAGGAATCAAGGGACCTCCTTGGCAGTTAGCATCAAAAGAGATCAATAGGCAGCTTTCAAACAATCTCTTGACACTTGGCTTCAAGAGAAGTCATCAGCCGTGCCCAAGCTCTGATGCTGTCTGCTCTGTTCAAATGACATACACCCACAGAAATAGAGAAGCCTGGATTTCGCTTGGACTGAAATGGCCGATGGTTTCAAACAGTAAGGCTTGGAAGCCAGCAATTTCTTTGTGTTCCTCATTCTACTAATGACTTGAAGATCAATCTTTGCTGACGTTGAGTTACAGACACACGCACTACTGAAATAAAGAAACATGAGTAAACTGAACTCCCCAAAGTATTTTTGTTTCCTTTTTAAAGGCGAGGCAGGACAGTTTCTGCTTCATTCTCTTGTGAGGTAGCAAGCTCAGAGAAGGTACAACCTTGAGTAGTATGTGCATATGTGTGAATGTTATATGTACAAGTGCCACACACATATATATCATACAATGTGTATTATATATGCAATATATAGGCAAACAGCAAAAACATACTCAGAAAGAACAGTAAGTTGGCTGAGCTTGCTTAAACCCCATGCAATACATTTAGATGGTGACTTGATTTGTAACATTTACTAAGTTTCTATTTACCAAGCAAAGGGTGGCAGTTAGGTTTCTCATGATATGAAAGCACATCCCGCGAATTTCAAAAGAAAGGACAATGCTAAAGGTGACACCAGAGGCAGGCTTGAAGAAGAAGCATTTGAGACGGAACTTCAATAGAGTGTCTCAAGAGAACCCAGGTATCCCTCATGGTTCTGCTGGCATGATCTCAAACAAAAAGAGCAGCACGCCTATTTGCCATCTGAGACTGAACTGCCTTAAACTATCAAAAAAAAAGAAAGAAAGAAAGAAAGAAAAGAAACAGATGCCAGCTTATTTTCAAGAAGAAAAATATGTGATTAAAATTTTAAAAAATGTAAAAAGTAATTAAGATGGCAGCTATGAAACTGAGGAACTGCTCTAAGCTCCCATAGAAGTAAGAATGGAGCTAAGGTGGATGTTTTCTAGATTATTCCGTACTATTGTTTTTTGGTTGCTGTTGTTGTTTTCAGGCTGGAAAGATAAGTATGAGCTCTAGCTGAGTTTAGATCTCAGTTCCTGGATAAAAAGTCAGAAAATCCCTGTGTTTTGTGGTTCATAGATGGAGGGATCTCTGAGAGTGATGGCTTTCAGCCTAGATCCAGGTTCAGAAGACGCTGTCCCAAATAATAAGGTGGAGCTTTTAAGGCAGAGTACCTGACAGCATTCACCAACTCAAGCGTGTTTATCTGCACACACACATGCGCACACACACAATATTTGCCAAACTCACAAACACAAAAGGAAACCACTCCATGGGGACATTTAGAAATATTAGAAGCATTAAGTAATCAAAGAAATTTATTTGTCAGTGACAGCGTCCTCACTCACTCAGAGCTCCCTTCAGTAAGAATCCCCTTTTGTGCCGTTTCTCATTGGAGCTTTTATAACTTCACTAATGCAGCAGGGCAATTTCTAAAAATTTTAAAAACAAAAGCAAAAGCAAAAGCAGGTACAGCAGTCCATATTCTAGCCCAGGCTCGCAACTAATAATTACCTTCATAATTATGCCAACCAGCAACGCTGTCGGCACACAGCTTTCAAATTCCCCTGCAGGAAAGAGCATACACTTCGGGAAGGTAAGGGCTGTGCCAGCACAAATCACAGCTTGCACCATTTTCCTAACTATTCCTTTTTTGTTTGTTTGTTTGTTTTGTCTGAATTGCACAAAGCCAAATACTAGGCTATAGACAGAAGCCGGACCCGAAATCCTTTGGGTCTCAGCTCACTCTCTCACGTGCAGTTTTAACCAGGTATGAAAGAATGGGCTGCCAGTCCTCTTCTGCCTTTCCGATGTCCTTGAGAGGGCCCTAAGGAAGCAGTCCTGAACCTAAAGATGATCTTCCTGCATATGCTCCCCCGGAACTTGCTGCCATAGCTCCTTCTCATCGGAGTGGCTAGATTAAATATTCAAAACCCTGTCATGATGGTGCATCGCAATGCAGGGGGCTCTGACCTTCTCCAGGAAAAGCAGTCAGGGAGCAAACCTGTGACAAGAGTGACACTAACTGTGTGCTGTAAAGTAAAACCTCCTAATGCAGTTTGCATACTGCATACTCTCTCTTTTGGTAAATGCACTGTTGAATTCACACTGCAGAAAATGGACTAACAGCGTTTTAGAAGGGATTTGTAAAGTCATACTCAAGTCTGTCTGCGGTTGACCCAGTCACTCTCCATGTAAACCTCTCCACCAAGAGTCACCGTGAGCAGGAGGTAAGGGGTGAGCCCTGGACTTTAATTATCTTCCTCTCCTCCCAGGGAGGTGGGAGATGAGAAAGTGCTTCAGGTCTCAACCGTTAGTCAGACTTCTACTAATGTTTTGAATGAAACATAACATTGATTCAAAAAGGAAAATAGTGCAATCTGTGGGGAAAGGGCACAAGAAGTTCCCTGAGCAGTACCTATTAAAGGCACCTGCTTTTTCTCTATGGGGAGGTGCCACCACATCAAGCAAGTGTCCTGAATTTTTTTTAACTGATACTCCCTCCCTCTGTTCCTCTGTCCCTTCCTCCTTCCCCCCTCTGTCTCTCTCTCTTTCTCTCTCTCTCTCTCATTGCAAAACTAGATTTTTAAAAATTTCTCAGAAGAGTAAGATGAGTGCAACTAAGACAGATCAAACAATTTTCCCATATTAAATTTAGAATTAAGTATCACATTTTAAATGTGTATGTCATTTTTTTACCTAATCCTTTGACAGGTCCTTTGAAGAAGTGTTGGATATCACTACCCTACTTTGTCGCCTCCCATACAGTCAAATCCCCAAACCCGCATTATATGCTGATTTGGGTTACAGCATCCATCTATCCTTTTTCTCTGCTGTGGACTCCATCAAAAACATAACAGATAAATGTTTTTAATGTATTTTGTACAAAAATTTGATTGTTTGATACATTTTTAATAATAAAAATTAACCATCTTTTTTAAAGATGATCATTTTAGATTATTTAAATTTTCTAAGATATATCTTAGGTAAAATATAAAAGGATTTTAGGAAGATAAACTTGAGCAACCTAAATAGGCTTTTATATATATAAATATATATATATATATATATATATATATATTGTTAACTAATAATACAGTACTTTTGAATATAAATGTACCTGGCTACTCTTACATGGCAGGGACCTGGAGGCAGGGACTGAAGCAGAAGTCATTGAGGAATGTTGCTTAATGCCTATTTCCTCTTGACTTACTCAGCCTACCCAAAACAATCTGCCTAAGGATGGTACCACCCACAGTAGGATGGGCCTTCTCACATCAATCATTAATAAAAAAAAAAAAAAACCCACCCCTCTTACTTGCCCATAAGGCAATTTGATGGGGTCATTTTCTCAACTAAAGTTTCTTCATCATGGATGACCAGAGCAGAGAAAAATGTAGAGCTCAATAAAAATCAGTTTTAAAAAATCAACCAGCACATTAGATAAATGCAACTTTGTGATTTAGAAAAGGGATTGACAAAGTTAATATATTTTATATACTTAATCCATCTAAATGCTTGTAACCATGAATGGTAAAAGATGTATGCAGGCAATATGACTAAAGAATCTAGATACTTAACTTTGACGCGTCTAGTGGTCTAAAATGAACTTGGGACTCTATCAGATGCATTGGGCATGAGCAGTCTAGAAATCATCACCTTCTTTCCTCTTAGAAAACTGAGATGAAAGTTAATTTATAGCCTAAAATATAGCCTAATGCCATATTTTGTCAGCTTTGAGTTAGTAATTCCCTTTGACAATAATAAGAAAGTTCTAAATTTTCTTCCAAGATTAGTGAATTGCATTCAATAATAGCTACATTGCTATGTTCCTGGAGAGAACTGGAAAGCATCCATCTCTCTTGTGCTGGGCATATTGGCTAACTCAGAGTCTCCCCAGATATTTGTCTGCCTGCCAATCTCCCCTTGTTCTGTGTGAGAGGGGTGCCTTACTGGAAAATCCTTATCAGAAATCCAGGACATAAGAGGGAAGGAAGGAGAGAAGAGGGGAGGGAAGGCGGGGATATGCTGGGACAGAAAGATAAAAAAGTAAAGAGGCAGAGTAAGCATAGAAAAAGGAGAGAAAAGGAAGAAGGATTGAAGGAAGAAAGAGAAGACACGAAGAAGGAAGAGATGAAGGATTTCGGGGAAAGATAAGGAGGAACTGAAAGCAGGGGATTTGGACCCAGCAGCTTCTGACATGTTGACAATTAGGCTCAGGGAGACAGTTTTTCCACAACTCTCGACCTCCTTACCCACTCAGCAATTCCCTCTGTGATAAAGAGAACCCTGGGAACACTGTGATGAAGAGAATACCGCTGAGGGCCTTCTGACCTACGCTTTTAGAGTTATCTGTGCAAATCTTTTATTCTATACTACCAGGCTTATACATCAAGCCTGTTTCTTTCTCTATTGACAAACTAATGTTTTTATTGTTAAAAGAAAAATTTACATTTACTCCCCATGTTCCCAGACCTCCCGCTCCCCCACTACCCCACCGCCCTCCCCCTGCTTCCTTAAGATGGGGCAGGATATCCTGCCTTGTGGGAAGCCCAAGGCCCTCCCC
>JAQHUG010000017.1:7047822-7059971 GCA_028555095.1 Dicrostonyx torquatus | reverse complement strand
GTTATTATTCTCTCAAGGTCTATGAAGAATTTTGTTGGGATTTTAATGGGGATTGCATTGAATCTATATATTTCCTTTGGAAGAATTGCCATTTTTACTATGTTGATCCTACCGATCCAGGAGCATGGGAGATTCTTCCATTTTCTGGTATCCTTTTCAATTTCTTACTTCAAAGACCAAACTGTTTTTTGCAGGATGAATTAGAGGACAGCATCCTCCTTGGTGAACTGCAACAAAGTCCCTCTCTGCCCCTAATCCCTCTCTGTCCTCATATCCTGGTACATGGCGTGTCTTTACCAGTTTTACCAGGAAACAATTTTTTCAATTAAGTTTCAGGAATGTGGGCTGAAAATCTTATGGCTGCCTTGTTATCAAGCTCAAGAAACAGGAATATTCTATCTGCTCCAAAAAATTGTGTGGGAGTGCAAATGTCAGGGGTGAGCCACATCACTCATAGAAGTACTAACTGGAAAAAGTTATCACATAAAAATTAATTTGCTTTCCTCTTGAAAAGATCTACCATTTTCATGATATGCTTTTCAATTTTTTCTTTGTGCTTCTGGTAGTATAATTGCAAGAAAAAAAACCCTTCACTTAGCTCTTACATTATTCATCCACACATTCATTCAAACATTTATTAAAGGAACTGTGGAATCAGGCTACTTTGATAAAATTCTCTGATATCTCTACGATCAGCATTAAAGGGAAGTCATTGGAGGTCTAGCTAACTAGAAGCAATTACTGTGAAACATTTGTTAATATGGCCATGAAAAATATTTTTATAATGAGCTCTATTTTATATGGAGTAATAAGGCTGGTGATGAGCTTTTTAAATTAATGAGGTTGATTTACTTTCTGTGTATTAGTGTTTGTGTTTGTACATGTACATCACCTGCACACCTTATATTTAGAAAGTTCAACAAAGGGTGTAGAATCCTCTGGAACAGAGTTATTAATGGTTGCTAGTGATCAAATTGGTGCTAGTAAATGAACACAGGTCCTGTGAAAGAGCAACAAGTGCCCTTAGGCACTGAGCCATCACTCCAAGCTTAACAAACCGTTCTTGATCAGTGATGATGGTCAGGCACCTAGCTCCCTAAGGAACCACAAACCTATGAAATCCCATCATGAGAAAATAGCACAAAAATTATCAAGCTTAATTATAAGAGATTCTGATGGGTGCTGTATTGCAATAAAAAAAAAAATTGACCTCATGTGTTCTGTATCCAATGTAACTAACCTATTCAAATTTCTTTAACTTCAAAATTGGTCCTGACTCATTGATGCCTAAATGGCTTTGTTAATGAAAGCCTGGGTTTATGACCAGATATTCTTTTCTCTGAGTTGTGACAGTCATTCTTCTTCCTGGGATGACTCTCTTTTTTTTCAACTGATTTATATTGATCTCTATGTATTTCTCTGCTCCCCTTCCTGCCTCTCCCCTCCCTGTAAAACCTCTCCCAAGGTCCCCATGCTTCCAATTTACTCAGGAGATCTTGTCTTTTTCTATTTCCCATGTGGATTAGATCTATGTATGTCTCTCTTAGGGTCCTCATTGTTGTCTAGTTTCTCTGGGATTGTGATTTGTTGCTTGGTTTTCTTTGTTTTATGTTTAAAAAACACTTATGAGTGAATACATATGATAATTGTATTTCTGGGTCTGTGTTACCTCACTCAAAATTATGTTTTCTAGATCCATCCATTTGCCAGCAAAATGCAAGATGGTTATTTTGTTTTGTTTTGTTTTGTTTTGTTTGCTGTGTAGTACTCCATTGTGTAAATGTACCACATTTTCCTTACCCATTCTTTGGTCGAGGGGCATTTAGGTTGCTTCCAGGTTCTGGCTATGACAAACAATGCTGCTTCGTCAAGACTCAGTAATACCACTTTTGGGTATATATCCAAAAATTGCTCAATGGTGCCACAAGGACATGTGCTCAACTATGTTCATAGCAGCTTTGTTTGTCATAGCCTGGGATGACTCTTAAGAGGGCAATATGACTCTACAAATAGCTTCTAAGAGATAACTGAACTAAACCTAAGTAAAGAGAGTTGAACAAATTCTGTGCTGGGTCAGTTTGTCTACTAATCCATTCCACTGTTGTATCCCAGGTTACAAACCTCTATCTGATGAATGTCAGAGTCTTTTAGCCTCACTGGCTTAGCTTTTACACATAGTTTTGTCAATATTAGCAGCATAAGTACTATATGTTAACCACATTATCTCCCTAGGATCTGTGGAATTCTCTATGAAATTATGGCAATTATAAAAATAGATGATTATGAAATTATCTAAAAGTATACTTATTTAGATTATCTATAAAGTACACTTATGTTTCATAAATAAACATTTATCAGCCTGTTTATATTCATATGTATTTGGTTAAATCTTATAGAATTGCTATTTTCATCAGCAAATGATGGCAATTATACATTTTACCTAAATAATACTAAATTATTTTTTGTTTTGTGTTTTGAAATTCTTTATATATAGGAAAACATGAGACATACTCCACATGCCTTCTTCCAAACTGAGCATATTAAAATTTCATGAAATATTTTATTTCTCGTTTACTAATTCATGAATGCTTTACTTTTACACGAATAGGTTTATAATGGCAGGCACGAAGAATATGTCATATAAGTGACAAGCATGCATGGTATGAGGTATCTATCATTTAATAAGACAAAACTATAACAAATGAATGAGTAAGAAAATTTAGCTACGATTTTAATAATAAATCTATTTTTAAAAGACCTTGCTGAATCCTAATTCATAATATCTGTTCTGCCAACACTAGTTAATTCAGATGCCAATAACAGTCTCCGTTAAAATTTTAATTGCTTACAAATAATCATGTGCATGATGTTTGTCATTCTTAGGCTGACAACTCTTAGCAGTAAGTTCACAAGCAAGGCGGTCCAGAGACTCAGACACAAGGACACAAATGCCACTTTCACTACCATCTGCAAGAAAGAATCCTTTCAGTTGTGATGCCACTAGAGTTGCTTATCATTGGTGGCAGCTGACTAGAAATCACTGAGATACCAGATGCAATGCACAAGATGTAACTTAAGAGTGAAAGTCAAGAAGTTAAAGGATACAGTGGGAGACCTAATTATATTAGGCACCCAGGAATTCTGGCACAAACTCATTTGATCACAGAGGCACATAAAGACATATAAAAGAATCAATTTAAATTTATTATGTGCCTGCTGGTAGTTCAGCTGTTGCTAACAGACGCTCCATGGAGAACCTATGGAGAGAGAAGCATTCTGATCCTTTCTCCTGGAATGAACCTGGGGGGATGATGCTAACAAAGAACCTAAATTGGAAAGTATGGTAGATCAGGGCAAGTTTGGTTTTAGCTCAATGATGCTCAATCTAGTGAAAGTTCAATAAACATGTATTGAACACATTAATGAATGCTAATATACTGTGCACCCTAGCACCTGTGCTGAGGTATGGTAAAGGCTTCTGTTTGACCTTACACTCATCGATAGTAAGGAGAAGGAACACATGTCAGTTTTACAAAAAGACATCATGAGGAAGTCTGAATCTTGATATCTTTCTACAATCCATCAGTTTATCCACCAGCTATTGATCGGTGAGCAGTAACTCATCATCTTCGAAATTCCATTTAAGCCAACCTCCACTTCTCCTCTATGCTCAGAAAATGTACATGGAGACAGATCCACTTGAACTACATAAAATATTTTCCATAGTGAGTCGAGTGCAGAGTTTTTCAATCTCCCCAGGTAAAAATATAAGAAAAAAATCAAAGAAAATATGCAAAATCCCAAGACAAATTGGACCTTGTAGCATGCAGATTAAAGAAAAATCAAATCAGATTCTGTTTTCCTGATATGCTTTTAGTGTGGAGAATAGATCTGTGATTATTTTTCTCTCAGATTTGAATCAATATGTTATAGAGTAAAGGGAGATGATGCAAATGTTTGAATTCAGAATTTGATGAAACTGTTCAGTGAGTTAATGCCGGTGTTCTTGTACACAGTACATTTTCCAGGAAAGTTTAAAGATGTGAAGTTCTACTAGTTAAGATTATCTAGTGTTACATCCCAACTCTTCCTTCAAGGGATGTGTGTCCCCAGTCAAGTTTACTTGGCATTTAGCCCTCAAAAGATAATGATTATTTATAATTACTTACTTAGGTGTGCTTAGTCACCAAATTCCAACAATCAACAAATCAAAATAAAAAAAAATGTAAGAGAGAAGTTGTAAACCTGAGATACAATGTGTCAACCAAAATGGAGACTTGGATCAAATCACCATCTTCATTGTCACATTTTACAAGTTCAATGTCAGCTAGAATGTGAATCTGAATTTCCACATTTTAAAAGCTAAATTCTTCATCAACAGACTTGGGATGACATGTAAAATATCCCCATCCCCGCATGCCTTTCACTCTCAGCACCGATTTAGGCTTTAGTCCTCAGGTTTTACCTCAATACACCTGCTAATAATTTTGCTGCTATACAACAAAACACAACTGCAAACTTAGCAATTATTATTCACATAGTCCACGTGGTTCATTTCTTCTTCCATAATAACAAAGTATTATAAAGTCATCCTCATGACCACATTAAGTTAATTTCCTTCAAGTGACAGGTCGTATTCTTAAGGCATGACTCTGCATGTGATCATGATTATCTCTGAAGGGGTTCACGGCAAGGTTTAGTGTGTGTTATTTATGAATGTATTTCACCAGAGTAAAGAGAGACAGATTACTTTCTTTCAAAAGCACCCATTTTCTGATTTGCACTAAAAACTTAGATTCCTAAAGAACATAAATGTCATATTCAATCACATTACTAATCCATTGAGCTCATTATTCTACCTTTCACAACCATAAATGAACTATGTCATTAAAAAATATTCATTTATTCAGTCTACTGCTAGAGAATGAAGAAAGCTATAAAAAATGACTTTATGACTCTACATTTTAGACCCTCATAATCCTAAGTGGGAAAAGAGCAAGTGAGGTGAGTGAGATGGAGGAAGAGCAAATGGTAAGCATTACTTAAATGGTAAGCATTACATTCCTAAAATGATTTCGTGACAACATTTAGGAAATGAGTAGATTTTTTTTTGCCAGTAACTAGAAAAGAAAACACGGAAGTTCTGTACACAAATAAGCAGCTCCTGACCAGACACACGGGTGAGCCTAGAGAATGATGGAAATTATAAGGCAGGTCCTCTGTTCCAGGCCAAAATCATTTTTATTTTTAGTTCACATAAGCAGATTTATTTCCAACACAATTTAGACAACCACTAGGATTTCCAGTTGAGAACAGAAAAATCAAGAGTCAATTCAAATAATCCAAGCAAACTTGGCAAGGTCTCATGGTTGCTACTGTGCTGTTCCTGGCTGTAGCTAGGACCAGCAGACATCTGGCTCTCTTGCCAGGTTCTATGCATGTGGCCTGATGTGCTCTGTGAACTCCTGCACTTTACTGTGCATGCTTACATTTGAAAATAGTTTTATATCCTATGTTAATATATTTGTGCTACTTTATGATTAATTATAACACTACTGATTATGACTGTTCCCAAAGCTATAGAGAGCAAATCATAGCTGTGCGTGAAGGCACATGCCAATAATCCTAGCACTCAGGAGGGTAACATACAAAGATCATGCATTTGAGGACAACCTGGCTTCATGGAAAGACCATGTCTCAAACAATGGGGATGAATAGAAACAAATCCTTGGTTTAAAAAGAGTCTCCATGTTTTCTAGCATTATAAAGATAGTCAGTGTCTTCAGAAAAAAAGACAGATGTCTATAGTATTCTTGTTGTCAGTCTGTCTTCCCAGAAACATAGCCGACCTATGTTTCTATACAATAAAACTCAAAAGTACAAAAGTACTTAACGAGCTGTTAGTTGCTTTAGCTAGTGTTCCAGTTTTGCATAAAGCATGATTTTCCTCAAAGTACATGTTTCTTAGCTCTTCAGACATCTTTTCACAGATTATCACTTTTAAATAAAATAAAAGGTTCCTGTTAAAACTCACCACAATCTGAAGACATTCCTTTGAATAAACAAGGTCTCCAGGACCAAAATTAGAGAAATGCTAGAGCAGACAGTGCAACTGAGCATTGCAGTCTCCACTTTCCTATCTAATACTTTTTACTTTAACAAGTTTTTTAATTCATACATAGTTAAATAAGAAGTGAGTGTTTCGATAAGTATAATGCAGTATTCGTGCATGATTTGTCTCCAGTAATGCATATCTACCATCCAATGCTGTAAAGAAGAAATAGAGATTGGCATGGCCAATGGAGTGGAAGTTTCTTGGGAAGTGAAAGAGTCTGAAGGCTTAAAGTTTAAAGTATACAAAACAATAAACTCCTGACTTGTTCCATGGAGTAGAAACTCTATCATGCACATAGGCACAATAACACTGCACTTAAGAATACAGACATGCAAATTATGGATCATTTATATTATCTACCCTCTAAAATAAGTCAACGGCCCTCACCCTCTCCTAATAAACTGAAGTAATATGAGACCTAAGCAGAGCAGATTTCTGGAACTTTTTGGTTGTGAACTTTCAGATATAAGTGACTTTGAATCATAAACAATACCTATTTTGATTTATTTTCTAGTCCTTCTCTTCTCTGTAAGATTGTTGGGGTCTCATTGTGCCATGACCTTAATTTAGTCTTTATGAAAATAGTCTAAGGTATTGTTAAAACATTTTTATATGCAAATCCGACAGAAAAGAAGTAGGGCAATGGTGTGATTTGCATAGTATCTCCAGTAAATAAAAGAAAAGAATACTATTTGGATTGGAGGGACTACTTCATGTAAGTCTTGAATTATCATGCAACCTCTATGAATGGCAGTAAACAGTGATGGCTTTGGGGATTTGGATTCTATGCATCCATGGTGTTTTGGACATAATTGGCCTTCATAATCTCATAGGGAATGACACTATTTAAAGGTGTGACTTTACTGGATTGAATATAGCCATGTTAGAGAAAGTATGTTACTATGGGGGCAGACTTTGAGGTTTTCTATGCTCAGTATACTACCCAGAGTCACAGTCAATTTCCTGTGACTTTTATATCAAGATGTAGCCAGAACTACCTCTGCCTGTATGCCACCATGCTCCCCATCATAATAATAATGGATCGAACCTCTGAAACTGTAAGTGAGGCAGCTCAGTTAAATGCTTTCTTTATAAGAGTTGTGCCATGATCATGGTGTCTCTTCACAGCAATAAAAACCGTAACTAATGTAGTATTTCTATCTCTTTGATCATATATACATGAACAGACAAGTACAGAACCTTCACATTAGAGGCCCAGAAAGTAGTTCCTGAGAGTCAATGAGGTACAAAGAGAAGGAAAACCAGGGTTCACACTCCAATTTCCCAATTTGTCAGTTATTTGCACTTAGAATATCTCATAGACTGCCTTAGCATTGGGATCATTCACATAACCAGTAAGAGTTATGCAAAGCTTCCAATAGTGTAAATACAGTACATATGCTCCACCTTAATCTATATGTACGGTGACCTGATATATATTTCAAGTATGGGTAAGTTGTGACTCTAAAATTTGTTGCTGGATATCAGAGCATTCCTTCTTGTGGTGCCCTTACAAGAGTTCCTAAAGGGCCTAAAACTTTGTTTTCAGTATCTTTGAGCCTCTAGAGTCTGAGAAGATAACATTTACTGTCCTTCCTTCTAATCATTGGTCTTTGAGTTTCTCGTCCTTTGTTCTTTTCCCCAGCTACATCTTTTGAGCTTCCTCTACTCCGACCTTACTCTTTTCCCAGGGTTGCTTTAGTGAACATTTCAGCTTCGGGGAAGTTCCTGTAGATGTCAAAATATTTACAGTCGATATTTACTCTACTTGACTTGGCCTCTAAACCCAGGCAAACTGGGATACTGTCTGTTTGACAGCTACTGCTGTCCTGTGTTTCCTAATATTATTGTTAAAGAATTACAGGCTCATTCTGCGCCAATAATTCTTCATCAAAACACAAAGTCAGAATTCTTGGTAAACATTTCAAAACTACACATCTATAAAAAGAAAAGCCTCAGCTCCCTTTCCCTCCCAGATTCTGTCACAGCATTTATGAATAATAATCCCACAAAAAGACAAGAAAAACATCAGCCACAAAGAGAAAAATGGGAAACCAGGCATCTACAGCGTATAACTGAAGAAGACAGGGGACACTCAAAGACACAGCTGGCCTCCCTGACAGGCCACATCGGGCAGAGTGAACATCAGGCTCCTTTACCCTATCCCAGATAAGATGACTGTCACTGCAGAACAAGGTCTATCCCATGATCTTTGCATTAGTATGTTCCAAATGATCTAATCAGACCTGATCTCGTCTTTTCTGTAAGTGAGCATAGAGGACAGCAAAACAACCTTCCATGCCAAGTTTCCCCTTTAATCTAGTCAACTGCAATCAGCATATCTCAACCATAATATTCTATTTTACAACTGCTGTTGATTTTCAGTTATTGTCACAGACTGGCATGAGGCAAATAAATAATAACTCATAGGAACTTGGTTTGCAAACTGACATATTAATAAAGGACCTACTTATTAAGAGGGAAATGTTATTTAAAGAAAAAATTTCTATATTTTTGGAAGAAAATGGTGAAAGGCATACTTTTACTGCTATCTAGTTCTGTTTTTACAAGATGTGGGTATTTTTTTTAATCTACAAGAAACAAATGCTGCATAGGTTAAAAGAATACTTATGGAAATCTCCATCAATTCATTGACATAACCTGCAAGCAGCATAGTAGCAAGTCTATGAAAACAGTGGTATGTTTCATAAACTCATTAGTTTTGATGTTTTGCTCCAAAGCTGTGGGACATTAGCGTTACTGTCAACCTGGGGATGTTTACTCCTCCTTTAAGAATCCTCCTCACGGGTAAGTGGGCGAACCACTGAAATGGCTTGCTTCTGGAGAAGCAAAGAAGCTGTTCTCAACGTAGCCAGTTTTAAATTCTCTCAAAGAATGATGCCTTTTGCTTACAAATAGACCCCATTTTCAACAGCTACAAGATGCAGCGTGTGAAGCACAACATGTGGAGGTGTCCAGGCATCAAGCTGGGTCTCGACTAGCAGAAAAAAGCACATGCTACTATCGCCAGACTAGGAAGAGCCTGGAGCACTAGTTAGGAAATTATCATCTGGAGACCAAGAACTCAGGAGCAAGGAACATATTCAAATTCTCATAGGAAATATTGAAATCTACTGTCAGAGTTAGATGCCTGCTTCTGGGGCCTGTTTGTTAAGGATTTAAAATTAGATTCTGTGCACTTATTATGAACAGCCTAAGTTCCCTACCTGTCCATGGATAAATCACTCACTGTGCTACACCAACATTGGTTGTTTTGTTGTATTTCTCACCTCAAATATTTGCTTGCTAAGGAGTTATCCTGATCACCAGTATTAATACGGAGGCTGCCCCAGTGCCTAACATAAATAAGCAAGTAACACATCACCATTTTTATATTGTCACAATTCCTGATACAAAGAGATAAACAGCACTGATATCTTCTATCAGCTGATCAACCATGATATGTGCCAACCATACAAGAAAATATTGCTAATAATTTTATTTATTTTAAGAAGTTTCAAAAATATCCATTCTATTATTGTTGAAAAAATTAATTCTTCCCAACTGTATTCTCAAACTATCTAGGAGATGACAGCTTTTATTTGGTCACACAAAACAAAAAATATCAGTCAGATAATGTTAGTTTTTCAAATATGTTTTCTGCTGGTCACTATTCCCACATACTGTTTTCTGATGGTCAGTATTCCCACATGCATTCACTGTGTAGTCTCCTCTATTGAAAATCTCAGCATCTTTATCCATCTTTCTTGAAGAAGCTACATAGTAGATGGTAACAACAGACACCAGGGCCTTCCTGAATGCAATTCTCCCTAAACTCAGTAATACTACATTCTACTGATCCCATGGCTTTGTTAGTGGCTCCACAGCTCATTCTTCTGGTTTCCTGTCTTTCAGCCCACCTCAGACCTCCCCTGCACACAATCACCTTCCAGATAAACTCATTTTGCAAACTCAAACAATTCCCGAATGCTAACCTTCGTTCTGAATACAACTGTTACACATAGTTAACACAGATTGAATATCCCTTTGGAAGATCCAGTGCACTCTGTCTCTAGAAATATATCCCCTTTGAGTTCCTGTACAAAGGTTCCCTACTTAAGAACATCTCTAGTCTCTTTGTCTACCTTCCTCAGGTCTTGGCTCCCGAGTCAGCTTTTCAGTGAGGCTTTCTGAGTCCAGCCACTTAAAAAATGATATCCTTATGCCACACCTTGCTGTCCTTTGCTCTGCCTTATTTGTCTCTAGGACTTATTGCAGTATAATATCACACACACACAGGGATGGCAAGAAAGGGAAAGAATGAGAGTTTCTTGTGTTTATTGACATGTTATATTTTGCCCCATTTTAAAATTGAACCTCTATAAGGTATGTAGACTTTACTTTGTGTTGAAAGCTATGATGAAACAAATAAGTACTGTTTTGATAAATAGGTGTGAAATAAGTGTGTACCATTATTATGATTCATTTGGGGTCTTTGTTTATTTTTGATACAATGCCTACTGTCAACTACAAACATCCTAATAAGCTCAATCACATTTACTAGTAGAGACACTTTCTCCTGAACTTGCGCAGGCTTAAGATTAACTTTCAAAGGGATGGGAATACATGAGTGACTACTCGGGATGAATGCTGATACACGCACGCACACACACACACACACACATATATATATATATATATGTGTGACCCCAGGACTAAGCAAGAAAATAAAGCTTGTTGGAGGGATAGTAATATTCCCCCTAAAAGTCTTATGGGCAAGTGTAAAAATCCGGAGGCAGGAATTCTATTGTGCCACTCACTTAACATTAAAAGAAAATTTTAAAAAGTGTTTGAGTCTAAGCTGTCGTAAATAAAACACTGGGTTATTAGTTAATTTACATTAGTGAACTAAAGGATAAAATAAGCATTAATTCAGCTGTAAATTAAGAGAATTTTAGAAGAATTTTGTTTTAGAAAGCATACATGGGTAACTCCAAGTCGTTTTCTGCCTGGCAAGAATAATCAACAAGCAGAATAAATGTGATTTGAATATAATTATGAAACTATTTTTCAATTGAAAGCTTTGTTTATGGTTAAATATATGTTTCACACTAATAGTTCCCTTATTTTATTATAATTGTTTGTAAAAGATTCATTCATCTTTTATAAAAACAAAAGCTCAGTTACTGTACTATATAACACATTATAAATTACATCTTATTTGGAAAATACTTCATAAATAATGGTAAATAGGCACAGATGAGATGTAATGCTCATTAATACCATATGTTTTAGAAAACTTCTTGAAACAAATACTATAAGTTTAATTCGTCTGTCCCAATGGATGTTGTCTTTCATTGCCTGATGCCAGTATTTTGTGTTGTTTGTTTGTGTTTTGATTTTTGAAACGACGTCTCTCTATGGAGCCCTAGCTCTCATGAAACTCACTCATCATGTACACCAGACTGGGGTTAAAAGGTGTGGGCTGCATTTTTGGCTACCGGATGCCAGCCGGTATTTTACAGTTAATTTATGTGCCCTTGAACCATCCAGGAAGAGGCTACAGGTGAGCCTGCTTCCTAGAAGTACTTGTCAAAAACATTCACTCTCCTACCATGGACATGAAACTATTTAGGAACAAGGAAAATCTAATAAGTACCTGAATCAAGGTCAGTCAGAGAATTGAAAACCAAGTCCCAGAGCTTAAACACTGGTGCACTTTTTCTTATTACCTAGTCATTAACATTTACTACTTGGTATTGCAAATTTCAGAATTAAAATGTTGTCCTTTGGACTGTGAGATCCTTGAGGGGAAACAATATATGCTATACTTCCCTTCAAGTCTGTGTTTAAGGTCACAGTGTGGTCTCACAGTTGACACTGTGTGAGTGCCTAGAAGGGAATGAGGACAAAGTAGAGAGCAGGTTACTAGGTCTATTCAAGTATAATACTGAATTACAAGGTGATGGAAAGATGGGACCTTCGCCAATAAGTGGGTTAATGCTCAGAAGGCTATAAGGTTTATTAAGATCAT
>JAQHUG010000017.1:7022499-7039960 GCA_028555095.1 Dicrostonyx torquatus | reverse complement strand
TCTGCATGTATTGGCTTTTTGGGAATTTATTCTATATGGATGCACATCTTCCTAGACCGAGATGGAGGGGGGAGGGCCTTGGGCTTCCCATAGGGTAGGGTATCCTGCCCCAAATTAAAGAAGCAGGGGGAGAGTGGTGGGGTAGTGGGGGAGCGGGAGGGCCAGGAACAAGGGAAGTAAATGTAAATTCTTCTTTTAACAATAATAAAAAAAAGACAAGTTCTCATGTAACCCAGGTGGTCTACTAACTCTCTATGTAGCCAAAGATGGCCTTGAACTCTTCATTATCCATGAAGCTTTACATAAGACCATTGTTATGCAAGAATAAAATATATATTGAGCGTAATTCCACTATACCCTGCTATCCTTCCTCTTCTCCCCATCATGGCCTCCTGTTAGCATGTTCTGTTTTTCAGTTTCATGTGTTCATTCACACTCTAACTGTATACATGATTCTGTATATCTGTAAGACATGGGACCCACAGATGAGTAAAAAGATGGGAGTATTTGTCCTTCTGACACTGATGATCATGCATACCCATTTTCCCGAAGTGACATGAATTCATTCTTTGCTCTGACTGAAAATATATAAATATCTTTCTGTACCAATTCTCTGTTGCTAGGCATTGCATTGATTATGTAACTCAGCAATTACAGGTAGTTCTGCAATAGACACTGATGCACACGTGTCTCTGTCATATGCTGACTTGAAGTCTTTTAGATGAATACTGATAAGTGGTATAGATCTGACATATGATAGATTTATTTTTATCTTTTTGAGGTATCTCTATACTGTTTTCCATAGAAGCTTGACTAGGGTCACCCTCCCGTCTGCACCTTACTGGCATCCCCTTTGGAGATTTTTAAGTGGATTTTGTTGACCATGTTGGGCCCCAAATGTAGTAAGAGCTGCGAGTGGGAAGGCTGTGTTCCCGATGCGGGCTGTGTTCTTGGCGTCTGGCTATCTTAACTCAAAATAATCACACACAAACTGTATTCATTTAAACTCTGTCTGTGCCATTAGTTCTAGCCTCTTGTTGGCTAATTCTTACATCTGATTCAGCCCATTTCCTATAGTCTCTAAGTCACCATGAGTGATTTACCGGGAAATATTCAGCATGTCTGACTCTGGCAGCTTCATAGCAGCAGCTCTCTCCCTGTCTTCTTCCCAGCATTCTGTTCTCTTTTCCCCACCTAAGTCCTGCCCTACCAAAATGCCAAGGCAGTTTCTTTATTAACCAATGAAAGCAACCCAAATACAGAAGGACCCTCCTATACCAGGTTTGCATCCTTAGCAGCTTTTATTTTCTTCCTGACTACCATTCTCACTGAGGTGACACAGACATACAGATTAATTCACCAGAATAGAAGACACAGAAACAAACCTACACAGTTATTCCCACCTGAATTTTAGAGAGATGTCAAAAATATACATTAGGGGAGAGAGCACATTTTCAACAAATGGTGCTAGCAAAACTGAGTATCCACAAGCAGAAGAAGGAAACTAGAGCTCTGTTTTTCACTCTGTGTTAAAGTTGACTCGAGATGGATCAAAGACTTTAATGTAAGTCCTGGAACTCTAAAACTGAGAGAGGGCAAAGAAGGAAAAGCAGTGAACACAGTGGCATAACCAAGTACTTTCTGAATAGGACGTCAGTGTCTCAGAAAACTGCAAGAATCGACAGTAGGACCCTCATGAAACTAAAAAGCTTATGTACAATCCAAAAATATTCACAGACTGAAGAGACAGCCTGTAGAGCGGGAAAAATTCTATGTTAGGTATACAACTGACAGGAGATTAATATCTAGGATATATAAAAAACTAAAAATAAAAAAGTTAAGATATTGAACAAATTGTCAAATGTGCTAATGAAATGAGAAGATAGATCTCAAATGATGAAGTGCAAGCGGCTGGAAAACAAAAACAATTGTTCAAACTCACTAACCATCAGCGAAATACAAACAAAATTTGCACTGGAATTCAATTAGACTGATCTTGTTTGAAGAATAAGATCCAAAAATATAACGTGATTTAATAAAGGACTCACAGCTACAGAGACACAAAGCAAATAAGACACTCATATTTCTCAGTTTCTAGACTAGGATACTTCTTGGCGAGAAATACATGGCTTTATTTTGCTTTTATATTGTCACAGTTGAGTGACAGCTTAAAGTTCCCAATGTAGCTAAAATTAAGTAGTACTAATAAATTTCCTTGTATATTTTTATTAAATACAAATTGTAGGGAAGTAAATGAAGCAAAGAACTCTACTAAACTGAGTTAATAACATTTTTCAATTCTTAAATAAAATATCAAACATTTTCAAAGCTATAATAAGAAATATTACTGAGTAGTAACAGAAGATATGTGAAAAGAAAAGAAATCAAGTCAAATCACCTCCTTGTTCACTAAGGGCAACTTGAGGAAAACCTTGAGTAAAAGTCTGCATTTAGCTATACGTTAAAAATAGATGAGAAGCTCATTATTTAATGATATAGTCAAAACAAAATTAATTTTAATCTTCTCAAAAAGAAATGTAATCACTGCTGCATGAATTTAGATTCCTTGCACTGCATTTGTAAGTTAACCCATCAAAAAATTAAAAATATGTTTTACTTTTACATATGTCCTGCTTTTCACATTATCTCTACTCAAATTGATATAAATTTTCATGACGCTGTGCTCAGCTCTTATTTCTCTAATTCTACCAAATTTTTCTGGCTAATCAAATCCAATATGACTTCATGATCATTTTTCCAATATCAAAATTAACCTCTCAGTCTGAACCCTTCCTTGTCCGGCCTACTTCTTTCTGTTCAATATCCAGTTGTATATATCACCTATGTGTACACTGATAGTAACCTACAACTTAAGACAAATGGAAGAGTGAAGAATTAAAAAAAATAACTGAAAGTGATGTTATCTTGTGAGTATGAGTAAGATTATTAAAAGTTGAAAACACTTTGGTGCCATTTTTGTTGCAGTTGTAGTAAAAGTAGATGCTACACAGCTCAGTGAGAAAGAAAAGTAATCATGACAGATTATCCATTACAGTGAGATAGTAAGGAAAGGTAAAAATATAGAAACAGTATTAGCACAAAGTGCAGGGAAGATTTGTTCATCATTAAAAGTTAAGTAACTAAATAGGTTTTCTTTGTAATATCTGAATTTTTTGTTTTAATGATTATCTTCCTAGGTCTGCATCAGCAGACCCTAAAATGTTTATCTTTGTTACAGAACAATGTGGCTAACACTTGTCAAAAATAAATGTGTCATTTTACCCTATGTATACATGGTGTTCCTCATAGGAAGATTTGTTTTTCCATCAACTTGCATTTTACGTATCTATTAAGATCCTACTTAAGACAGTCCGATGAGTGTCTGGACAGTTCAATGTCTAAGTGTCTTAACTAGTAAACCAAAGAGGCAGAGAAACCTGGCCAAATAAATAAATAAATAAAATAGCAGATGATGGTACCAGAGCACATTATTAAGGTCAGGAGGGACAGGATCTTCAATAGGCTATTTCCCTCTTGGCTTTGGAGGGCAATTTCATTCATTTTTCAAAATTTAATTTATTTTAAAATGTGTTTTAAATGCGTATGCTTTGTAGCAAACTATTATCTAAAAAGCAATGTTGGGTACTTAACTTGAATCAACATTTTTAGAAGACTTTTGAGTTCATATGCTACTTTGCCTTCTTTTCCTCAAAACAACTTAAGCTGTTATTTAACCGCTTTACAAAAATATTTATAATATGTATGTGAGATTCTTGCTTAGCAAAGGTAAATGATATTTTAGAACTATTCAAAATATATTTCAGTGTCCTAAATGTTATTTTCATGAAGTTAATTTTACCTGTGCAGAGAAAATACCCTAATCATCTCATGCCATTGTAATGTGGAGAGAAAATTATCATTGCTAAAAGCTACAATTCTGTCCAAAATTTTTTCCTGGTTCTCTCTAATAACTCCTTTGAAGTAAATCCTTGATGTCACAACCAATTTTCTGCTTCTCTCATTAAAACCTAACTACCATTATGCAAAAGGAGAAAGAATGGAATAAACAATAATGTTCAAACAAAGGCATCCAGTGGCTGATTCATAGCAAAGCCAAATATCCTATCCACAAAGAAGCAGAATTTTTTTTATTTAATTTGCTTTTATCATCAATAATTAGAGAAATTGGTTTTAATTCCTGCATATGTACTCAGCTTAGAAATGCTTCAAATACATAAATGACATCCCAAGAAGATGACGAACTCTAGGCAACATTTATCTATACACACACATACATTCTTAAGTGTATACTTTCAATCCCTTATTTCCAGGCCTCTATGGAGTCTGCCTTATATGATTCAATCAACTTTTGATAGAAATAATTTGGAAGAAAACTTTGTGTACTACACATGTACAGATTTTTTTCCTCACTATTAATCTGTGTGCTTAGAACACGCAACAATTCACACAGTAGTCAATATGTAAGGATTATAAGTAATATGTATATAAGGGGAAGCATAAAAGGTATATACAAATGTTATAACATCTCATATGAGAGGCTTAGCATTCACAAATCTGTTACCTAAGAAGATCTGAAGACAATTTTTTATGGATTCTGAAGAATGGCTTTACATACACACACAAATATATATTTTGAAGAAATAAACATGCAAATATTTGCATATACTATAATACCTTCAGTAATAAACTACTTACGTATATACATAAGTACATATACTAATTGTCTATTTTCTACACAAGATTTTTTATGAACCAAGAAGGAAGTAGTATTTCCATGAGCTTTCTGTCCTTCCCTCCCTCATATCTGAATTCTACCTACCTCTCTGCCTCCAACTATCTTATGCTTCTTCACTCACTCCATCCTTTCCAATTGCTCTATCTCATTCTACTTTTCTATTATGCCCTTCTCTAATTATCATATGACCTATGTTGGGAACTAGTATATCTAGATCATTCAATAGTAAGTCATTAGAGAAAAACCCTACATGCAAGAGGCTCAATTATATTGAGTGTATCCATGATGAATAATGAAAATCTTACATTTGTAAAGTAGCTAGATTAAAATTGAATAATGCTTGAGTAATTTGAGTGCCAATGGGAAATTATTATTCTCACTAAGTTTTTGCTTTTCTCACACAGAAAATGGTAAAAATTTAAATTTCATTAAATATCTTGAAGTCCAAATAAAATAATGAATAAAAATATCCTACTGGGGAAAGCCACCTATATAAACATTGCATTCCACTGTCTTCTCATAGAAACATCAAAAAGGAGATTAGCTTGAAATTCGGTCTTTTAGTTACATAGTCAAAGAATGCCTTGAGTTTTGCCTTTCTCTTAAACTAAAGCTTTTACCAGAATAAAAAAATTTTAATAAATACTTGTTGAAAAATAGTTTAACTGATGCCTAAATTAAAAGGAAAGGTTAAGAAATGACCTCCTGTATTAATCCACAATGCCCAAAGACACAGACATAAAGTGCAAAGATAAGCGTTCTTTGTGATTTTAGAGCCCACAAAATTTTATTATTGTGACAGAAGGTAAAGTCAATAGTTCTAGATCGCCAAGATGCCCTCCACTTCCACTCAGCACTAATGGCCATTTTATATAGTCATACTTCCATGGTTGAGCTCTTTGGTGTTTGACTATTAAACCAGTTTCATTAAAACTGCAATGTTTTAATGAAAACAAAAACTATCATTTACATAAAATCAGGACCAAATAATGCAAGACATAACCTACATGATTCATATGCATGGTTCTCATCTCTCCTGGGAACCGATAGGGCGTAAGAATCTGTTTGTCTGAGACAGCCCTGAGAATCAGACTATGCGAAAACTGCTAATAATATACTACCTATTCTTCTGTATTTCCTATGTGTTCAAAAGTGATTTTGAAATAAAATTGTAGACTGTATAGCCAAGGACCAAGATGAAAGACTGCTGATGCTAGGTATGAGTCGAGACAAATTCAGTCTCGGCCCCCAGATGCAAATGCCAATATAAAAAGGCTATAGTTAAGTGGACTCATCTAACCAAACATGTAAACAAGAGTGAAGATCTCCATACATATGACATAAGCCTGCTCCTTTGGAGGAAATGAGTTTGCTCAAAAGTAAATCCCAGAGACCACTTCCTGCATGTGGGGAGAACAGAGAGAAATCATTTCCTCAGGTCACTACCAAGCCTGCTTGATTGCCCAGGCTTTGCCACAATAGAGGTAACTTCCTTGAATGGACCCTCTGTGGAGGCAGCAGGCACAAGTTTTCTAGATATAGACACCTGGAGGGAACAAGGAGTAAGTCAGGAGCAAACAGTCGATTCTCAAGCAAACCAGCAACCCAAAGAAAAGTAAGGAACAAGTGTTGCATATTGCGTGAGATTCAGAAGACACAGCAGCCAGATGAAATGTGAATACAGATGGTGCTGTGAGTAGTGACCTGCATCTCAGTACGATGGACAGTGCTAAATGTGATAATGGCATGACCTGTATGTATCAGCTTGTTCTTATCAGTAGCAATGGATACTTAAGAATTAGTGGGGGAAATTTGCATTATGGCTTGCAGCTCTTTTAAATATGCTCCCTTTCAGTAGTAGATAAGATTGGCAAATTGCTGAAAATGTTGAAACTCAATAAAGGATGCAAGAAGTACTGTTCACTTTGTCTTGTTTGCATTTTTTTAACCATGAGAAAAAGCTTTAGGGTAAATAAGTATATTGATTTCCTTATCTCAAAAAAAAAAAAAGACACTTGTGCCTGCCAGGTAACGTGTCCAAGTTTTATAAATGTAATAGAAAAGCACAGATATATTTAAACTCATATGGAATCACAGTTGGGGCTCCTGAACATATGAATAATTATAAAAAAAACATCTGGGGAAAATGCAGATTGAGAGTCCCGGGGAGAGAGCTTAGAGTGACTGCTGGGTCCGTGGGAAAAGTATTTCCTGTGCAGGCATCAGGACCAGAGTTCAGAAATCCAGCTTCCATGTAAAAGGTAGGTGTGTGTCTAAAAGCCAAGCATTGAGAGAATCCAGACAGACCCTAGGGAGCTTCCTGGTAAGTCAGACTTGTTGATTAGTGAGGTTTAGGTTTAATGAGAGACTGTCTCAAAAAACAAAAAGGTGGAAAATGATAAAGATACCCAGTGTTGACCTCTGACCTCCGTATATGCATGCACCTACACATATCTATAAAACACACACACACACACACACACACATACACACACACACACACACACACACACACACATTCAAGCATGCACGCACACTTGCCCAAAGACACTCACATGAGGCTTGGAGAAAATGAGCATTAACAAGGTGATTAATCATTAACTATATCATGGAAGAAGTGAGGGACTCTGCATGAAGAACTCAGTAAAGATATGAAAAAAATTGACTAGAAAATAATTCTTTTTAGTGTCCCGATAGCACTATTCAGCCTTCTTTAAAACCCTTAGATTCTAGGTGCCTGGTTCTCTGAAACTGCACAAAGCTTGGCCTATAGCTACTTTCAATTTTGTAAAGGAAGCCATATTGAGTAGTGCAAGCACCCCAATGTGGTGCCTGGACATGCTGCAGAAACAGGGGAAGGGATAGGTACATGAAAAGTACTAAGGGAGAAGTTCTGTGGTCAGATCATGTGCACATAGTAGACTAAAGACTTCATTAAGTAATCACAAAACAATTAGAAGCAGAAACTCTCTTCAGTGGTTTCCTGCCAGAGATTTGTTTAGGTTGCTTTGTTTTTCAGCTAGACTTAATGCATGCATCCCCTTTGTGTGGGTAATTTGTCAAATATGCCAAACTAGAACAAGCTGAAGTTTGTTTGTTTGTTTGTATCTCCTACTGAGCAAAGAAACTTTTCATTGAGCTATATCACATACATAGTTATTTTTATCCGATTCTCCCTTGAAATACCCCTGCTGCACAGCATATTGAATACTTTATTGGCCATAAAATGTGCCGCTGCAATTAGAAAGTTTCTTTTATTTTCCAAGCATCTTGCCTTTCTAGAGGCATTCAGCAGTTCACTGCTGTTTATCGGCTTTTCAGCAAGGTATGTGACTTAGCAAAACTGAACTGAGAATGTGGTTAACGTCCCGGCGTGTTCCATTTGTTCTGAGGTCTGCAATCAAGCTGGGCATAACAGTGTGTGGGAAGGCTTTTCGAATCTCAACTATAAGGAATTCTCACACCAGCAGAAATTCTAGAATACTAGGTGATACCGAGAAAAAAATATTCCACTAAGTAAAATGAAGCAAATTCCCTTAAGAGCTGGCCTTATAAATCATTCAACTTGGTCAGACTCTGGGAGCATTAAGTGCTTGCTTTTTCAAGCTGTTTTAGGGGCAATCGCCTCAATGTGATATTAACAAATAGAACAGGAAATGCCTGTGCCAAAGGCCACCTCCAAACATTACAAACTTCAAATCCACTACCTGAAGTAAGATTTGGAACTGGAAACTCAGTATAAACCATGTTTCAGATCCTGCAGATCAGAGGTCTGGACTTTGAGGTTCACCAGTAAATGAGAAAGATCTGAATTATGGATGAACAAACGTAAGAATAACTTCCATTTGGTATCTAAAGATCAGGTCTACATTAGTTCTAACAAGTAAACATCAAATCAGAATGTGTGAATTGCAATAGGACTGGTAGTTAAAATTATCTCTCATCCATTTCTCTCCATGAATACTTCACTTGGGTTTCAGAGTGGTTGGGGGAAGCTCCTGACTGTGTCTTAATCTGGGCTGTCTCCTCTAGCGGCTCTCAAGGAAAGTAGCTGCAGAATCATCATGACTTTTGCAAAACTACAACAATCAGTGCTGACACCTAAAGCCTCTGGAAATAGGTTCTGCTGCCCCCTTGATGCTCAGGAGATGGTTCTAGGACAGCCTCCAGGATCACTCTCAAGTTTGCCACTGCATCATTACCTGCATCCAGACAGCCAGCAGAACCCTGGCAAAGACGTCAGAGCCACAGCTTACCTACACGAAGAGTTTGTTCAGCCTTGTGGGTACTGGCAATGTAGGAGAGAACAATACAGAAATGTGTCCACCTCTGAGACAGCCCACTTTTCTGAATTAAAAGGCACATATGGCAAGAGTGTCTATCTCCCCAAAGCAATCATCTTACAAAGTATCCTACAGGCAGTTATGTGTTTTTCTATTGTTTTGCTTAAGTCTCTCTCTCTCTTTTTTTTTTAATCACAACTGTCAGTGTGCAAAGGAAACAACTTCCAGTTACTTTATTAAAAATACGCTGAGGGGAGGAAGGCTCACCAGGAAAATGCTTGCCTCACAAGCCTGGCAATATGAGCTCAGATGCCCCAAATCTACAGAAACGCCAATGGCAGTAACCTAAGTGGGTACAGTCGCAGTGTGTCCTGAAAGGTGGATGTGTGCACATACTGACAGGGCCTGCCAGCCTGAGCTCACAGCAGGGCTGGGGCTCTGTTACAAGCAAGGGAGGAAGACAAGGAGCCAAAACCTGAAGGTTGTCCTCTGTCCCACACTTGTGCTATGGCATGTGTCCTCACACACACACTCTATCTCTGCCTCATTTACCATTATTCCTCTACCCAATACCATCCCCTACTCTAGCCCTTAATTACTTACAGGGCCTTCACTATTCGTTCATTATCTGCTCTTTCTTAGAATATTTGCAGATTGGGAGCAAATACATTTTTTTAAAAATGATGTTGAGTCCTGAACCCAGGAACTTTCTCATGGCAGTCTTGGATCTGATGCCAATCAGAAGCAATGGTCCCTAATCTCAGAGAAGATGCCACAATGTATTTATTGGTGCTCATCAATTGCTCCGTTGATCAAGCTAGGTAAAGAGATGTATTTGTTTCTACTTATTTGTTTGTTTTAATTTGCTTAGTGCTTGTGTCTGTTTACATGTGTGGGTTCATGCATGCCATAGCACACCTGTGGAAGTCAGAGGACAACTTCTGGAAGTTAGTTCTCTCTCTCTTTCTATTATGCAGGCCACAGGGGTTGAACTCTGGTCTTCAGGTTGGAAGGCCAGTTCCAAGATACTTGTTTAGATATAACTAATGAATTTTTTCAGCATTGCTAAGAAAGCAACATACTAATCAAATATCTGCTTGAAAAACTAATGAGTTAACCAAAGATCTTTAATAAAGCTATTGGTAATTTCCAGAATATAATTACCAAAAGATTTCTTTGGATTTTATATTAATAAATTCACAGGAAAAAAATACCTGATGTTCTGGGAGCGACAAAGTCTTAGGAATTTGTATACACACAATGCCTAGGTTTGCTGATAGAGTCAAAATGATCTTTCATTATGATATGGCTAAACTACAATAATGAATTGCATTTCCCCTTCAATTGTATAAGAAACAATAAATGTCACTACTACCACTAAACATCCCAGAATATGCAGACAAAATAACAGGTTTTTAATTTTATGAGTCTGTCTCCCTTTTCAAATCACAGTATTTGTTTAAAAAGTAAAAACTTCTAGTCTACATTAAAGAAATACCAAAACACAATTTCTAGCCGAAAGCACAGGTTCTTTTTTCTCTGTCTTTCTCAGTTCCTACCAAAATGAAAGCATCACTCCTCGTTCTATTCGGTGACTTTGGAATTTTATATCATTCATTTTTTTTGTTTGCTGTCAGCTGATTTGTTTTAATGTTTCCATTAAGAAATATATGAGTTGGCTATCATCAGTATTCTCTCTCAGTTGAAGCCTTTGACATAAAGTCTGTACATGTATTTCTTAGCTTAGTAACCATGTGACTTCTTTAAATGGGCCACAAATCTGCTTTGATAGTTCTAGAGCTTTTATGAAATTATTTATCTTGAAAGTGAATCAACAAAAGATCCAGAAATTTATCAGTCTACATTCAGAGACATTGAGAAGTAAATGTAAAATGTACTGAGAGAGAAAAGAAAATTAAAATAAATGATATGACACCTCCTTGTATAACAGATCTTTGATAATAAAGAAAACAAACCTGTGTATGGATCTAGACATCATGAAATGAATAGGTTTATTTCACCATAGATTCCCTGGCCAGTGTTCTACCTTAGCATAGACTCATAGTGAGAGATTAATGGATCCTGGTCTGACACCATGGGCACATATTCATCTCTCTTTCTTATAGTTAATTCCTTGGAAACCATTCACATTAATTGAAAGCTATTGTGTATTTTGAAAATAGAGTTTGGCAGTTCCATGTCTGTGTGGGTATTTATTTGGTAGAGGGCTCTGTGCTGCCTTAATAAATTATAAACAGAACTCTTGGACCCAACAGTCTTGGGCTTAAAGTTTGAATTCACAGGGTGTTAGCAATACAGATAATACTTACATGAACCCCCTCTTTTCTCTAAGTTAGGCTTGTCATACAATCTATAAATTTCTTTCTAGAAATATTAGTTGAATTTGAATATTGTCTCCAGGGTTAGCAATTAGGCCCTGTAAATGACTTCTTGGAGATATCAACAATGAGTAGACATAATTGCTTTGCATTTTTGGTACTTACAGCTAGGTCATTAGGTCAGAATTGCCACTAAAAATTTGATCTCCACAGATAAAAAGGCACAGGTTAACTTGATACTCCTAACAATCAGTAGGTGCCCTTGTGTATGTATGTAATTTGACCCACAAGGTTTGTCATTTGCAAAATCCATAGAATAAAAAACTCCTAAATTTAAATGTAAGAAGTAAATTCAGAAAATATGTGCTTAACACAAAGATAGGCACACCAGAAAAAAGCAAATTAAATGGTATGGCTATTGGTGGCTATTGATTCTTTAAGTAAGAAGAATAGGAAAATTTATTCAATAAACCATTTAGATGCCTTTGTGTGCTGGGTGCTCTGAGTATTGGGGAAACAGTGGTAAAAGAACCTGGCATGTTCTCTGTTCTGGTGACACTATTTCTGGAAAGGAATAGGTAGGTAGGTCAATGACAACAGGGATAAATGCTCTGAAAAACAATAAGACAAAATATGATATTTGAGGTCGTGCTGGTGAAGAGATGTGCTCCAAGCCCTGTGCTTCTCTGTGTTATAATATCTGAAATGTAATATTATAATGTTATAATATCTGAAAAGCAATGTGACTAGAGTAACTTTAGATGTGTCTGCATGGGACAGTTTGTCTGGAAAGTCATTTTCAAATGCCTCTCTGCAGAAGTAAGGTTGGAGCTTTGGCCTAAATAGTATCGAGGAGACATTAGAGCACTGTGCAGACATTCTGCAGGACTCTGGCACAGTCTTGCTTAAAATGCACTTTCAGGTCTTCTACAATTGGTAATCAGCATACAATGAGGCTTCCAAATAGGTTTTAATGTCTGAACTTTCTTCAGCCTGTTTTAACAGAGAGATGGGGAAAGATGAACAGGAAATGCAGGGGCTTTGGTTTTGGCAGGTTTCAAACTGTGACACTTGTTGATTGGGCAATAAGGGTTCATGTTTTAGCCACCCTGGTAAGTAATCTCACCTGTACTGCAAAAGTGGCACAAAACTCTTTATGGAAAGCTTCTAAAAGGTAGTGTGCACGGTGCAGATAGAACCTCCTAGCAGTAATTACTGCCACTCTTCTCACCCGAGGATATGATATTTGAGGTCGTGCTGGTGAAGAGATGTGCCCCAAGCCCTGTGCTTCTCTGTGTTATAATATCTGAAATGTAATATAAATGTTATAATGTATAAATTTTATATTATGATATACATCTCTAAGTGACAATATCAACAATACCCACTTACTGGGCTTATTTCAGAAACTGGATGAGTTGTACGGAAAGCTTTTCTGAATGGTTCCTGGTATGGATCCGAACTCTCCAAGTGTTTGCTCATATATCCAAGCATTGCAGTTGACCTTGGTAAAACACAATTATGGGATCATAGCCTACTTACTGTGAAAGAAAGTGTTGCTGGCTTCGAGGACATAACGAACCAGGTCTTCCCACCAAAAGCTTCTTAATAAGTAAAAAGTTCACATGCATACCCTTGTTTTTTGCTCCTCAAAATTAAATAAAATGACAATTGAATTTTTCTGCTCAAATAAAAACTAAGATAAAAATCTTTGCCATGAAAAATTTGGCCGGATTTCTGGATCTTTTAATTTACTTATTTTCTCTAAAACAATCAGACAATGACTACAACTTCCTACATCAGCCCCAGCTGCCTTAACAACAACATTTAAAAATGACAAAAATCATTGTTAATACATTGTTATCTGTAGAAATGCACTTGTTCAAGAGAAAATGCTCTGGATTTATGGAGTCTTTTATTCCAAAGATCTTCTGACTCAATATTACCCAAACACAATAAAGATGTCACTTTTCTCAGATATCAGCAGTTGATCTATAGATTACATCTCTCTCTGGCTCTGTGCTTGTTATGACATTAATGCTCAGTTCCAAAAGTTCACTGATACATCAAGTTGGGCAAAAGAGCTAGTGATGTGGTTGAAGCCTTTCAGGAGCTGACTTCTCAGTCTCCCTGGGTAAGCAGACTGCTAGGATCATATCATGATAGTTGGCTGCAGCGCACTTTGTCCAAATCCTTGCATCCATGATCTTGCCACCATTCATACCTGACCACACACTGCTGAGCATATGGGATGGAGTTAGAACAGAGACTGAAATCTTTATCCTTCACTCTGAGTGAATCTACTGTTCTTACTGTTCCTTTAGATTCCTGCTGTTGCTTCCTTGCTCTCCTTTATTTTACTGACAAGAATACTGTTACAGGTAAACTGAATAAACAATACATAAAGACCATAGATCTTGAATTATATATAATTATATAACTGTACTCCTACTTAAAAAATAGCATCCAATCATCAGTGATTTTAATATAAATATGAATAATGATGTCCTCACCCACGGCATAGTTATGCAGCTCAATTGCTCATGGTTTTCTACACAGAAAGCATCTCATTTGCACATCTTCTCTTGTAAAGATTCATTTCTTGATGATCTGATTCCTAAGTCTACATTTATCCAATTTCAACGAGTTGCATTAGTGGTTCCTTCAATGATTGTTCATTCAATCATTAGTGAGTTCTAGTGATAATAAAAAATTGAAACAGCACAAGGAACAGCCTCATAATAATAGTGCTAACAAAATGGGTAGAAATACCCAACACCTACCCACATAATCATACTACCAATAATTAGCAATGGCAAACACTGGCTAACTCTTAGCTGATAATTAGATACATGTTTCTAGTAAAGTAATATCTAAAAATTGTTTAATAAAAATAGCAAACTGGGGCTTTGGATATGGACTTTGGAAGGATGACTGTGTTCTGTTGGCAGCATTGAAGAGTGGAGAGAGAGCCAGAAAGCCTCCAGCTGTAATTACTTGCCATCCTAGTGGCCCTGAGTTGTCAGCTGTCAGCTTTCAAGCTTATTCCTCATCTAGGAAAAGAGAACAATGGTCTGAATTTTTTTCAGTTTCTCTCAGGCAGCAAGCCAGAATTTTAAATTTTCTACTTGTTGCTTTGTAAATGAACACCCTGCTCAGAATGAAATGCAAGTTGTTCACAGAGTCCACGGCTATAGTTCCCTGCATGCTGTAGCATAGCCATTACAACTTGACAAAATGGCATCTAAATCAAATAAGAGCATTGACTTAAAATGTTATTCACTGACCAGCAACTAAATGGAGGGCATTAATAATTTGAATGTAAAATGTCTCCATAACTTTGAGTATTTGAAAACTTGGTACAGCTTGTGGGGCTGTACCAGGAGGTTGTGACACATTTGGGATATAGCATGCTGGAGGAAGTAAGTCACTGGGGAAGGTTTTGATGCTGCCCTATTCCCTGTCCTAACGTTGTTTTGTGACTTGTAGACTCATTATGATCTCCCTGCATCTCTCAACCCTGTTGTCATGCCTTTCCCACCATGATGGACTGTGCCATAAACCGAGTCAAAATTAAGTTTTCCTTCCCTAACCTGCTGCTTCTCAGAAAGCTGTCACAGCAAGAAGAATAGTTACGAACTCAGCACTATGCCAAGTACTCATGTGGCTGGAGCTTTTGTTCTCGTAGGAGAGAAATTAAAAATCTCAGGAAATCAACTTACTCTGTACACTTGTAATAACTTACCATAGGCAAAGGCAAGCAAAGATGATACCTCTGCTCTAGTGTGCACCTTGTAAGTAATGCCCTGGATCCCTTTCAACTATTTAGCTTCCACTGCAGTTATGAGGGTTTGGTATACATGCTTTCATTGTGTGTTTTTCTATAAATGCACAAATAATGTTTGCTTATTAAATTAATATACACTATCTAAAGTGTGGAGAAATGCATCATTATTAATTTTACCATACTTAATTCAATCTGTGAAGACACCTGTGGTGGTGTGAATAAGAATGGCCTCCACAGGCTCAAATGCTTGAATGCTTGATTAGAGGAAGGCTGTGGGCCTGGGCCTTGTTGAGGACATGTGTCACTAGGAGTGGACTTTGAGGTTTTAAAGCCCACTATTTTCAGTTTTCTCATTTTCCTATGCTTCATCCTAACTAAGACAGAAATATTCACTATGTAGAATTCCATGTAGCCTTCATAATGATCTCACTACAATGTACTTGTAATCAAACCAAAAACACTAATGTTTATGCTTAAATAAAGAAAGCTAAATGGATAATGTTATCATACATTTCTGAAACAATAATCAAAGTGTCAGTGAGATAGTGCAGTATGAAGTCTATCTTGAATCACCAGAACCTATGTAAAGATAGAGAGAACTGAGCCCACAGTTGTTACCCTATGGCCTCTACATATACACTGTGGCACATATTCACCTTCCTTAATAATAATAAGTAATTGTTTTACTTAAAAAGAAAGTAAAACCAAAAATTCCCCCAAAAGAATATGCCATAAATTAACCCACACTTAATGAAATTATAATCTTAATTCATTTTCATACATATTATATTTATTCCAGGATTAGAGAGGAAGATGCTCTGTTGGTTAAAGGAGAATTGATTGTTTTCATTTCTTACTTTTGAAGTTAGAAATGATTCAATGTGGTATAACTAAACACCCCCTCCCATATTTTAAGTCTGGGCAAGACAACCTAAAATGAGAAGTAGGGTCCCAAAAGCCTGTAAAAGAGTCAGAGACAGCCCCTGTTCCCGCTGTTGTGAGTCCCACAAGAGGAACAAGCTACACAATTATAATGTGTATTCAGAGTGTCTAGTGTGAGCAGGGAAGAAAATGGGGGAAAGGCTGTGGCTGGGATGTATAATAAATAGATAAATTGAAAAAATAAAAAGGAGTGACTTAATGCCTTAACACAACAGAAAGGCATGATTATCCCTTCCACTCCTTATTCACTAAATGTCTAATTATAAAGATACTAAAATATATGATTCACTAATGACTTCAAAAAATCAGAAATAGCAAGTTGAATGGCTTGGAGTATGAACAAACTAAAGCTATGAAAATGAGCCTGAGCAATCCCATTTGTAATAGCTACAATCAAATAAAGTACTTAGGAACTAATTTCATCAATGTAGAAAGTATCTATACAAAAACAACCTTAAAATAATGATAATTGTGTTTAAAGAAGGCACACCAAAAATTGAATTTTCATTATTTGGAATAAGTATTGTGTTAAAATGTCCATACTGCCTATTGTCTGCGAGGTCCTTGGCCCACCAAGAGTCCCTGCCCCTGTACTGAGGAGATCCATCCAGAGGGCACTCCTCTCCATCTGCAGGGTCCTTAGATCCACCAGCACATCCAGCTCCAGAGCCGAGGTGTCCTAAGAGAGGGCAGACCAAGAAAATTCCCCAGTACACAGTCAGTCACAGCAAAGATTGGACCAAGATGCCAAGACTCTCCTGGCTGCGTTTGAAGGAAGAGATGGGCAGACGCCAATGCAAGAATTCCTCCAACAACCTGAAAAGCAACATAACAACACCGGAATCCAGTGAACACGCAACAAGAAGACTTGAACACCCTAACCCAGAAGAAGTAGAAGAAATTGACTTTAAATGTAACATTATAAAAATAATAGAGGGCCTTAAACAGGATGTGAAAAACTTCTTTAAAGAAATGGATGAGAAGACAAACAAAAAGTTAGAAGAAATGAATAAACCTCTCAAAGATACCCCCCCCAAAAAAAAAAAAACAAGAAAAAGCATTCAAACAGGTAATGGAAACAGTTTAAGACTGGAAAACTGAAATGGAGGTAATGAAGAAAACACAAACCAAGGGAAGGCTGGATATGGAAAATCTGGGTAAAGGAACAGGAACTACAGAGACAAATAAAAACAGCAGAATACAAGAGATAGAAGAAAGAATCTCAGATGCTGAAGATACTATAGAGCAAATAAACTTATTGATTAAAGAAAACAGCAAATCCAACAAATTCTTAACACAAAACATCCAGGAAATCTGGGACACCATGAAAATACCAAACCTAAGAAAAATAGGG
>JAQHUG010000017.1:6984352-6998311 GCA_028555095.1 Dicrostonyx torquatus | reverse complement strand
TAAAGCCAAATGCCTTTTTAACCAAAGAAGCATTTTCATTTGGCTCAACCTAATGAAAATTCAACTATGGCAAGTCGGTGTGACGGCCGATGCTCAGCAATCTCACTGTCTGGCTCCTGTGCAGTGTTTTCACTTGTTTTCTGGTGACCACACCCTGCATTGATTCTGTATCTTCTTTAGGAGAATTAACTTGATTACACTGTCTATGATTAATGTTAGGTTGACATTAATTTAATTTTCCAAACTTAATGACCAGCTGATTTTGCTTTGCATCCAAATGTCTGTTAAGCTAAATTAGTTGACATCAAGCAAAAGTGAAATTATCCTTCAATTGTGAAAATATACAGGGTACACCATTGCCTCCACAAGTCCCTCCCAGAGAGTTGCGGCTTAAAGTTTATGGATGACAGTGAAGGAGACTTGGTCCAGCGACTCTAGACTGCTAGTTTTCAGTTCTTAGTGTAAATCAGACTCACCTAGAGGGTCTCAAAGTAAAGTCACAGATGTTGAAATTTCATCATCTTAGAACAGCTTTATTAAGATACATCAAACCACCAACTCAACTAATTAAAATGTTCAAATCCATTTTAGGATTTTTTTTTTATTACCTCTTTAAAAGTCCTCCAAGTTAGTTATCACCCTCTACTTTCTCTCCTCTGATACAGACAGAACCACTGATCTACTGTGTCTGCTGGTTTTCTTGTTTTAGACATGGGGTGTAAGTGAAATTACACAATATGCAATGTTTGTTTGGCTTCTTTTACTTAGAACAAACTTCATGCATGTTCCAAAACAATGCTACCTGGTTCGTTTGTGATGTTCCGTTACAGCCATGCACTATATCTCATTGAACTTTTCAACAGTTTGTGGACAGTAAGCTATTTCTGCTTTGGGGCTGTGATGACTGATGCTATCAATCTTTCATATTCAAGTTTTTATACATGTGTGTCATTTCTCTTGATGCCATATATCCAAAATTAGACTCTCCGAATCATATGATAATGCTGTGTTTAACCTTGGCACCTGGAAAGTCATATCTTAGAGGTAAAATTGAAAAGTCAATGCTTTTGACACATACATGTTGATACATGTTGATTTTCATATCACATTTTCTTGCTTGTTACAGCAGATATAGTCTTATTATTCACTGCTACTAAACCATCTCTAGAGAGTAAACCTTCCCAAATAACCAATAACAGCTTCAAAAGAGGTGTTGACTACTGCTACAAAACACATCCTGGACTATGTTCTCTTGCCACATCATTCCAGTTTGCCAAACAAAATTCAACAAAAGCAGCCAGGCGGTGATGGCACACCTCTGTAATTCCAGCACTCATGAGGCAGAGGCAGGCAGATCTCTGTGGGTTCGAGGCCAGCCAGCCTGGTCTACAAGAGTTAGTTTCAGGATAGGCTTCAAAGCTACAGAGAAACTCTGTCTTAAAACAAACAAACAAACAAACAAACAAAGTCAACAGAACATGTCTTCCCCACGGTGCCTGAGCGTCCCATTAGCTAGCTGCTTTCTCACGCATGCCCACATGGGGAATCAAATGCACTACCCACTCTAAATTGAGGCCTTAGATTCTCTTCGTCATTTATTTCTAATAGCAGGTTTATTGAAGTATTATCTCAATTTTTCAGGCTAGAAACTGAGGTTTTAAATGTTTACGTTGCACATAGTCTTAAAACGGAACTAACCAAGATTTGTTTCTAATTCTCCTCATTGCCAATTTCCAGTCTTCTCATTGATTTTCATCACTTCTCATGATAACACTTCTCATTTACCTGAAATCATATTGAACAAGTCATGTTCTTTTAAAATCTAAAAGTAAGCCTGGCCTTTTATCTACCATTAACCATTTTTCTTTATGTGTTATAATTTCGGGCATTAATTCTCATTGTGTCACTTTGATTAGCACAGAGCATATAAACACATTTTTGTCCTCCAAAGCAGACACATTGATGCAGGAACCAGATGCTAAGCAACCCCAGAAATAAAAGCGGAAACAGATATTGATAAAAAATGTCACATGCAAAGTGTCCATTAGGATAATTTTATTCAGATTTTTGGTATGCAGCAATATTTCTGCTTGAAACCATCCCTTGTATAAACCATGAGGATCTAGAAAGGATCTATCAGTCATAAGAACCCACCTCTATCCAGAGTAACAGTCCTATCAGTCTGATTGTTCACGGTGAACCACCCATCTTGCCAGAGTGAAAGAACAAAGACTGACTGAAGGAACATCATCCCAGAGTCAGATATAACAGCATGTTGTCTGCTGCCAAGGGAAGGCCGGTTTGTGTTGTGGAACATTCTAGCAGGACGTCTCTCCCAGCTGAGCATAGCAAGGCATAATACTGCTTCAACATGAGCCAATACCGTGCTTGACAAAATCACGCAGGTATGGCCTTTTCTGAACCTTGCTCCATCAGAGAAGAGATGAGCTGAACCACGTGTTTATTCCTAAATCTGCATCTTAGGGCATCCAAGTTTTGGCCTTTGGCCAATGTGAGCTTTTATCCTTCTTGAAGCAAACTAAGATATATTAATTATTTTTTAGTAGAACCACACATGTTCTGGGGATCCCTATTTCTTTTCAGCAGGCAGAACTGAGCGGGCATAAGTCAAGAAATACCTATGGCCACAGTCTTCCTCCACTTTCCCAAAGGAAGAATCTGGCTACAGAGAGAATCAGGCCATACTAAGAAGCCAAGCCTGAGACTGACTTCTGGTAAGTCACAGCTGCCTCCAAGGCCAAGAGCACTCCTGTAATATCTGCTTGTAAGTGACAATAATGTATTTATTACTGTTTAAAAAATACACAGGATTCTGTAGCTTTTAATTAACAGTGCCCCAACTAAACTTGTATATAAGTTCAGGCCAAAACTAGCGTGGAGGTGAGATAGAAAAATAATAGAAGACAGTTCAAAGGCTTTACCAGTCTCTATCTTAGATTTCACCTTTCTACTTTACACATCTAAGCATAGAGTTTATGATGTCTAGCTCAGAAGTCCAGATGAGAAAAGGAACTCATGAACTGAGTTGTTCAAGTCACCCCTCAATGCCCAGCAGCTGTCTTTTCCTTCACTTACTCAGTCCCCCATCATCCTTAAGGTGAAAGGACATGTCATACCCATCTTCACTGTACCAGCACACAACAGTGCCTCTAAGGTTTGATGACCACCCATGGCATCAAGGATGGATGGAGTAAGTCAGATGGAGGAGAGGCCCAGAGTGCAAATGTTCTAATCATGAGGGACAGGCAAAGAAGCCAAGGTCTTACTGTGACTCTGAGCCAGAATTAAGATAGACCTATTTCATATTCACCGAAAGATCAATAAGCACACCATGCTTCAGCTGCACACAAACTTAGCGACAGACACAGCGACAATGCAGCAGACACTGGATTACTTCTTTCATCTCCATGCATTGCCATTTATCTACAGACAACATTCAGCCCAAAGCAGAACACAGCATTGATTGGAGGAATCGAATAGTAACATCAATTCATCACTGTCTCTTTCCTATTTTCTTTCTGAACTTTACAAATTAACTGTCACATGCACTAACCTTTTCAGCTGAGAAGCTGCACCAGTTGTTAACAGATGCAGCCCTAAGAGACCCTGCAGGACTCAATTTCAGCCAAAGTGACAGGAAAGCCACTTTCAAATGCTCAGCGTTAGAAAGATAAATAAAGGGAACCAAATTGTGGTAACGTCCTCCGCACAAGTGGGTTGTATCACTGGGTGTTTTAAAAGCTTACTAATGTAAACATCTACATCCATTTCAAAGTGTCTCATATAATTAAGCCAAATTAGTTGTATGCCCTTTTACTAAATCAAAGTATAAACACAGAAGGGGACTCCATCATACATCATACATAGGTATGTGTGTGTGTGTGCACAAGTGTTGTGTTTTGGTTCATTTCATAATAAACTATAAGAAAAGCAATCTGTTTAGTCTATAACATTTTATGCATAGTAAAATGGTCATCACCCTACATGGACTTGGATAACTCAAATCAATAGTAAGTAGCTATGTTTTGTAGGGCTTTATAATCCTACAAAACATTTGAAGAGGTTACAGAGACGGCTCAGCAGCTGAGCATGCTTACTGTTCTTACAGAAGACCTGAGATCAGTTCCAGGTCCCTACTCAATGGCTCACAATTCTCTGTTCCTTCAGTCCCAGGGTATCTGATATCCTTTCTACCTTCTGTGGACTCCTTCATGGGTGTGATATACATAAACCCAAGCAGTTACACACATATATACCTAAAATAATAAATCTAAAAGACTTTATACAAACATTGTGTTTCCTATAGGCAGCTTAAAGGCTTTGGACAAAGAGGACCACCCACTTGCCTGCTTACATATGCAAAAATCAAAAGCTGGCTTCAGTACGTGAGCTATTTGGTTGCCGACGTAGAAAGTGATGCCAGCTTGGAACTCAGGTGTGTGACTTCATGTTCAGTGATGCTGAGCCAGACCTAGCTAGACACCCAGCTGTACTACTTTTGCATCAGTGACGGCTCTCTGCACTTTGAGTCCCTTGCCTGTAAAATCTGGGTAACACTACCATCTCTCTGGAACCATTAGATGTGCAATACTTACCATGTCACTGTTCTCAGTAAGTTTTCCCTATACCTGCAACTGTATTCCACACTGTCCCAGTGTACTTCATGAGAAAGGCCATTTAGTTTTCAAGTAGTTTGTAGGTGCAGGAGAATTTTTAAAACAAAACTCTAGGAGTAGCAGCACACACATATATAAGACCAGCACTCAGAAGACAGAGACAAGAAGATTGTAAATTTAAAGCTAGACTGGACTCCATAGCAAATTCTGGATGAGCCTGTGCTACCAAGCAAGGTTCTGTTTCCAAAACACAAAAACAAAAGAAAAATAAATAGTTAAAACTTGATTTCCACATTATTACCTTCTTAATTTGGGTGAGTTACCAAAAACCACTGAGATCCTTGCCCCGAAAATAAAACAGAAATGAGAATCACTTTTGCCTACGGATGCTGTATCCATCAAATAAGATAATTCTTCTAACTATGGACCTTGTGCTTGACATACATTAAGCACACTGTAATGACTAACCTCCAAGAAACACAAGTACACAATGTTTCTGCAGTGGGAACTCTGGGTCACATAGTATCATTCTTGAGATTTCAAAAGGGTACATGGCTAAGTAAGTTCTCTGAAGGCCCCCCAACCCAGGCCCCAGTGTATCCCCTTTACAGTGTGGCTGTCTTGGGTACATGAGAGCTCAGGGAGAGATTTCTCATGGTGCAGAACATGGGAAGACGAAACAATTATTCACTAGATGTGAGAGCTCACAGATGCAAGCCTGTTTCCCTTGACTAGAGGTCAGATAGTTTGAGCTTATTTTTGCTCTTTCAAAGTTGTTGGCTACAATAATATATCCTGACCTAGGATGTGGTTAGTTTTTTTGGATATAGAGGTGGATCTGTTCCCCCTGATCCAAAAGTCAGAGAATTTAAGTCTATTCCTTATATCATGTTAATGAAATCTCTTGCCTCCTCTCTTCCCTTCAGGAGTAAAGAATATAAACATGTGGAAAATAAACAGACTCACTATTCACTGAATTTCCCTACCAACGCTGTTCTGTGGTTCTGTATCTTATTTCTCTCATGTCTCTGTTCCGTTTGCTTAATGAGTCTAATCCTCATGCTCCTACCATGGAATGTATAAGTTTTGTTGAGACTGGTCTTCAACAGATAGCACCCAATGCGGGACATTCAACAACTAGACAGCAAGGGTGGGTTAGAACAATCATGGCTACTAAATGCTGGAGGAATGGAGCTTCTGAGAATGAATAGCATTAGCAAGGCCACTGGTGATAATAAAGAGGACACTAAGAACATTTCTCAAATGACTGCTAAGGCTACACTCTGTTCTAAGAGTGTAATGATTTTTACATTTAGATATTTTAATCATTTTCATGGATCAAGACATGGGAAGGATGCAGCTTCCACTAGCTGAAGAGTGACAGTGCTGGAATGGGAACTTTAAGCCCAAGCCACACCTGCAAACCTGATGTTGTGTTTCCATTAACACTATCGCTTGGGAGATAAAGCTTGGGAGAAACCACATCTCTGTACCAGAACTGGTGGACCACAACCAATTAGACACTGGGATGCTAGGCTTTGGTGAGGCTACTGAGGCATAGGTGCTGGGAACATAAGCCACTTGGACATTGTGTTTTCACAGGGTCTGATGTGGAAACTCGCTGAAGAAGAAAGGCAAGTGAGAATGATGTTAGGCAGAACCTCTGGAGTTTAGGCAGCGTCTCCCACAGAGCCTGTAAATAAGCCCAAGCAAACCTGAGAAACCGCAGGAACTCTGAATAAAATGTCCTTTCAAGTGACAAAGACAGTGTGAGTACTGACAAGCTGTCTCCAAGGAGTGACCTGGCAGGTGTTGAGCACAACACACAAACTGTCAGGGGGCAGCAAGGTTGCCACTAACAGTGCTCATGCGGACCACAAGCCTCTACCAGCCACATAACCCTTAGATGTTGCTGTTTATTTGTTTGTGGGGAATGCTTGTCTTGTTTCATTGTTTGAGATTTTCTTTTGTTGCTGAGTCAGGGTTTCTCTATGAGTAGCCTTGGCTGTCCTGGAACTTATTTTGTAGAACAGGCTGGCCTCAAACTCATGAAGATCTGCCTGCATCTGCATCTCAAGTGCTGGTATTAAAGGCGTGTGCCACCACTGCTTGGTCCTTTTGATGTTTACATTTAATCTTAGGGCAAATAATCTCTGCAAAGTCTGGAAGGACAACCTCGGACTGGGCCTGGAATTCTTTTCACATAATTTACCTCTGCTCGGGATGCGGGGTGGGGTGGGGGGATAGTAGATAAGAAAGAAGAAAAAAAAAATCCACAGATTTGACGGTTGGTCCTTTGAAAGATTTCAAAAGGAAATTAAATATAATTATCAGAAGATACCACTTGGGCCTGGTTAATTCTGTCACAATCAGGGTATTTCCACCCAACTGCTAGTGAATCACAGTAGACATTCCAAACCTAGGAGGTAATCTGGGTGGTGGTGGAGGCCTGAAGTACTAGCATTTGGGAGGCTGAGGCATGAGGATCCTTGAGGCTTGGTAGCCAGCCAGACTACCCTACACAGTGAGTTCCAGGCCTATGAGAAACCCTGTCATTAAAAAACAAAGTGGACTGACTGTATGTGAGGAGAGATTTCTATGTGTACCTGCACATACATGCTCACTCCCACGCACACAGAGATGCACAAACACACACAGACACACAGACACACACACAGACACACACACACACACGCACACACACACTCACAGGTCACCACTAATTGAGCCCTTTCCAGGATGACCTGTATGAGCTCCTAGCATATGCTCAGCAGCCATTTAAAGTGGATCTGGTCAAATCTCTATTACTATAAAAAAGTAGTTTATCCAAGACTGGGGACTTGAAGTGTTGATATTGCTTCTAGACACATTGCTACTAAATATTTCAGTGCACACTAACAGGGCTACAGTTCCGAGGTCACCCCTAAACTCCGAGAGAAGAATCACAAAGTGTGACTGACTGCCCCCAGCAAAAATGACTGGCTCTGCCAGATCTGTGGAGGAAGGTTTCAGAGAACAAAAAGAAAAAGTCCCCAAATGCAGTATTTCCAAACAGAAAGTTCACCAAAGACACATTGATTTGAATGCACTCTCATTTCCTTTGAAAATACTTTAGCTTTAAATGTTGGCTTAAAATTAGGCCGATTATAATGACAATATTTTATCTTGGATTACAACTTGTCATAAGAACTATCAGAAGAATCACTCCTATGGACCATACAAACTTTGAGTTCTGTAATTGTCTTCTGAAAATTGAACACTAGATGGCGCAAGGCGCACACAGATTTTGCAGCAGGTTGGCAAACTGGTCACCATGTCAACAGTTTTGCGTCACAAAAATCAAAATCCTAGATTTCCTCCTCATTATTCGGGATATCAAGTGAACCACACAGAGATGTACATTTGCAATTATATAAATCGTTACCTTTTTCTGTCTTAAGGATCTTATTAGCTTCCTCTTTTAGTTCACATCTTGTTTTCTGGTATCAAAAAAATACTGCTACACCAAGTTTCCTATAAACAACATCAACTAAATTTTATTTATTTGTGTGTGGATAGTGTTAAGTTGAGAGTGTAGCCCCAAGCCCCCAGGTCTGAGAGTTGTATTCCTAACAGATAGATACTTTTATTCTAAAACTGAGGGGCTAGATTTGTAGGTCTGCTTACCCAAAACCTACAAAGACAAGGTCTCTTTGTGGAAGCTTCCTGCCATCCCTTCTCATTTAGTATGACTTCTAAGGCAACCTACCCAATTGTTGCCAGTACAACAACTCCTTGTAAAATTGAACAATGTGTTCAGTTTGTATTTTGTTTTAAATACTTGTTTTGAAGAGGGGTTCAGAACTGAAATTTGCCTGGTTCCTCCACAGTGGTGTATTTTGTTTTAAATAACTTGTTTTGGAGAGGGGTTCTGAACTGAAATTTGCCTGGTTTCTCCGAAGCGTTGGTCTCATTGATCTGACACAGGGAAAACAATGGAAACATCACAGAAGTTTCGAAGTGGCCATGAAAGCCACCACGCTGTGTCATGGCACAGGAAGGCTCCAGGCAAACCTACCATGTGGATGAGCAAATGAAAGGACCCCTGGGAAAAACCAAGTACAGCCTGGGCCTGTGCTAAATTTAAGCCATGAGGAGAGAGGATGATTGGCCAGAAGAAAACCTGAAAATAACCCCCAGCACACCCAGGCATCCTGCTAATGTAAGGGGAAATGACTCGTAGAAATTGACATCCACCAAGGTGTGGGTGTGTGCGCTCTAGATCACCCACAGGACACTTAAGGATTGTAAGTGCATTCACCAATGCCACAAATACTTACAAGCACCCTCTAAAAAAAAATCTACTTTTATGGCATTTTATGGAACACACTCAAATTTTATATACACTAAAAAAGAAAAAGTTTAAGATAATTCAGAAGTGGAATTTATTTCACCAAAATCTCACATTAAAATAATTTATGTTCTTTTGCTTGATATAAAATAAATTACCAAATTATCAAACCAGATTTTTTTCTTATTTTTCTTAAATAGGTTTGCATATTTTGTTTTATTTAAAATAAAACATAATTATATAATTATTTTCCTTCTTCAAACCCTTCCCATAGCACCAACCCACCATTTCCTCTCAGATTTATGGCTTCTTTTTCTTTGTTGCTGATGAATATCTACATAATACACAAATAAAGCCTGCTGAATCCTTTTACTGTTGCATGTTAATGAAACATTGTCACTTGTGTGAACTATAAAACATATTAAGGAAAGAATAACATTAGTGGCCAGAAGAGGGCATGATCCTCAAGCTTAAAAGTTCTACAATTACACTGACAAGGTTCCCTTTGAGCCAGTGTCCCAATGTAACCCAGTTTCATTTTTGAAGATAATTTTCAGGAGAACCCCAAGTCTATCAGTAAAGAGTGGGGTAACTATACTTCAAAAGAGCATTCTGACAGCTGTTCTGTAAGAACGCAGTATTGGCCATTTACAACTTAAATGCATACCTCTGGCATTCTCCCCGTACCATATACTGGACCCTTAATTTGCTGCATGTGCCTCAAGTATCTCATGAGGATGACTGTTTGTCTTGGTGTCTTATTAGAATCCTGTAGATCGCTCTACCCAACCCTCCTCATGCAGCAACCCTCTAACACAGTTCCTCATGTTGTGGTGACTCTCAATCATAACATTATTTTCATCGTTACCTCATAACTGTCATTTTACTACTGTTATGAATCATAATGTCAATATCACTGTTTTCTGGTGGTCCTAGGTGACCCCTGTGAAAGGGTCATTTGACTCCCAAAGGGAAAATGGCCCATTGGTTGAGAACTGCTGCAAAGGACCATGGGGTCTTAACAGTACGGCTGGCCTTTGAAATCAGGGCAGACCAGGTAGATTTGTAAAAGCCCTCTTTGGGACTGTAGACTGTTGATTCCTGCTGTGCCTCCGTGTGGCAGAAGGGACAAGGGAGTCATTTACAGTTATGATTGACTTCGACTTCAATATAAGCTCCTCCCAAATGCTCCATTTCCCACTAGCCTCGCATTGGGAAATAGAATTCCAATATTTGTATCTGGAAGAGACAAGTATTCCTTATATAACATGTGTTTTACTGGGAAATAGAGGTTTAAGAAGAGCAAAGAAACAAAGAATGGAAAAGTATAGGTATCCCCTTTAGTAGTTTGAGCTTATTTCAGAAAACATGAAAAGAATAAGATTTCTTTGGGCAAAGGGATGGACATCATGTTGACACACCATCTGCAGAATGGAACACACAACCCTTACTCAGCCTGGCTGAAGGGAGCTGCTTTTACTGCTACTTATAAGACTCTGGCTAAGCTGCACAATGTGTGAATCATCTTTCCTTTCCTAAACAGCTCAAATTCAACAATAACAATGACCTCACAGGCACTCATTCTCCTGGTACCCTTCCTACTTTCTCAGGGTGCTTGCATTCTGACTTTGGGGTCTGCTTTTGTTTACAGTGACCTTTTTCACTAATTTTGTTTTGCTCATTAGACACTAGGCTTGAGATTCACAAGTACATGAAACTTCTCTATCTTCCTCTCTATCTTACCCCTATCATACATCTGATGAGTTTCATAAAAACCAAACCTTAAGAGCTGTTAAGGGACATTCTTCTAAATGATGAAAATATGAGAGAGATTTTGAAAGTCCCTGGGCTCACACTCAACAAATGAGGGAAGGAAGGCCTTGTCTTCACTGTTGAGGCAAAAATATTCCATTTTTGATACACAAATACCAGTGAGACTGTCCAGTGGTAATGTGCAATCTCCATGCTGGTCAAGCCTTTTAAAATAACAAAGCATAAAATGGGTTTCTGGGAGAAAATATCTACACTAGATATAAATGGAAATTGATCAATTCAGCATAAAATATGCATTACTCTGTAGGGAATATTCTGGAACGAATCCATTGGTATCCTCCAGGTATGAACTTTAATAACAGGAAAAATAAGATGCACACCTTATAACCCAATATCCAAAGACTGGAAAAGAATACAACAAGTATTACCTGAATTCAACTTCAGTGTGGAAATATTTTATTCTGTTTAATCAATCTAAGTCTCTCTATAGAATTTAGTCTCCAGGCCTGAGCTCAACCTCACATGGGACAGAAATGTTAGAACATAGCATAATTGGAACACACCAGACTTTGCTTAAATAGATTAAGTATCAAAATCATATATTCATGAGCAACTTGATGGTTCAGGGTTTGACCAAGTGCTTTGTATCATGAAAATATAGCTTCATAGACAGAATAGACTTGTGTGTGTGTGTGTGTATGTGTGTGTGCATGCGTGCATGTGTTGTGCAGATATACTCACCTATGTGTACATGGAGATGAGAGGAAGATTTTGACTATTCTGTTCTGCCCTGCCATTGTCTTCTTCTCTTTGGAGTCTCTCACCACACCTCGCCCTAAAGCTGGGCTGCCTATGAGCAAGCTCCAGCTGTCTTCTGCAATCCACGTCTCCACAGCACAGGGTGACAGTCAAATATGACCATATCTGGATTTTCATATGGTTTCTAGGGATTTGAGCTCAGTTCTTCATGCCAATGTATTAAGTACTATTAAATGCTGAACCATCGTTCTAGGCCTGAAATGAATTTCTTGTAGGAATCTGGATGGAACCAGGCACACAGGGATAGTAACTGAGTTTTCTGTTGGATATTTTCATTTTAGGATGGATTTATCACAGGCAATCCCATTGCAAACTGGGGAATAGACTGTAAATGTTGAGAATATGGAGTGGTATCTTCAGAGGAGTACTGCCATCATAGACTATGAGGGAGCACCACAGAATACAATATTCTGGCATAAAATCTAATCATTGATGACAAAGTTCTTGTTGTTTCTGAAAAAAACAATAAGGAGAAGTTATTAATTTTACATGATGAACCCTCTGGGAAGGGTTCTCCATCAGTTCCCTATCATTGTGTATGGTAACAATGGGAGCAAAGAATAAGACAAAATTTTACAATGTGTAGATGCGGAGCTTATTACAGAAGGAGCATTCACAGATTCCCCACTCTAGTGCATCAGTATGTTTTGTAGCTGCAGTTGTTACAGCCGTTTTCTGTTCTTTTAAGAAGGTTCATGTGGTAGTTGGATTAGATGTCCCCCATAGTCTAGACATTTGAAGACACAGTTGGTAACACTATTTGGGAAAGCTTAGGTGTGGTCCTAATAGAGAAAGTATGTCACTGGGGCAAGATCTGAGCTTTCAAAGCTTCAAGTCATTCCAAATATAATCTCCCTCTTCCTGTTTGTGGTTCAAGATGTGAGCTCTCAACTGCTCCAGGGGCCATGCCTTCCTGCCTTCTGCTGACACCCTCCCCTGTCATGTGAACTCCAGTGCTTTGGTAGGGCACACACAAATAAACTCTTTTCTAAGTTGTTTGGTCATGGAGTTTTGTCAAAGCATATAAAAGTAACCAATACCGTGTATTTAAATGTGTAAAATGTATATGCATATGTCATACACGTACATAAGCTTCCAATGCTACAATAATAAGTACATATTTGCATATATACCCCTGAATGAGATCTATATGTACTAATAAATTTGGCCATAGCTATTGAATATACTGAAGATTGGAAATAAAGCTCAAGGAATTATTCTTTCAAGGTATCATCCTAATAATGAGATCAAGAAAACAGTCTTGGGAATTCTGGAAGCAACTTTGTTTCCAAGTAAAGAAAAGCAGACAATCAACAGTTACTAAAATGTTATAACTATAGAAGATTTCAGCTTCTTGATTTCAAATTTCTCAGAAACTGCTTAAATGTACTCACTGTCAAATGCCTCAGATGCATAGAAAACAAACAAACCATGATGGACAAAGGATGGACAAAGGTTACCTTTCTTTATACTATTTCATTCTTTATTCTCCAGTACCAGAGCTCATACACATCAGCTGACACTACTAACACTCTGAAATGCTCCCTTTGAAAAGAACAATCAAAGAGCAAACTCATGAAAATATTGGGTCAAAAGGAAACAGCAGCGTCTTCACTAGCAATGAGTATACTAGTTGATAAGAATAAATTTCTAGATAATCAAATTTTACACCTCTTGGAAGAAAAGATAGAAACATATTTTTTAAAATAAGGTTAAAGACTATTAACAGTATTGTATCTAGTGAGCCACCATGTGGTTGCTAGGACTTGAATCAGGACCTCTAAAAGAGCAGTTAGTGCTCTTAAACTCTGAGCCATCTCTGCAGCCCTACATCTAGTAATTTGATCTGTCAATACTTTTTCCCCATAACTTAAAAATCCTGTTCCAAAAGTATTTTATTGCATTATCAAGAATTTTTAATTACTTGACTGTGAACTGACATTTTGGTGGGTAGGGAATTGATTTCATGGAACAGTCAATCCCTCCAGAAAAAGAGAAAAACTGTCCATATTTTTATCCACTATATTTTTGGTATGAGTAAGGCAAGAGTAGCTCATTTGGTGCTAAAGATAAGCCATTTGTAATGTTAATAACTGATAGTTGCAGAATTCTCACTAGTTGCTGTGCTAGATGCTTTTGACAAACAACATTTGTTAGTAGGAATAATTTAATGATGGGATCACCGGTTCTGTTCCACCTTTATAAGTAGACTACCCAGAGTTCAGAGGGTTCCTTAGGGTCTTGGTGCTGGTCCACAGCACAGCCAGGAATCTAACTTTAGAATAGATAACTCCAAACACCAATCTCTTACACTTTCTATATTAAGTCTTAACAAGGGATTTCTCCAAGTACTTATTATAGCTTGTACTTTTTCATATTTTTAAAAATATTTTTGATATT
>JAQHUG010000017.1:6959012-6975191 GCA_028555095.1 Dicrostonyx torquatus | reverse complement strand
CCCACCAGGCACAGATTGGAATTAAAATACTGCAAATTTTATCGTTTTCTTTGGAGCAAGGGAGATAGCGGCTCTGGGATGTAAAGGGTCCCAGAAGTTATTCAGTAAGACTTATTACACAATTTGGGTGCTTTTGCTGCTCTGACCTGACTGTCATGAACTGAACTTTACAGCTGGATGTTTAAACGCAAGAGGAATTCTGTGACTAAATAGCTGTGGAGTTAGAAGGAAAACATGAAGCTATAGCTGTAATGGGTTTACGTATGCAACAGCCATTTACATTAAGTGTGAAGCTGAATGTCATTGTGTCTTAGACAATGGCTTCGTTCTGTCTGTATTCAGACATAATTTTAAAGTGCCCTGTTTGTCTCACTCAATCATGCTTGATGAGCTTCGGTGATGTGGGAGTTCTGTGAAATTGCCTGCATTCCATATACAAACAGTTGTCTTCCCTTAGCTCTCTCAGCTCGTCTGGACCAGCTGACAACAATCGGGGGTGGGTGCTCTTCTTTTTCCTTTAAAATTTTTTCTATGAACATCTAATCATGAAATTTAGATGTATAAGTCACTGGACAAACAACTTAAGGAAAAGAATAAATCAAAATCCATGGACTATTACTTTACCTGCCCAAAATAAGAGCAAAATAAAATTACTTTACCTGCATTACATCTACTAGTTTCAAAATCTGCAAATATGAGATTTTTCAAATGTATTATTGTATTCACAGTGCATTATAGTATATAATCATGCTAGTTTTATAAAGGAATCTAAATTATGGAATTTGGGGACTTGATACGTGGTCTTTTACTTGCTCATAGCACCTGTACTTACTTTTCTAAGCATATGACTCCATTCTTTTCTATACATCTCTCATTATCCCTGCTGATAAACAATATGGTGAGCTCTGAGAATCAGAAAATGGGTTCAGCCTTGAAATATTTACCTGACAATAGAAACACAAATACTGCCCCATGAGGATGAAAAACAGAACTGGTTAATTCTGTTTTTCTTTCACTGGTTTTGCTCGTCAGAATTCAAACTCTCATGAGATAAATTCTTCCCATCCTAGATCAGTAGACCAAGTCAGCAGATCGTATATAGGATTGCATAATTTCAAAATCTGCAAAGGATCATCAAATCAAATATGTATAATAGTAAATCTTATGACATATAAATTCTAGCTCAATGAAGCTAATAACCGCTAGCTGGTAGAATTGTATCTACATTTGTGGTTTACCTAACTGGTCTTGAAGGTTATTTACTCTAAATTCTGAGATTTAAAACACATCATTGCAATATTTTCATACTTCTCATACATAAAGCCTTCCCCCAGAAAAGAGATTTGTCATGGAAATGGAAGAAGAAAAATATAATCTCTCTTGCCACACCTTAGCATTGTTATGTCCCCGTGGTCTTGGCATTTAAAGGCCTGGGATTGATTCCAAGTTCAGCATTGACTAATTGAGCTAAAGATTTATCTTCTCTACAAAGCACTCATAAAATGAGACTGTAAAGTTACTTCCTATGGACATGTAAAGCATTTTATGTTTGGTTACTGAAAAGGCATGATATAGAATTGACATATTTTAAACATTCACTGAGATTGGTGCATGAATCACCACCCAATGGACCTGTTGATTATTTAGGTTACTGATGGAGCTGTCGTTCCTTTGGTAGTCATGTAGGTACATGACTTCACATTTGTTTTCGTGCATACAGACTATGAGACAAGGCTCAGGTAACCAAAAGAAGAGCATAGCACCTGGGATTAACCCATGCTTTCTCATGATGATACTGAAACATTTTGTTCTCTTCCAAATGCAATGGCGCTTTCATACACATGCTTTCATACATGCCTTGGGTCAAGACCCTCACAGTCAAGATAGAAAGAGCAAAATGTGTGCACCATATAAGGTAACACTGCCAAGTATGCACTGGGACCTTCCCAGGTTTACTCAAGGCAGATGTACCTAACATAGTACTAATTCCCTGAAAAAAACACTTCTATGCCCTTCCAGTTTTGCACTTACATTTTTCATTAACTTGAGTCACTTTGATAAGTGTTCTGAGGTGATTATGTTAGTGCTACAATGTGTCTGAAACACAGGAAAGCAGGAAAACTCTAATTGTGCCCTAAGTCTACCAACAACAACACAAGCAAGTAAATGGAAGCATCAATAAGTACTTACATCATTTCTAGTCTTTCAATAAATATGTATAGAAAAACTGTCAGGTGTTCAGCACAAGCTGGCACTGAATAAGCATACACTAGAGCCTTCCTTCTTCATCTTCATGATTCACTGAGATAGACATTGCATGTTGCTGTTTTCTCTTAATAATAACAACAGTGCTACATATTTCTTTCTATTTAAATGGCGGTTTGTGTTAGCTCACTGTCCTGATCAGTCTCAAGATAGTATTGCGTATTATAGACTGAGAGGCCAGTAGCACCAGATAAAGCTCAATCAAAATTGCTTATATAGGAGGCTCACTTTAGAAACAACCTTTCAGTCCATTCACCTCTTAATCAACACTCTCATGAATGTATGAATCTACTTTTGAAAAAGGAATCCTGATCATCGAGTAAGGGTCATACCTGCCCTCATGAAGGTAATTAATTGTCCACATGAGCTTCAGACAGTATGAACCAAAATTCAAGTATTGAAAAAGTAACTCAACAAAACCAAAACCAAAACAAAAAAGGAGCCCCTCAAAAGAGAATTGGCCCACTCAGCCTCATCTACCTCAGCTCCTAGGAACATGCTTCTTAGTTGAGGAAGCTTACAGTTAATAAATAATATTTGCCCCCATGCACAAAATGTGACACTTGACTAACGAGCAGAGCTGTAAAGAAGAATTCCGAGAAAGAAGTTATGTCTGCAGAGAATGAGTGGCCCATTAAAACTACAGTGATCAAGAGAGTTGGAATGTTGCTGGTCCAGAGGCTAATTACTCTACCTCGGTCTAGGTTTAAGCCTGTAAATAGCCATTTCTTGCCTAACTCTGCATCAGAATTATTATCCCATGCCTAACAGATAAAAACCATTTGAAATTCCTTAATGTAACAGACGATGAGGCTCCATCAACCGAAAAAGCTAAGAATGTCATCAGACAGCATCCGAAGCTGCAGAAGAGCTTCCCCCACCTTCTATAATATTTCTCTGATGCACCTTCCAGAGGATTATAACATTGCCTTGGTTGATGATTTTCTCTGTCCTATAAAACTGGAAAAATGTATGAAACTGCTTTCCTGCTGGACCATGGACTTTGGAGTAACCTAAATTTGTGGTCCAGGGCAGAGTTACTCAGAATGACTCCAGAATAAACTCTTATTTTATTTAACAATAAAAACAGAAGTAGAAGATTTAAAGAAAAAAGCATGACAAGTGTTGAATATTGGTGGCAAATATAGCTTTCTATGGAACATGGGGATCTATAAACATTGGGAGTCCTAGTCTGTGCTTTAACTAATAATTGATATATCAGTGGGAATGCAGAGCTTTCTAAGTATAATCTACAAGTCTATCCACAGGATAATGAACACTCCTTCTACTTCTATCTGTAAATCGTCTGGAACAACTTACAAGGATACATAAGATGGCTATTCTAACTTCACGAATGATTGAGTCTTCACATTCCTAAAACAGTGTGAGAGATTCCCAGAACATATGTCAGTAAACAGTGCCTTCAAGTAGTTGACAACGTTAAGTGTGTGTGTACTGACATTGCTAGACTAGCAGGAATGTTCCACCTGTAGCCAACTGGGGTCAAAATTCTTCATTAGTCAATATCTCGGTTAAGAGAACAAACTTTCCAACCTTCCTCATTCTCCTTGTGCATAGAACTAATTGCATCCATAAGCTGTTTATTGAAATGAGAATTGGCGCATGACATGTTTTCAGGAAAGGGCAAACAGCAAATCAAAGGCTTGTCTTTACACTGATACTTTCAATAAATTATTTTCATGAAGAACTTTACAGAAAAATTAGAAAAAGAAACTTTGAAATAACATATTACAGTGCCTACTGAGATTCTACCCAAAGTATCTTAGTAGCACAAAAGTACTGAAATCATAATTCAGCTCACATATATGCATTTATTAATTTAAATTAAAATGATTTCAATAGAATGTATTGCTAGCATGTCTACCGTTTCCATATCATGGGGGCATAGGGTGATAATGCTTTCAGCACCCGAGATGTAGTTTTAATATCACTATGTCCAATATTAAATAAGTTAGTCTCTCATTTTCTCCAGATCATTTCATATTTACACATGAAATGAATCTATGAGGCTTATTTAAAAGAAAATATTTGAATTTTGGAATTCCCTCAAAAATTTTATTCCCTTTCATGAGCATGATTTCATTAACTACCAATCTGTAATGTGGAAATGGTTTCCCACTCTCTCTTTCATCCTGTACAGAAGAACAAAGGCAGCACAAAAGTCATGCTAGAACTTTCCAGGTCATAACTGCTCTGAGAAAGAATGTCTGAGCTGCAGAATTCCTAATGTAGCAAGTCTCAAAGGTTTTGAGAGATACGCTCCCTCAGGGGAAGAATAGGATAAACTATTTTAGGTCTCAGAATATATTGGGCTGACATATTAATTTAATGTGTAGACTTGATTGTTCTGTGAGATGTCTAGATTCCTGGTGTGTCTGGAAGGTACTTTGAGAAGACATTAGCCTTAGTATCAGTAGACATGAAGCCAGTCCGCCAGAGGACCAGAGAAAAACAGTATCTTCTGGTCATGTCAAGAACACTGTAAACATATACTCACAGTAGCTTTTGGCTGCCCAATCAACAGACATTTGAGACATGAGCTCCACCCCTACTCAGAAATATGGACAGTGGGTGCCTTCTGTATGAAGGAAAACCTATTTTCTTTGACGGTGTGGCTCCAGGTAATGGACCCACATCCAACAGTGTGCAGACGTCACAAACTGGAATTAGTAGGTCAGCAAAGTTTTTGAAATAGGAATTAATTTGGGAGAGGGCCAAAGAGGTAGGAGGAGTTAAGGGGAGGAGTTAGGGAAGGATATAGTAAATTTCAACATTTGAGTTTCTCAAAGAATTAATAATTTTTTTTTAAAAGAAGTTTCGTCGTTAAGAATGGGGTGGCAACCTAGCAGTGGTGGCTCATGCCTTTAATCCAAGCACTCTGGAGGCAGAAGCAGGTGGATCTCTCTGAGTTTGAGACCAGACTGGTCTACAAGAACTAGTTCCAGGACAAGCTTCAAAGCTACAGAGAAACCTGTCACACACACACACACACACACACACACACAAGCAGAACAGGTATGGCATAATTTAATTCATTGAAAAATAAATAGAATCAGAAAGTGGAAAGACAAAATCATTCATCCTCTTTCTCCCCTGAACTGGGACATCTACCTTCATAGTTCATAGACATCAGAACCTGTAGTTGTCAACCATTAAATGGGCATCAAAGCCCAAAACTATCCTGATTCCGAAGTCTAAAACCCAATTGCACCATTTTGTTTTAATCTGCTGATAGGGATTTCTTGACCCCTACTAATTTTACAAGTTGAATCCTATTGGATTTGCTACCCTGAAAAACCGTGACTAACACACATGTGTTCATTGTCACCAGTTTAGATCTAGGGCGTTTGCCTTACCAGACTGCATCATGCATGCCCGGACAGTAGTTATCTAGTGGATGACATGATCTATATAACACATAGGTTAATTTAAGCTACAGTAAACTCATGAAGAACATCCTCATAGGTTCTGAAGTTGAAAATTTATCTATTTACCATAGGAAGAAGGTTTTTATTCTTAGTTTTTTTGTTTGTTACAATGATGGGGGTTCTAGACCAAGGACATAAGCATTAAGAAAGCAATCAACCCTTTGCCAAAGTCCCAAATAAATTTATGATTATTATTTAAATAAAAAATATCTTCAATGGATAATACTTAAAGATCTGCAGCCTCAGCCTGCAGAGCATCTCTGATGGTTCAGATTAATGTTAGGCTTTTAGAATTTGAAAAGGAATTAACGAGACCCAGGCCCTGCCAGTTTTCAGATAAAGCACCAGAGGGAAATGGATCATTAGTTAAAGCATCACACAGGGCATATAACTGACAAATGTGCTTAAAACATGTGTCATTTTAGACAGCAAGGTCGATGACCACAATATTTTATAACTGAATACCCACAGCCACAGGTCACATAGCTCAATGTGAGAACCGTGAGAACCATGATTATACTAAGGTGGCATAAAGGATGACCACAAGAGGAGCAGTACCAATGGAGAATAATGAGCACAGACAGAGACATTTGAAAAAGGAAAAGAAAACATAAAAGAGAGGAGGAGGGATGGAAACCGCACTCCTCACTTCATCACTTCATGGTGCTATGAGGAGATGATGAAAACAGGAAGGTAGACATGGTATTAGGGCATGACTCTCTATTATCTGACCCTCTGGGCTCTTCTCTTTCTCTGTTCCTTTCTCTCTACCATCTCTCTGTTTCTCAATCTTATTCTCTCTTTCTATCCTGAATAGTGTCTTTTTGGGTGTGGTTTTATCTTGTTTTCTTAATTTTCGGCAGGTTTTGTTGGGGGGGTGATCTTTAAGAAAGAATTTAAACTTGGATGAGTACGGAGGGGAACAGAATCTGAAAGGACTTGGGGAAGGGGAAAATATATTTAAATTTAAAAGTTTTTTTAATGATAATAAAAATCCCATCCGTCCTATTTCTTAGAAAACTGCATCTAGTGCTCAGGAAAGGGCATACTTCAATTTTGATTACTTGAAAATTCTCATGATATTTTTTGCTAGATGAGAAATATTAAGTGAAGACACTCCTCCGAGAATGCAAGAATATAAACATTATATTAGTAACAGCTATTTTTCTATTTACAACATCCTGCAGAATACACGTACTAGTGTGTATTAAGGTACAGATATCTTGAGCATGCAAAAATTTCAAGGTAAAGAGACTATATCATATTTCAAGGAACAGAAAAGGCAATGAAAATTTGAAGGATGTCATAAGGCAAAACATTGTCAACCAAGATAACCAATGGGATAAAATCCCATGTCTATATCCAGCCTCTCTACATGTCCCAAGTGGCCTCCTCTTCTGATGTTATGATGCTTTGCTAGATACTATAGTACTTTTCAAAGGTTCCTGTTATTACCATGACCCCAATAGCCTCTTATCACATTCTTGGAACAAACGAACCAGATGCTCTTGTCATTTTTCTCAACTTTTTCCTCCTTCCTTGGCAAATCTCAATCTCTATGGAAGAAACCAAAAGCTTCCCTTATATAACATCTTCTATTTTCTGTCTTACAAAAAATCTCAAGGGAAAATCCAGCCACCTTGTTAAAAGCAGGGATAACACACTATTAAAGAGAAGGACAAATAGTATCAGCAACATGAATTTGAGATCACCATCAATTTCTCTGACACACACACACAGAGAAAGAGAGAGGAAGAAGGAAAGAGAGAGAGAGTTAATAAGACAGCATTATTAAATAAATCAAATTATACTGTATCAAGATAAAAGTTATTCCTTTGTCAACAAGAAGTCTCTGCAATCCTAGAGAAAAAATACTTTGAGATATTTGTGCAATACTCATCAACGTGGAAGTTTAGACCTACTAATGTGATTTGAGAAAAAACATTGTTATCATTTGTACAAAATTATGAACAAATACAATTCAGGAGTACAGAGAATGAAACCAGAAAACGTATATAAATATAGTGTTGCAACACCTTGCAAAAAAGCCATTGAAGCCAATTAGAACTCCATTTTGAAGGTGTCAAAAATATCAATGTGATGTATCATTTCCACGTGAAATGAAATACAGTATAATTAAAGGTGGAAAGTGTTTTCTTCTGACCTTTTTGGTTTATTTCTCATGTGGGGAACAATTCCAGGAGAGATAGAGAATCCTCCAGAGAGATATTTTTAAGTCTGTTTGCCCATAATGAAAATCCCATCCTTCCTATTTCTTAGGTAAGATTATTCCCACACTACACCTGAGTCAACACAGAATTAAACATAATAATCAAAGCAACAGTAGTACTTGAAATGTACAAAGAACCTGCCAAGGGCCAGACATTGAGTTGTGTGCTTCCATGTAACTCTTCATGTGGTATCCTGAGAAATGGCTCCATCAATATCACATTATCATTTGCCAAGAATCAAAGGGGGCTAAGTCGGGTTGTCAAAGTCACACTGGCAGCAGCCAAGAATCCTGGGATGAACACATGCACAGCTTTAATCTTCGCTTTCTCAAACCTCAGAGATCTGTTCACTGTACTCAAACTGAAAGGGCACTTCATGTTTCCGTGGCATATGTTTCCCTTCAGAACTCTCTCGGTATGAAAGTCCCATAGGATGTAATATCCTGCTACAGCTGAGGGAAAGAAACTTGCCTGGAATTTGTTCCCCAAATGAGGAATACACTTCAGCTCTCCCAAATCAGAACCATGCAACTTTGGTCACACCACGTGCTCTTCTCAAATTCATATTCTACCAAACTCAAAGATCTCTGGAGACTCAGATATTTTTACGGAAAAGCAACAGACAGCCCATGTCTCATAGGACTTATTCCTGCTATTAATTCACTCAATTATCTGAAAGGAATGGTGTGAGATAGGCTATGCTCACTAGGCATGCACAGACTCCTGCAACATTTGGAGGACTCCCATGTCAGCAACCAAGTACTTAGATTGTCTGCCCAGAAATAAAGTGACTTAGCCATCTATGTCCAAGTCTGTCAGGAAAAGAAGAAAAGACATTGATGAAGGACAAATGTGCTACTGCAGAATAGGGACTGGGAGTCGAAAGGAGAATAGCAATGGGAACTGCTGTGAGGGACAACTGTGGTTGTGCATTCACGAGCTCTGGTCCTAATGAGTTAAAATCCTTCCCAGTCATTACCGCCATCTCCACCATCACCACCATCACAAGCCCCATCATAGCTAAGGAAATAACACAACTCTAAATACTGGAATCCTCAGAACTTTCAAATCTGTCTAATGGAGAAAAGGTTGACCTCAAACTATAACGTATATATAGCTACAACTACATACCGAGCCAGGAAAACACTTGCTGTGCTTTGTCATAATTTGATAAAAGCTAAACACAAATTAGTCTGTTTAAGAAGCCAGTCTCCATTATTATGAAGGTACTGCCCGTGAAAATATTATTACAGAATACTTTTCAAGTGAGAAGCGAGGTTCATAAAGTCTCTCATTCACATACAATGCATTACCTTCCCCTTATTAAAGAGCTTTGGGCCATCTGGAACATCTAGCTACCAGCTGGTGAAAGCTAAAAAAATATTCTGCAATTATTGAGAGTAACTCGCTTTTTCGATGTGAACAAGTCATAAGCTTTCTGTATTTACAAATATGTTAAATGCAGCTTCAAATTTGTGGCAGGTGATCACTGTCAACAATAATAAAAAACAAATCTCATAGTCATGTCATCACCCTTTTGTGGGGTGACATATTTCCATTATTAAAACTGATAGAGAAAACAGTTGTATATTTTGACTCCATCTAAAACCAAATCCAGAATTATGATCTCATTTCCAAAAGCAAATGGAACTGAATCAGTGGCATAAGCAGATGCATGGACACCACAAAAGAATCATCCTTAATTCACAGCAGATCCTCATGTAACACAAAGCATGTACCTGCCCACAGTACGGTGAATTCTGTCTAGTTACTGTGCTACATAATTTTAAATGTCCATGGACATTTGGGAAGATCTCACATACTTCACAGCTGAACTGTAGCATAGTTCATCTTTGTCAGGAAACTATCAAAAGGTAGAGTAGGGTACTGGGAGTACAAAACAATGTAAAAGAGTCCACCACCAAATATCATATTGACAGATGAGATGAGCCCAGGACCATGGGGACCTTCCAAACCCCAGTCGCAGTCTTAATTTTTAGAGGTTGTCAGCGATACTTGTTCCAATTTTCTGTGAAATTTTTCCTGTTCTCTAGTCCAGTGCACAGAACCACTCTTCCCCTCCTTAACCGTTCAAATATTAAGTCCTGTACTACCTTCTCATTTTCTTGCTATTCTTGTGAGATTTCTCTTGTCTCCTGTGAGTCCTGGCATCTAAGCATCTGTGATACATACAATATATGTATTGCTAATATTAGTTAATATTGACTTTAAAGCCTCAACTGGCAGAACCATGTGTTTCAAACACAGACTCGAAATCTGATGCTTGAAAGTGGTCTAAACTGGAGTTGAGTTTCCTGGGTTCATTTTCTTAGTTACCAGCTTGACTTTGGGACATGTTGCTTGACCGAATTGCTCTCTGTTTCCTTATCTGTAAATTAAGTACCATCATCGCCATCATATACTTGTTCTAGAAAGGTGTTATAAAAATGGGTTACCTGACGCAAAGAAAGCTTTACTATTAATTGTCTTAGCTATTAATTGTCTTATCATTTGATAGTTGCTAGTTTTTATTACTATTATGGTTTTATGATTATCTACAACTCCACCATCATTCAGTTCTAGACAAGGATATCTAATCATATTTGCATATTGACAAATTCCTGAAGATTGAGTGTTTATTCTTCCTACTGTTGGGAGTTTCGCGTAAATACAGCCAGATGTCCATATCTGTAGGTTGCATGTCTGTGATGGATTCAACCAAATGGGGATCAAATGTATTTTTGTTGACGGACACTTTACATATATGTGTGTAAGTGTGTGCGTTGTTCAATATCATAACAACTAACTAAAATGACTTTCAAATCAATTTAAATATAATTAATAATTCATTTAAACAGCAATGCTTGCCCTGTTTTAAATACCCAATGTTTCCTGTGAATAATGGCTCCTATACTAAATTGCACAGGTATATAACATCCCCACAGTCATGAATACTTCTCTTAGAGGCTGTTGCTGCAGACAATAACAGAATGAATGTTTTATGAATTTTAAAGTATTTCTGTATGTGAAAATACTTTATTTCCTTAGAAAATGTTTATGAAAACCCATCAAGTTTTATCAAATCAGTGTCCAAAATCAAAACGAAATTATATTAAGATGTCACATAATTTTTCCTGGGGAAACAAAGAAATGTCTATTCACCCTTAATAGTTAAAAATCTGACATACCAAAGGGGGGAAAAAGGATACTGTCCAAGTTAAGCCTGGTGATCTAGTCAATTTATTTCTTCTATTATATACAGGAATGGGAGGGGAGGACTCAAAGACAGTACATCACTACTCCCAACTAGTCAACTCACGACCCACTCACTGCACTATTGGAGATTCCCTTTCTTCGTGAGCTAATGATTTGCTTTCTATAATTCGGGGAAAGAAAGACGTCTCATGAGGATATTCAAGGTATATGAGTCACTGCTCACTACCTGAAGGCACAGTTTCACAGGGGTCTCCCTCGGGTCATTAGGCAACTCTAAGTCTAGATGGCCACGTTCACAACCCAGGGAAAACAACTGAACACAGATAAACCACTAGATAAAGCTAGTGAAAAAGATCATGTTTATTTAAGTAGTAATGAAGTCAGGGTCCATTTGTCATTTTACCTAACTGGCCAAGTTTCCAGCATATTCAAGGGAGTTCCTACCCTTAAGAATAAAAGAAAGCAAACACTTGCAGTTTCCATAGCCAGTCATTAAACTATAAATAGTTTATATAAAATTCATGTTGAGATTTCTAACCTCCTTAGTTTTTGAAATAGGGACTTGGGGAAATAACTGGGATCTGGGTCACTTTGTGTTACTATTGGCTGCAGTTAGCTCCTTGCAAGGACTGTCTGTTGCACTTTTAGAACAAAGTTGGGGCTGCTTCGGTTATCTTTTTATTTTCTTTTTTTTTTCTCCCAAGGAAAGGTTTCTGTATAGCTTTGGAGCCTGTCCTGGAATTAGCTCTTGTAGACGAGGCTGACCTCGAACTCACAGAGATCTGCCTGCCTCTGCCTCGCGAGTGCTGGGATTAAAGGCGTGCATCACCACCACCCGGCTGCTTCGGATATCTTAAGCTTCACCTCCATCCCTTCCATACCAATTCCAGCAACACTGACCTGTGTTTCTCTCACAGACTTTGCCAAGCCCTCATGTTCTGCCCAGAATATAGCACACAATTTGCAGCACGACACACACTGTGTGATCTGGCCTTTAGCTCCTACCTTGATTTCTTTTCCCCAGAGCTGTAGCCTTTGGAACGCTGATTTAAAAGAGACACTCCATTTATGACCCTGTCAAATACCTTCTCATGATCTTCAATTCCATATTTGGTTATTACATTTCTTGTTATCTATATCCTGCATCTGACATCATATCTCATGAGTGCTAGAACCACACTTATACTTCTCGCCATTGACCCAGGAGCTGATGTGGTGGCGGCTAGATACTCAATAACAACTATCAGCAAAGTCCAGAAATGAAATGTCAGATGCCTACGCAATTAACTGCACAGGGGAGAAACACATAGGATTTTTGTTCTCAGTTAAGCATTTTATTATAATTTTTTTTAAAAATTATAGTCTAACACATTTTCATAATTGCCTTCAAGAGGAGGGGCCAAGGGGAGGGAGAGAGGAGAGAGAATTAATGAAAGTGTGAACAGGGACATAGACGCATGCGCTGAAATGACCAGAAGATTAATTTTCAAAAATACTGCATTAAGTTATCAAATGCATTATTTGTTCAAATTTCTGCGGTTGAAGAGATATTTACATATTATTAGAGAGAAAATTACAATGGAGTCATTTTTGACACACAATATAAGATTTGGTCAAGTTAGGAGCCACAGTAACCTGGATTGAATTTTAACTTAAAATGCTAGAGCAATGCTCAGTTTGAAAGTGGTAGAGTATTAAAATTGATAAACCTGTCCTGTGTGTAAATTTTTAAAACATGTCCAAAGAAAACAAATTTTATTCTGCTAATTTGGATTTGATTGGAACTCCTTAAAAATAACTTTGATTCCCTGTACAACCAAGTCTCAGTATTAGAATACACATCTATATGTTCATTGTTCCTGACAAGCACAGCGTGCTGGAGCCTATAATGGCTGTATTAGCACACACTCAGGTCTGTTCCATTACTACTGAAGCAGTTTATTATAACAGCTACATAGGTCATATTTACAGTGTGTCAAGTTTCAGTGAGGAGAATGCTGCATTAGGTTCCACACAAACATTGGGCTATTTTCATGAGACTTGAGCATCCGTGCATCAGCTATTGAGAGAGTATGGGTCCTGCAACCATTTCCTAAGGATACTGAGGGACAGATGCAGATGCTGACCCCTGTGGAGAACTGGTTTATCTACAGCCAGGCTATCATCAGTGGAAGCGGGTCAATGGTATGCACAAATATTTAGAGAAGTATTTGAGTTCTGTAGGATCATAATTAGAAGTACTCAATTCACTTGATCAACATACACAAATCACCACCAGAGTGACAATGAATTCTGCTGTCTTTATCCTTTTAACTCATAAAGTCGAGTTTTGACCTTAGTCTAATGCAATTACAGAACAGAAATGGGCTTTTAAAGGTTCACGTCATTTCTTTATTTTACTGTGTTGATAATTTCCCATTTGCATCATAGTTGGATCCTCTCAGTTCACTGACATTTCGGTTGGCTTTAGTAATAGTTAAAGGTTTTCCCTTTCGTCTAAATTTGGGTCACGCTCACAGAGCTGCTCACGTGCAAACAAGACCATCAGAAAGAAGCAAATCTCTACATCATAGAACTGCTGTAAACTGAGACAACTGGGTGGAGGAATTCTTGTCTCTGTATCACTGTTGCAGAGAGATCGCCTGAATATCAGGTCATTCACTTCGGAAGTACCCTTGATACCTGATAGAAATAAAATGTAATTCAAGACAAGATAATGAAACTAATGTCTAAAAAAAAGTGCAGGCTGCAATGAGTTTCCCTCTAAATTACCGTGTAAGAAAAGTGTACATCTATCAAATCAAGCCAGCACTGGCCATATCAGGATTAGAGATGAATCTTCCCACCTTTCCACGAGGCACCAAAGCTTTAGCAGCAGAGTCGTGACATGCTGGACTTGGTTACACAGCCATGAGGGAACAAATAACATTTTCAATTTTTATTATGCTTTCAGAATACTGAATGACAAAGGGCACACTGGGGATCTGTTATTAGGTGATAATAGAACTGTTTAATTAGTCCGTCTTCAGAGGCAGAGCACTTCACAAGTCTTCCTAGGATTTCCTACCAGTGGTTGCGTGAAGAGGCTTTTTTTCCTCCGAGACTGTATTGAGGACAAATCCTGAGTCGCAACCCAATAATCAAATGAGCAGATAGAACCTCGGAGTCTTAAGCCTGCTCAGCTCTGCAGATTCAGTTCAGAGTATTATCAAAAAACAAATGAAGCAACCAAAGGCTTTTGGTGCCTAAATTCAGCTCTTTTATTTTCTAAACATATGTTCTCCTACGGGGACACATTTTTCATGGACTTGCAATAATGGGGCTAGAAAGTGCTTGCCATGATGTGGTGAGCAGACTGCTTACCTAGATATAAAAAGATAGATGCCAAATCTATAAGGAACTATGTAAAACCTGCCAGTACAAAATAAGCTTTTACACAAAATCCAGCACTACTTCACGATAAAAGTCCTGAGAGATCAGGGATACAAGGGACAAACCTAAATATAATGAAAGAAATATACAGAACGCTGATTGCCAGCATCAAATTAAATGGAGAGAAACTCAAAGCAATTCCACTAAGTCAGAATAATTCAAGACTGTCCACTCTTTCCATACTTATCCGATATAGTACTTGAAGTTCTTGCTGAGCAATAACAAAATTAGAGGAAATCAAGGGGATACACATTGGAAAGGAAGAAGTCAAAGTATCATTATTCACAGATGTGATTGTATCCATAGCTACCCCAAAAACTCAACCAAGGGAATTCTACAGCCAATAAACAGCTATATTCAAGTGGTTAGATTCAAGATTAACTTAAAAAAAATCAGAATTCCACCTATATTCAAATGTTAAAAGGACTGAGAAAGAAATCAGAGAATCAACACCCTTTAAAATAGCCTCAAATAATGTAAATTATTTTGTTGTAACTCTAACAAAGTAAACGAAAGTCCTGTATGATAAGAACTTTAAGTCTTTGAAAAAAGAAATAGAAGATATCAGAAGATGGAATGATCAGTAGGATTAACATATTAAAAATGGTCATCTTACCAAATGCAATCTACAGATTTAATGCAGTCCTCATTAAAATTCCAACACAATTCTTTACACAGAATTGAAAGAACAATTCTCATCTTCATATGGAATGACAAAAAATCCAGAATAACTAAAACAGTATTGTACAATAAAAAGAACTTCCAGAAATATCACCATTCCTGACATTAAGCTCCATTATAAAGCTATATTAATGAAAACAGGATGGTTTTGCTTGTCATAAAAACAGACAATTGTATTAATGAAATTGAATTGAAAACCCAGAAATAAATCCACACACCTAAGGGATACCTGATTTTCAATAAAGAAGCCAAAATTACACAATGGAAAAAGGGGTGTTATCTTCAACAAATGGTGCTGAATGTCAGCTTGTGGAAGAATACAAGCAGATCTATATCTATCTCCCTGCATAAAACTCAAGCCCAATACGATCAAAGACCTCAGTATAAATCCAGATACACTGAAACTTACAGAAGAGAAAGTGGGGGAATAATCTGGAATGCATTGTCCTGAACAGAACACCAACAGCACAGGCACGAGGATCATGGGACCTCATGAAATTGAAAATTTTCTGTAAGGCAAAGAACACCACCAATAAGACAAAACAGCAGCGTACAGAATGGGAAAAGATCTTCACCAACCCTACATCTGACAGAGGGCTGATTTCTCAAGTATATAAAGAAGTCAAGAAACTAGATAACAGGAAATTACATAATCCAATTTAAAAATGGATTTCAGATCTCAACAGAATTCTCAACAGAAGAATCTCAAATGACTGAAAAACACTTAAAGAGATGTTCAACACCTGATCATTCGGGCACAGGGCCCTGCCCGGGTACTGGATTTTTTCCCAGCCCAGCCCAGCTCCCCCTTCCAGCTGCGGGGTCCTAGGACCTCACAAAGCAGCAGGCTCCAGGGCTAAGGCTCTAGGGATCTGGGAGTGAGTTAAGGGAAGCAGGGGTTATTT
>JAQHUG010000017.1:6900269-6954927 GCA_028555095.1 Dicrostonyx torquatus | reverse complement strand
ATTTAAAAATTATTACTTGGTACTTGAACCCTATTCTTAATGTGTGACAGGAGGAGTAGGAATACAGAATTGTCCTGCACCATTAATGAGTCTGAACAAGAGAAAGAAAGTATGCTGAACTGCGTGTTCACTGAATTCATGGGTTTCTAAAGTTCAACAAAGTGATTTGCTAAGAATGCACATTGATTAGTTACAAAAGTTAGTTGGTGTTAAATTTGGGGAAATATTTTCATATTGAGATTCTAATTTCCGTGGAGAATTTTCAGAAACCTCATTTCAGAAACTATAAAGCAAAGCAGAGGCTCCAACAAATTGCCCCGTTCACATATGAGTGACCCACTACAAATGCACCTTTGCAGCCCCTCCTACTTAGCCCAACCTAGCTAACTCTTCTTCTCAGGCTTTGACAATGTGATATATTTCAACCAACAGAACTGAAGGAAGCATTATAGATGGTGTCATTTCCTCTCTTGTGTCTTTCAAATCCAGCTTCCATGTGACTAATTGGGGTAATCAATGAGGGGCCATACAGTCCAGTTTCCCACATAAGTGCAGCCAACAGACAACCATGCAAGGAGTGTCCCCAGCCAAGATGGCATTTGAATAGAGTTGAGAAACGGAGTCTCAGAGTCACTTGGAAAATTGCCCAATTTTTCTGAAAGATTTGCCAACCTATAGTACTACACGGTAATACTTGTTTTGTTATTTAAAGAGCTAATATTGTTACAACTGTTGTGTTGCACAGGAAAATCTAACTGAAGCACCACTTTTTCCAGAAAAAGAAATTGAAAAGGAGTTTTAGAAGTTAATTTTAGGAGTGTTCAAGGGCTGGAGAGATGGCTCAGCCGTTAAAGGCTAGGCTCACAACCAAAAATATAAGGAGTGTTCAAGTTTACTACACTTGGGGTATTGCACATTTTTCATTTGCGGACTTGACAAAGTGATAATATATATCCTGAGCACCAGATGAATTCAAGAAATAACATTCCAAAAGAGGAGAAATTACTACTGTCACTTTTCCAAACTAATGCTAATTCTAACTACATTCTAAATACTTACCTTATCCTTAAGCCCTTATATGCTTTCACCAGAAACCCAGGATGCTTGCTGTTAGATAATGTCCCCTAAACAATAACAGGGGAAAAAATGAACACATGAACTCTCAAGTATATGGCTACCTGAACAAAACCAGCCTAATGCCAACACCAGTTGAGGGCTCCACCCAGAGATGAAGAGCTACAGGTGGTCAATGGTTGCAAAGCAAGGAAGAAAGAGTTTACTCCAGGGATGAGCTCCTACTAGGTTGTCTAATCTCAAGTGCACAGCCTTGGATTCATGTGCACCCAAGCAATGTGAAATGGACTCAAGATGCATACTGCATATGCATGTAAATACACATGCATATATGAGTGACAATAATGATTAAAGAATTAAGGAGTGAAGTGGCACATGAGAAGTATGGGTAAGATGGAGCCATGCAAATGCAGTACTCATGTATGAAGTTCTCAAAAAGTAAAAATTAAACTTAAAAAGAAATTTGATTTTGCATAATCAAGTATCACTAAACAGCAAGACAACTCCGAAAGAAACAGAATGTACAAAGTGTGTTCTAGAAATAAACATTAAAATTCTGAAAGTGGGAAAGGAACTGAGACATTTAGTTTTGACTCTTATAAAGGAAACTTGCTTGCATTGTTGAAGAATCTAAGTTTACCATGGTAATGCCTCCTTAAGCATCACTTTTAATCATGCAAAAGGTATATATGGCTGTCATGATATATGATAAGTACAAAAGTTCTCATTACCAGGCAAGTACATAAGAAGTTCAGAGCATCAGATTGATTACATGTAAAGAGTGCAACATTTTTGTAATAATCAAATTTGGATGGTTTCATCAGCATGGTGGCTATCATACAACATATGTGAGTATGAAATAAAAACTGTTAGGGACAATAAAATATTACATATGTACATAACAATGACTAGAAGTTGCATAGTGGAGAATTTCATCATCTAATCTTGATTACCAATGATTTAAGCAAATGAGAACCTGCTGTATGACATGGCACGTGGAAAAATCAACATTCATATTAGAAGTTGTTAATATATTTCCCTCTTACAAAACCATATTCTACCATATTTTAGCAAAGAAAGACAATCATTGCAGGCATTTCAGAGTTTTTGAATAAGAAGTACACAGGAAACTGTGAAAGAGGGTGTCAGACAATTGAGAATGTAATATCAGGGACTTTTAGGGGGACGATATTTAAGATGAGACCTGGAAGAAAAGAGATAGTTATGTAAATTTTAAGTAGGAAAGATAGAAAACTCAAAGAACCTGGAGAGTAAATGGAATTGGCACTTTCAAAGTCTGTAACAGGACATGCAGACAAGTTTAGGAATGTATACAGAGTCAAAGATAAAATATCACAAATACTTCTAAAGCTAAAAGAAAATTATACCAGATGAGAACTTAGAAGAATAGTAATAACACACTGGGTAATGGGATACATTTGTAACTCTGCAGATACAAATATAGGGGAACATTCCAGAGAGGATGGAAACAGAAGACAAAATGCCCAGTGTACCTCAAAAATGAAGGGTTACATGTTATGAAATTTGTACCTTACTAATTATGAACAGTTAAGTATAAATTAACTAGTAGAAGAATAGGTTTCAAAACCAGAAAATTTAGTCAGGTGTGGGGTGTGGCATGGAATGAGACACTGAAGTTTTGATACAAAAGCAAGGGGGAAAGTTTTGTTGTTGCTGTTGTTTTTGCTTAAATTAGAAAAAAAGGCTCAAAAAAAGAAGCATGGTAATCTAGAAATAAATGCAGTTATTTCAGCAAAGAGAAAAATAAAGAATTCCATTTATAAACTCTTTATATAAGACACACTCAAAATATAATAAGCATCAAATAATTTAAAGTAAAAATTTGAAAATCAAACTTACACATCTGTCTGCTTGCCTATTATCTATCATTTAGCTGCCTATCATGTAGCTAGCTAGTTAGCTATCACCTATTTGTCCATCATCTACCCGTTACTTATAAATTTATCATCTATTTATCTATCTGTTTGGCTATCTATCAGTCTATCATCTATCTATATCTATATGTGTTTATGTGATAGAAATGTGGCTGTTATTATAACGATATTACTAGACTCTAAAGGATAAAGAACACTGAGAATTTGATCATTTTGTATTCAACCAACCAATTACTAATAGGCAAGCACTTATTACTGTCCATATTTAAAAATAAAACTGTTTTCCAGTTGTATGAGAGCTTATAAAAAATTTTCTTCTTTTCTTTCCTTGCTATTTAGCAACAACATGCCTTGATTCTTCACATTTTTATCTGTGTGCATGTGTGGTGGATAGTGTATGAGGAATGTGTCCAGTGTGAGTATTGGCACACACTTGCCCCAGGACATATGTAAAGGTAAGAAGAAAACATCAGTCTTTTCTACTTTGTTGGAGCGAGTCTCCTGATCACCTCTAAACACACCATGCTGGCTGACCTTAGAACCTCCAATGGTTCTCTTGAATCTGCTTCCAGTCTCAATGAAGGTGACTGAGATTACAAACATGTAATTCTTTTCTGTAGGTTCTGGGGATCTGAATTCATACTGTCATGCTTGTCAAGTATTCTACCCACAAGATATAATCCAGGAAGGAATTCCTTTCACTTAAGGAAACCCATAACCTAACAGAGAAAAGACAAGAAGAGATAGCTCACATACACGGAAGCCCAAATGCTCCAGTGGCACTGTAGTGAATTAGATAAAACACACTTTAAATCAAAATCTATAAAAGAAGAAATAAGGAAGTCATTATATAAGAAAAAGAGAAGAGTTAGTTGATGATTCCAGCCTTAAACTTGTACAAATGCAACAAAATAAGAAATGTATAGGTCAACATCCTTGAAAAAACATACTTGCAAAAATCCATAACTAAGCTGAATTCACTTGTATCTTAAAATGATATAATGGTGAAATTTTTTCTGGAACACAGAATTGGAATAATGTATACAGATCCATAAATTAATTGTCCCACATTAGCACCATGGAGGACAATAATCAGCAAAAGTGTGTGACAAGACTGAACATTTCATGATGCTAACACGAAAAGATTAGATGTCAAAGATGATGCAGACCACAGATGATCAGCCAATAGCAGACACCAAACTGAACAACAAAAAAAGCAAACTATTGAAAACTAAGATCCGAGCCAAGGAAGGATCATCAGTTGAATCTGTTTTTTCAGAGCACCATGTGTTATAGCTTGAATGTGAACTGTACCAAAGGCTTGGTTCTTAACTGGTGCCAATGTATGGGGAAGTAGTAGAACATTAGGAGTTTGGGCCTCCTGGAGAGAAAGTAGCTTACTGTGCTGTGCCTTGGAAACTTATGTCTTGCTGTCCTCTTCTCCCTTCTTCCCCTTTTCCTCCCCCTCTTACATGGCTACCAGTAGACAAACATCTTTGCTCAATCCCACCTTTCTGCAATCTTATTCTGACTCAAATCAGACAGAACTAATGAATCTAGCTGATCATGGACTGTTACTGTTCTGAATACATGGTCCAAAATAAGTATATCCTCCTTGAGGTTGCACATGCCAAGGATATTTTTTTTTAGTCACCAATAAGCAACAAAATATGACATGACAGGCAATACTCCTTAGAGAGGGATGTTTCTAGGGATGATGGATGGCAGAACCCACAAACAGATCCAGCACTAATTACATAGAAAAGATGTGACATTTACAGGTCAGAGAAAATTTTTAAAAAGATGGTTTGGGTGTAAGAATTTAGTCATATGATAAGATATTGATTAGAAATACCTCCTCAACACAAAACAAACAGAGATGAACTAAATCCATTAATGGCCAAGGGAGATTATTAGAACTTTCAGAAGAAAATCTAAAAAACAACCACTAATGACTTTAGAGTATGATTTTAGTACTTTTGAGTATAAAATACAAAATTAATCAAGTTATACTATGTAAAGGTGACAGAGAGTGAACAGACAATAAAAGTGACAAATATTCATTTTTACATCAATGTGTGACTATTTAATAAGCACCTGTAACTTAGAAATAATGACTTGAAAAAGGCAAAGTGATGCCCAACCTTACTAGCTATCTGCTAATTACAATTCAACTACTGTAACACCATTTTTGTTGTTGTTTATTTGAGAACATATTTATTGTCATTATTCTCATCAATACTTTTAATTTAGGGTATTTTGATCAAATTCTGTATAAAATTCTACCATGTATCAATTCTATATAGTTCAAGATTAATATTTCTTAATGGTAGTAATAAAATTGATAAAAGTCTAAGGAAAATCAAAGCAAAATGAAACCAAAATTTAGGGTCATGGTGACCTTTCATTATGAAACTAGTTAACAGGCTCCCAAAGGATTCAAAATTATCTGTAGTATTTTCACAGTTAGAGACAAGGAAATAGTGCTTGGTTTGAATTTTAATAATTTTAAAAATAGTACTTCATTTATGCTTTATATATCCCATTACCATTTTTTAATTACACAGAGAAATGAATACAGAGGCTCTAGCTACACTTCATGATGGCATGCCCTTTCTTCTTTAGACACCCCAGGAAAACTCAATTATTGTACGTCAACAGCTCTCCCCCAAAAGCAGAAAGAGAAGAAAGGAGATAATTGCTTTCCTGCTATCTGAGGGTGGGAAGTGATACAGCCCACTGGGAAAACCCAGGTGTTCAATGATGCCAAGAGGTGTCTGATTTTGCCAAGTTTTAACCCAGGAGAATGGTATTTACAGTCCTTGGATTTCAGTCTGCCTCACTGTACAATTGCAGAGGAAAAAAACATATTTTGAGCAAAAAAAAATCATGAAACATTGAGATTAAAAACTTTGCAGTTAACTCAGGATCTACCATCACAATGTTGAAAGGCAGAATCAGGTTTCACATGGTACAAGGAGCTGGAGGGTGTCTTAAAGTGATTCTTTTCATCCCACATCTCCCAAGCAGATTTAAATAGTTAAATTATGAAACACTGTCCTAGTTTTATCCAGTTCCTCTGATAAACATTGTGAACAAAAGCTGCACAAGGCAGAAAAGGATTTACAAGGCTTACACTTTCAGGTCACAATCCATCCTTAACAGAAGTCAGGACTCGAATTCAAGCAGAAACCACAGAGGAATGCCACTTGCTGACTCACTCACGCGCTCTTGCTTGGCCACCTTTCTATGCAGTCCAGGCTCACATGCCCAGGGATAGTGCTAACAAGGGTCCGAACATTCCACACTAGCTATCAATCAAGACATTCTACCACCAAGATGCCCACAGGCCAGGCTAGCTGAGGCAATTCTTCAACTGAGGTTCCCTCTTCTAAACTGAGTCTAGGCCGCATTAAGCTGACAAATGTCTATAGAAGTTGTTCAAAATGAGTTCAGTTTCAAACTTTTACTTCATCTAGTTTTGACAGGTCAAAAACAGAAGGCAACTATTACAGATTAGATTTTTCTACTCAATAATACAAAACAGATAATCTGCCATCATTATTAAAGATCTTTTCTTAAAAGCACATTCATATTACTATCTTTAAAGACTAATTATTTTCACTTTGCGTGTATTTGTCTTTTGCTTGCATGTATGTATCTGCACCATGCCTTTACCTGATGCCCATGAAGACTGGGAAAAGAGTCTGACCCCCAAAACAGAAGTTATAAACAGTTATAAGCTAGTATGTGAGTGCTGGATGCCAAACCCAGGTCCTCTGCAAAAACAACAAATGCTCGTAACGATGGACCATCTCTCCAATATGTCATCAGTATTACTAGTGAAAAATAAACCTCTACTATAGTTGCACACCTAGGCCAGTTATATTCAGTCACATTTTCCCATCACACCTGTCATTATGTGGTATTACATTAAATTTTGTTAAAAGCACTCCATAAATAATGAATTACGACAAAAATTGTTTATTACTCACTTAAGAGCCATGAAATGTTAAATAAAAAATTTAAGAACAAAAAAGTAATTTCTAATTCCCCATTCTTCTTACCAGATAATAAGGCATGAATCTTCTACAAGACTGTGAAAAAGAAGATATTCCACTTGAATACATCCCTTCAGACTGCAAAGGACAGAAAATAATCCTTTTATCCCATGATAATTCCAAAATAATAATAACTAATGGAAATCCATGAAAGTAACACCAAGGAAAGTCAGAAGACCACTTTAATTGTTTCTATGGGCTTGACTCATGCTGTGACCATAGGTCTCTTGTAATAAAGGTGCTATATAAGCTTCCTGGAGCTCAAAGGTCATGCTACTCTCTGGGCATTGAGTAGAGATGGTGAACTCACAGAGAATCTCCTTGTGATAACGTACAGCAATGAAAATTTTTCCTTAATGACGTTCTTCTAGGGATTGTGTTTATCTACTAATCTACAGCTATTGATATGTGATCTATGATCATATCACATTAAGAATTAAAAAAATACTCTGTTTTCTCAGTATATTATAAACATTTTTTCAATATTGAACTTTGTCAGTCAAAGTAATAAAATTACTATGGAATTTCTGAGTTTTTATTTTCGTAATATGATGTTTGCTGAAATATTATTTTATTAATGTCCTTCATGCAAATACTTCAGTTATTTCAAATATAGCAAGTAAGGGAAAGCATAGTTCTCAAATATAATTCAGTTCCTTGAACTACTCTAAAACCATTCTTTAAAAGGTGATATGTAGGAAGAAGCACAATGGTGCATGTATGTAATTCCAGTATGGAAAGAGAGAGACAGAGAGGTCAGGAGTAAAAGGTCATCCTCAGCTGCCACACCAACTCCAGTGTCGTCTTGTGACATGACATATGTCATTATGCTGGATGGGAGCTACGTGTCCTATGGGACTAGGCTTCCTGGAGGTCAATGGCAGATGGCCCGGTATTGGTCACCCTTGAGGCATAGACTTGTTTCTCGATTAGCTGGCTATGCAGGATATGGGCTTTACACAATTTCTTTTAATGATAATATTCTATATGTCTACTATAATTTCTGGGATAGGAAGCACAGTATGGGAATGTATAAGACTACAGCAGAACCCTTGTCATACACAGGGTGTATAATGAACAAGGGAATGGATGGGTTAATGGTGATGGACAAAGAGTGTTATATTATACTTTGAACTTTATGGATAGGCTTGCATAAGAAAGTAAAAAAAAAAGTATAATTCAACAGGTACAGAAAGCTGTTAGACATACTTGGTCAGTAGATGAGATAAAGAAAGAGTTAGAAAGAGGAAGGGCCATGATAGCGATAATGAGACAAAAACTTTCTATTCTTAAGATAAAACCACTTGTCTGAGATTTATGTTCCTAAGAACAAGAGTTCCTCTTTGAAGGATGTTTTATGTCTAACACCTGTTCCTGATAATATGCTTTTCTTAAAAATCGCTGATGTGACTAAAAAAGGCTTTTATACTGTGTCAACTGATGATACATAACCTTCTGATTTGTTCTTTGTTTGAATAATATATAACAAAAACATGAATTCAGTAAAATCACAGCAGATTCCAACTACTCCCTTGTTTGTTGTGTCTGTCTGTCATTCGCCGACCTTGGGCCCTCCTGTGTACCAAGACCCTGCTTCTCCCATGGTCTGAGTGGCTCCACTGAGCCAGTACATAGCACTCAGCAATGTAGGAAGTTCAAGGCCAAACTGGGCTATAGGAGACCCTATCTCACAAACAGTAATGACAGCAAAGAACAAAATATGTCCAATAAATTAGTGAAGCTAAAGCAATAAAGCTAAAATTCTACATGCTCCATTTTAATGCAACTTATATTCTGAAACCACAGATATTATTAAGGTTAAAAACTATTTGCTTTATATAAATGTTTAAGTATCTAACATCTATACTAACACAGAAAACAAAATTAATTGTAATAAACCAATATTAAATATCTATCCACTACTAAATTTTGCAAATTGTCATTTAAACTTAGCAATAATTATGCTAAAAGTCATATGATACAACCATAAATCATACTGCGAAAGTCTAGAGTTAAATACCCATGTCTTCCTGAGGAGTTTTTAAACAAATGTCAGGTCTGTGAAGGATATGCTGTTGTGTATGTGCAGTGACACATTTCCCTCATCTTTCTCATAAGAGAAAGCAATCCTCATATTTTTTACATAAATAGATATTTATTTAAGTAAATATATACTTATTAGGAAACAGAATTATATTTTCTATGGATCAAGAAAAATAGATGAAATACAAAGAATTTATCTTTTCTGTCAATACAGTGTCTTGATTACATTCCTTCCCTGATCCCTGCTTCTGGCCCCCACATGACTCTAGTGCAGTGCACAATCTCCAAAAAAATCTTATTTATAAACTACATATGTAATCAGTAGTCCTTGATCTGCACTGATTTTACCTCTTCCAAAGTATCATGTACACAGGATCCCTAGGCAGTCACATTAGTGGATAGAGTAAGGACATTGCAAGTACACGGATCAGCTGAAAACACAATAGCAGGCACAACTTTTCAAAGGCCCTCGACCACTTCTACTGTGACGAAGTTGGCGATAGCCATTATCCCACATATGAGGAACTCTACTGCTTCATTTTATCACAGACCACTCACAAGCAGGCTGCTTTCTAAAGTGTCATACTTTTTTCATTTGTCTATATGAAAACTTCCATGCTGTAACTTATTCTTCTTTAGCATATCCATTGAAGAGTGAGATGTTGCTGAAAGAGGCTAATAAGGGTTGAGAAGTAGCGTTCCAAGCCCATAGGGCTACAGTACAAATCTGTGTCTTACTCTCACCAACTTATATTCCTGTTTTCTGCTATCAATTCCTGAGTTTTGCTTCAGGAAACATGACCCCTCATCCAATAATATGCTGAAGCAAATATTGCTTTCTTAGGCCAAGGGTTGAGCTAAACTTTGAAATGGTATTCTCTTCCTTTTTATCAGAACTTGAATCTTAGAGAGAAAGAAAAGAATAACTAGGCTGCCTAACACTTGTGTACAGTCACCACTCAAATGCAGTACCCTGAACACTCTCAGTGCTGTACCAAGATTTTCATGGGGGCTCTGGTTCATTAGTAAAAATAGAATATACACAGAGAGTCTGGATTATGTATATTATTGTGTTTTCTTTGAATTTTTTGACTGTGAAGGAACTAAATACAGGGAGACATTCCATTGTATGAGCTGCCAAGCTAAACCATCATAGATATTTTAGAGGTATCATGACTTCAGAATTTGCATTTAATGATTTGTTGCTTTGGAAAAGAGGTTCTTACTTTGTTTCGATAGAAGATGAGAACCTGTTTAATCCTTCCAGACTAATGTGATTTGATGAACCAAGACCCCCAAAAGGTCACCATAAACAACCCCCAAAATACTTCACCCAACAAAAGCAGGAAGAAGTATGGAGAGAACCATGCCCAAATTCCCAAATATTGTTTCTAAATATGTGTTTATATATAAAGAAGGATATACTATAGAAATTTGTATTGGTGTGGATCTAGGTTTATTGATACAAATTTAAGGTCAACTTTATTATATGTACATTTCTGCTCTTGATTAAGGTATTGTGTTTGTGCAGCTCATTTAAAAATGTAATGAATTATTAATAAATACAGGTTCATAGGTAGTCATCTGTAATAGTTAACCTTGTAGTCATGTAAGTTAGGCTTTCTAGATGTACAGAGATGTATTTCAGATGGCTAGGCATTCTTAAAATCTTTTAAAGACTACAGAATACGGCATTTAAAGTGTTTTAAGAACTTAGGACTTTTCATGACAATGAGACATATCTGCTTTTGGCAGCACCAATATACTTCAAGAGAATGATGGGCATCAAAGAGGCTCTTTATGGAGTTTGTTAGCCATTTGGGCAAGAAACTGCTTTTGCCTGGACATGAAAGACCCACAGAAAAATGACTACTGAACTTTTCTAAAGATGAGAAAGTCCTTCGGGGTTCCTGCTTTGTGAAAGAGTCTGCCAGAAATTCTGCAGGACACAAAAGAAAGTGACTTACAAACTAAATATATAATAACAACAAGAAATATACTTAAGTTATTGGCCAAACAGTATTGCAAGTAATATAGTTTCTGAGTCATTATTTTGGGCCTAAGGGGCCAGGAACGAATGAACAGCCTTCAACAGTCAATGTCCTAGAATTTTCTTTAATACAATGAACTATCCTGTATCACCAATGGATCCTTTTATGACTTATGTTATATAGCATCACTTCTATTATTAATAATCAAACTAGACTAAATGATAGTATAATGGTATTAATAGTTTTTAGAGATTTATCTTCTCCTAAACTGTTTCTGGTCAGTAGTCACTAGTCAGCTATTATAAAATGCTTTCCATGTGTCTTCCAAGATTAAAAAAGAAATAACTAAGACTTTTTCTACTTAAATTCTCATTGTAAAGATTTTGGGAAGAGTCTGGAGTATATCCTTTATTATAACAACTCATGAAACAAGGCAATGAATGATAAGCAATACTTTTAACAAAGGAACATTTTTATTATTTCACATTTTAGATATGCATTGAAAGTTCTGTGCTAATCATTTTATTCAAATTCAACCATCAGAAAGAAATTATCTCAGACCATCACTAACAGATGGTCAATTGGTCTCTTTTTAAATACTCATTAGCAGAAAGCTGTTAGCTTCTTTAATCAACCCATTACATTTGATAGGACACTGTTATGAGAATGTTCTTCCCTATGTTGAGACAGGATGTGATATGACACCTTATTCCACCTTCACATGCTTCTCCCCTTTCACACCATCCAAAAACTTCTGGAAACAGGTCTTATTCTCCATGTGTGAAGATGTCCATCTGGGTATACTTCAAAGATTTTTAAAATAGCTATTCAGTATCATTGAACATGGCTTCTGAAGTGTCTCACACAGATAAGTGAACCAGATGAAATATGTAGGTCCAAAGAGTTGCTTTTAAGAATTCTGAAGGTTTCGGATAGTAAATAGGAAGCTTACGTTGTCAAAAATCAAGGAACAAATCTTCTTTTTAAAAAAGTCCATGAATAATCACAGATTATTGTACATAGGCATAAAACTATATGGGTGACTTGTTTAAGGGGGAACTAATTCAGGAACACTAAAATGGCTCAGTGGCTATGGGAACTTGCCATCAAGCCTAATGGCTTGAGTTCAATTCCCAGATCCCATGAAGCTGTCCTGTGATTTTGGCATGTGTATGCCTATACACTTACATACATAAATAAGTAAACCAACAGAGGGTCAATTTTTAATAATACATGAACTTAAGATGATCTGAAAACAAAGTTATAATTTCTATCTACCCAAAAATGATTTCACCCACAAGCAGATTAAAGATGGCTGGCTTTAGTGACTTATGCTGGAGACCACCAATATTTTTTTCCTGAATCCTTTTCTCAGCACTTGACAACAACCACAAGATACCACATGACACTGTAGAGCCTGAGCATAAGGGAGAAAAAGTTCAAAAAATTTCTGAGATTGATTACCAATAAGATGACTTAAATCAGACCCCATACTAATCTTCCATGTATTGATAGCCTTGAATGCAATTATTATAATATGTAAATATTTTTTAAGATTTTTAAAAAACAGTCTTTCATATTATCTCATTACAAAGATAAGGTATATTTCACATCCAAACACTTTATACAATACATTATTTGCTACTTATACTTATTTATTTGTATTTATGTGGGTATGGGCATATGTGTGTGGACATGCATGCTATAGTACGTGTGTGGAGATGAGAGGACAACCTGGAGAATTTATTTTCTTCTTCTATCATGGGGAATCCAAAGATTGAACTTGAGTCATCTCACTTGGCAGCAAGAACTTTTACCCATTGAGATCCTGCCATCCCTGTGTGTGCTAGCAAACTAAGCGTTAGGATTCGTTATACCATAACTGAATAGCTATCCACTCCAAGAAGAGTGAAATTAGATCTCTAACATCCTTCCAGTGCAGAATCAATTCAAAGTAGATCAAAGACTTTAATGTAAAGCTTGAAGTACTGAAACTGCTAAAGAAAAACATAGGTGACTATGATTCAAGGTCCAGGTAAGGACAAGGGTTTTTGAATAGGGCTCCAATAGCATGGGGGAATGGCACAAGAATTAACAAATAGGACCAAAAGAAATTTAAAAGTTTCTGTGCAGCAAAGGAAACTACCAGTAATACAAAGAGACAAACTAAAGAATGGAAGAAAATCTTTGCCAGCTATACCTCAGACAAAGGTCATTATCTAGACTCTAAATAATGCCAAAAATTAAACAAAAATAAATAGCAAAATGATACAAATACCTTGAAGTAGATGTTTAGAGCTTCAAGGTGATGCTTCTCTGAATGTTTCCTGTTACAGTTTCTATCTGACATATGGCCATGTTTGTCTCTGATTGAGGCTACTACTAACCTCTCTCAAACTAATATGACATCATACAGTGACTATGGATTTGTGGCTGAGACAAAAATGCTTAGCTCTCTCTATTGGCTCTGCAACTTTGTTTCTTTCTGAACTTCAGTTAAGTTAAGATAGCTATCCTGCCAATTTCAGATGATGTAGAGAGAGTTTAGAATTAACAGACTATTGAACACTCCAAATACTCCCTAGCAAGCAAAAAGGGCAAAAAAAAAGTTTCAAATCCATACTCATGTTTAATTTTAATTTTTTCTTTTACTGACTCTTTATAAAAATAAGCCAGAAGCCCCAATTCCTACACTGTATGTTCTCATTACATCTATGACAACTAGAAAAATTATTTTATACTGTACATCTTGACAGCATCTTAAAAACCTGTTAACTCTTAGCAATAGTTACAGATATTTACCCTGAGATGAAAAGGAAAACACTGTCCAGCAAAAGCTGACCTTCTTAACCACTTTATGCATTACTGACACAACTTTTATAGTTTAATTCATATAATCTTGCCACCAGTATTATTTATCTTTCCATTTGCAGATGAAAAGAACCGTGGGTTAACTGCTAGAGTTCAAGGCTTACCTAGTCTCAAGATATAGCACACTGGCATTTACTAGAGCAAAGGAACTGGGAGGTCTCCCACATTCCCTTCTTTTCCCTGACATTCAAAATTCAGAAAGGATTTTCCTTACCACATCTGAAGCAGGTCCTGAGCTCACTGGTGCTAGATGTTTTCTATGTACATAAAGAAAAAGAAAACCTCTACGTCTGAAATCCTGGGGATATGAAGATCTTACCACACACAAGCCTTGTTGAGTTCTCCAGTTTATTGCCGTTAAACTGTAGTCACCTTTAACAATTGTTTTTCTTCATGAATTTATCAGCTTCTTCAGTGAACCTCACATGAAAATGAACACGTTTCCTTATCACTTTGGTCTTCATTTCCTTACGAAGGCCTCAACACCACATTAAACTTAAACTGCATGAATTAGTATATATGATCTTGTTAACTTCTCCTTTATTATAGAGACCTGAATAATGAATTTAAATGGCGGATAAGGAAAATTTCATCCCTGTAGCTAATAAATGACAATACTAGGAGTTGATCTTTATCATTTGATATTAAAGTTCATCTTCTGCCATGGAAAGTATGACACTAGACTGCAGAAGAGTCCCTGCGTCACAGAAATGCGCCACATTCGGATGGCATTGATCTAGCTAGAGAGTAACTTCAAGATTATCTTCAAAATAATACTCTTGACAAAATGGAAATGCATGCTTATTATTTTAGTCTTTACATATTGTCTTCAGTTTTGGCTGTTTAGCCAATGAATCATGTGGATATAATATCCTTTAATATCAAATATCCTAATATTCAAATCTTCTCCATATTCTTCACAAAATACACTCTTCCAGGATAAGGCCATTTATAATGGAATCAAGTCTCAAGTTTTCTAGCTTCACTCATTTATCTGGCTTCGAAAATGGCATGTTCGTGGGTAACAACCTAAAACTAAAGATATCATGGCACGGTAGTATTTTATTTATGAATCAGTCATATTTCATTCTCCTTTTCTGATTAGGACAACTAGAAATTAGACCTGTTAAAAACTCCCTGCCAGAGAAAGCACTGACAAAAATAGCCAAGATAACCAGTGGAGCACAGGTGGAAAGCTCATGCAATGTTAGAAGTCCTTGTCATCGTGGAAGCGAGCTGGATGGTAAAACTATCCCAAGAAGAGTAGCAATGTCAGGACTGTGAAGGCTAAAACCCTGGGGAAATGCAGGGAGTGTAGATGGTGTGGAAAGTGGAGAGATGACACCCACCTGGGACAAAAGGCACAGATATACACAGTAGGCACACTTTCAATCCTGCCATAAGAGCAGAAAAATGCACACCAACTTGACAAATCTGAGATAACTGAAAGCTGGAGATTCCCCAGCTTCTGACCATCAGATCACTGCATCTGGAAGTCACCAATGACTGTAAGTGTGGGTCCTAAACACTTGATCATCTACAAGGTTGACTCTACTCAATTTAGAATTTTGATGAAAATAGACAGCAGAACATGCCATATCATCAATGCACAAAATGCAGGACATTTAAATATTTCACTTATGAATTGTCCATCATTTTTTTTTCAAGCTTAGTATGTACAAGAAACAGTCAGATGAGGAAGAATTTCCCTTCACTGGGAGCAGGTCAGAGAAAATCACAGCATTTCGAAAAATATAGGACATTCTCATGATGGAGAAAGAGCAATTAATAAGAATTTTTTAAGGGTACAGTAGAATTTATTAGCTTTCAGCCTATACACTTAGGTATGCTTTGTAAACCCTGTGTGCTTTGTTCTTTGAAAAATAAAAGGCAGGGGTAGGATGCAGATCTGGTTGGTAGTTATGAAGAGACCAGCAGCACAAGACCAGCAACTCTGACAGCAGCTTCAGTAATGTGGATTCTTTTGTGTGTTTAACTTTTAAAATCATATTTCTACACAAACCTAACCATAATTCTTACATATTGATTACAGCAGAGTATAGGGATCCAACTCTTCTGCTAGGTAATGTGGGTTTTACTCTTCTTGCCTTCCCAAGTCTGTTGATGAAATGAAAGATACTCATGAGTTAACATGAGCACTGCAAGAAAACTCAACTCCAGACCCACTCCAAATCCCATCCCTTCTCTATTGGTATGAAACTATGTATTTCAGTAAGACATAGCACTTAAGAAGCCTCTCATTACATAAAATGTGTTTCATAAAGAAATTGATAGAACCTACTACATCAGAAGGCGAGCAGAGTATGAGGACCTGGTTTTGGCTCACTTCCAAAGGCAGGCGGAAGGATGCTTAACTCTCTTGTATAAAATGATATAATATTGACATGTAACAAGCACATACATTCCAGGATACTCTAAATCATCCCTGAGTTACAAAGAACACCAAAATATAATGGAATGCTCACTACGTAGTTGGTGTACTGCATTTTCAGAATTCTGACTTGAACAGAAACGCTCATGCTCAGCAGAGCTATAATCCTACTCTATGTGCCCACAGTTCTTTGAAGTAATCTGTGGGTACAATATCTGAAAGTACAGTAGTTCAATGTATAAAGGTCTCACGCATCAAAAATATTGTAAAATAACATAGAATTATTTGATATGCTTTGGTCTATAATTTTAATCTTGAAGGCAATTTCCATGCTATAGATAGTCTAATGTACACTGAACACTAACACTAACACACACACACACACACACACACACACACACACACCTTGTCTATTTCTTTGTTTCTAGGCACTACCTCTGTTTCCCAAGGATGGGTATTTCAAATGTTTCCCAATACCATATGTCCTTTTTCTTAGGATAATGCTGGCAAAGGCTTTTTAAGGGACAGTAAGCATTTTAAGCATAATGGGCTACATAGTTTCTGTCATAGTTACTCAAATTTGCTGGCATAGCACAAAAGCAGTAACAGACAATATGCAAATGAGTGTGGCTTTATTCCAGGAACACTTTATTTATGGACACTGAAACTTGAATCTCATGTCATTTTACAAGTCACTAAATGTTACTCTTATGGGTTTCTTTCAATTGCTTAAAAATAAAAATATTCTTAGAGAATATATGGGGGCTCGTGTCTGTCTTCAGTGCTCAGCATGCACTGAGCACAGTGCAATCCTGAGCACTCTGGGACCACGAAAGGAGGCTCAACAAGAAGTCAAGGCAGGCCAGAGCATGGTAGTGGCTTGTAAGCAACCTGAGCTAAGGATGAGACTATCTCAGAAAATAAACTCTTATTCAAAAGGGTTTACAATAGCTCCATTTGGAAACTCTGCCTAGCCCTCTCTCTGGTCTAATCATGATTCCAAGAGAGTGTGGTTCCTGAAATAATAAAAACAGATTTCCTTTGAAAGGTATTTACCTCCTTCTTTGCAACTATTTGCATGACAAAACAGCAAACTGTGTTGGATGCTGGTAGTTTTAAAGTAGCACAGATTACTTTTAGGACTGTCTTTCACAGTAACTCAGTGTGAGCTACTCCTTTCATTTCCAAGTGTGGCTTGCTAATGGAGTCAGTGACTCAGTGACTGTAGTTAGAGCTGAGTAGGCACACTCTCCAAAGGGAATTCTGGTTCATCTGCATGAAGATATGCTCGCTGGGTGCTTAGAGATGTCATCCCCCATTTTTTAAGTACTAAAAATCACTTATCACCTAACCAGCTGCTAATCATACTGAGACTTTATGTCATATGCAGTAGATGTTTAAATGCTATACACATTCATATATTTCATCCTGTGTACATTATTTGGAAAATTCCTACCTATCTATTATTTTTTTTAAGCTTTGGTAGCAATTTCTATTTTTGGCCATTATACCAGAATGAAGGTTAAGATGTTTTAACATCTTGAGCTATAGTAATATTCAGACCTATAACAATTATATTGTGAAGACGTTTGCAGATATATAAAGTGTCTATATACCTATGTGAACCTGTGTGTATAAGCTGCACATGTTTATATATATATATGGCAGGGGCTTTCCACACAAAGAAGAACGAAGAATGAAGCAGTCATGGATACAGCTAGAAACCCTTATTCAAATCTCAGCTCTGCCTCATCCTGTGTCTGCATCCTTTGCAAGTCAAATGACCTCTCCATACCTTGCTTTACACACACACAATGGATATAATGACAGCATGTAACTCACAGAACTATTGTGAGAAGTGTGTGAGTAACGAGCAAGTTCACAGAGGAATGCTTAGGAGTCACAAACAGCAAGTTCTGCTTATTTTTATGATGTGCTGTTCCCCATATTTATATGACTCAGATTTGCTGAGACACCAAATCTGAATCCACAGTAGCCTGCAGACTTTGGCTTCACAAAGCGAACCTTTCATTTATTTAGTTGATCTTGCCTTCTGGAAATTTAGCTATGAGCACTCAGGGTTCTGCCTGCTTTGAGTTTTGTCAGGTGTTCTTTAAGAAATGAATAAATGGTAGACAATGTCCCACCCCCAAAATATATATACATCTTGAGCAATAACTATAAAAAAAACAACTAATATTTCAACTTATTCAGGCAAAAGTAGCCACAAAGTACATTGGTTGTCCCATTGAGGGGTATGAGCCAATCTCTGTTAATTGAAGACTATCAGAATGAGCTCACTAGCAAGAGAGAGGGGAACAAGTCCCAGAGAAGACATGATCCATATAAGGTCACTGCTGTCCAGAGCTCACTTAATGAAGACTCTTTTGTGTATACTGCAGGCAAATCACTTCGGCTTCTTGTTCCTGCTGAAAGGCCACAGGTCCTGTGTATCAGATTGTCACTCCTGATAAGCAAAACAATTACAATAATGAAGATACTACCTTTTCTTCTGTACTTGTTCCTTCTTATACAGTGAATGTGCCGGATTAGGTCAGGTAAAGGAGATTCAACAGTGACCACACACAGTGCTAGGCCTTTGTCACCTATTATCATACTACTTTAAGAATACCCATGTAATCTAGTGATATAATGCCACCAAGTTTATACAGGAGAAAATCCACCATCTGGTATCTGACGTTCAATATCAATGAATGACACCTAGCGGGAAATAGGAAAGGCATAGGATGGGGCCAAAAACCCGACTCTTTTTTGCTTCAACTCTGCCACTTACTCTAGAGACTAAACAGGCCAGACACTAGAATTCCACAGGAAAACCTATAATATCCACTTAACGCACTACAAAGCACCAATGTGAAGAGTAAAGGAAATGCCGCATGTGGGAGTATTTATTAAATATAATTAAAAGTATTAGCAAAATTTTCTCTAATAACTAAATTGCTTTTTGTTCTCTAATCCTTGTCTTGAACATGGAAATAATTGCTTTCCGGGTCTGAGATTTCAGCTCTATATTTAGAATAGCGATTGCTTGGTGCTCTGCTGTCACTCCTCATATGGAGTACATGCATTCTCCTATCTCACTCTCTGCTATCTACTCTGCTCCCCCTCTTTGTTTTTCTCTTTCTTCTTCTCCCCCTTCTTCTCCCATAAGTTTCTTCATTGTCTCTCTCTGCTCAATTTTGTTTTCTAATTGGTCATTAATCCCTTCACTGGAGTCAGAATCCCACCTATTCTTTATTATCTAGGAACGAGGCAGGGGAGTGGATCATTGCGACCTGCTGACTGGAATGCTCAGATCTTAATTTCACTTGATTTTTTGACTGCTCCCATGTATTCAACACTGCAGAGGAGTCTTCCACCTTTGCTCTCTTCTGGGCTTGGCTGCCTTCTGAAGGTTCGGCATTGTGGGAAGTCTCACTCCAGATAATTAAAAAGGCTGAGCTTCTCAGCAGCTTTGCAGTAGCCTCTCCAGGGTCCTTAATGAATTAATACTTTTTGCTCCTTGAAAATGAAGAGCTAATCCTCCTGAAAGCTCATGGCATCACCTCCTTCAGTACAAAGTTCCAAAATAGGACTGTCCTGAGGAAGATGTGTCCAGAATGTCCCCAGAAAGCAAGGAGGGAAGCCAGATCACAGAGAACAGAATTATATTGCTAATCATTGCTGAATCCTGTACTGACTCAAACCATCGGCTTATGTGATCTCCTGAAAGTGGTTTTAATATTCTCAAGGTAGGCTCTCTCTTTCCTTTCATGAAATGAATACATTAATTCTTTTCTCCAAAAGAAAATTGTAAGGAGAAAATATGTTCAATAAACATAGTTTACTCTAGCTTTTTATTATAAGGACTATAAGCATGGCTCTAAAATCCTCATAAGCCTGATTTGATCATTCATGGCTGCTGATAATTCTTGCAGGTACAAGGCTTTTGGATGGTGCCCACTACATAAGTATTTCTACTGAACTCCATTGAAAAATTCCTTCATGTGAATATTAGCATAAAATAGAACATAAAATCCAGTGCTTCTGTGGCAAGGAAAACACTGATGTCCAAGTGTGGCACTAAATATCTTAAGGTGATGAGAAGACATATGGATTCTACGTAAAAACATCAGGGACATATTTGGGAAAATATGCTGTTGGATGATTTTGTTATTTGAAGATGGTAAGGTAGACATACACAGACTAAGGCAGCTATTAATTAGGCCATAGAATTAATTTCAAGGGCTCAGTGTCTTGTATGAAGATGACTGTTGACAAAATATGATTATTAGATGCATAACTAAATGTTTACCACTACAGAATAGGGTAAACAGGTATTGTGGCTCATACCTGTAATCCCAGAATTTGGGAAACAATAGGATTACCTTGAGTTTGAGACTAGTTTAGACTACCCAGCGAGTCCCAGGGCAAACTGGTCTACAAAGTGAGACTCTGTCCCAGTAAAACAAAACAAACAGTATTTTGATTAAAGTCGCTGACTGTTTACTGGTTTATTTATCTGCAGTGTCTATTGGGTGTCATAGTGTATTAAATAGAATAGAATCAGTAGTCTTGTGCCATCTGAGCCTTCTTTCTACATTCTAATCCACCCTTTACTCTTCACTGTGAAAACGAGTGGGAGGGTGCTGATGGCAATATCAATTATGCACATTCGAAAAGAGGGCTTCATCAAGAGAGAACATTGAGATGACCCACTATGGCCTCTCATAATCCATGCTATAAGTGGGTTTTCCCTTCATGTCTCTTTCTGTCATAAGAGTGAAGTTTTGCAATCTGCCTGCAAATCAATCAGAAAAGACTCTCACCCAGATAAAACAATTATTGAAATTGTGCTTAATGGAGTTACCAGTGGTTAAAACTGGTTCTGATTAGTGTGCACTCACGTCATCACAGCTGGAAAAGAGATCAATCGGAGACATTGATCACTAAGTTTTATTTTGCTGTCAGAGATAAATTAATGAGATATCACTCATGACAATTCTTCCAGAAACAGTACACTGCTTATCTGAATATATATCAAATTTAGAGCATCATTAAATTTACCTTGACATAAGACAGTGAATGTTAAATGTAAAAACTTTCAAGGAATCAAGTGTACTCTTGGGTATTTGGCACATATCAAGTGAATTCTTATAATTCCCTTAGTAGTGAATCAATTCTATATTAGCGCATTATAAATTGTGTGTGTGTGTGAGAGAGAAAGAGAATGGAGGGTGCAGTTTAGTAATGCAAGCTTTTATGTGTACTACACATATAGGACTGAGGTCAGAGAAGACTTAAATTTAACTACATTGATTGCAAAGTGGATTTCTAATTTATATACACAGAATCTTCCAAGATTTTACAGGACACATATGATGCCAAGAGAAGAATATCCAAGAGGTAGCAACTAAAATAGATTTTACTGTTATATACAGCAAAACCTACAAGCCTCATCGAGAAATACCTGCACACTGTGAATGTTAAAGATGTACAAAATAAAAGAAATTCAATAAACAATAACAAAGATGAAAACCCTCAGGCAGAGGACTATGGCACAGCAACTGGGAGACACTGCTGAGAATGTCTAATTGCTTACTAAACTAGATGAAACAGAGGCCTTGTTTATGGCTTTTAAAGCTATATGCAATTATTTTACCTCAGTTGGATTAAGATGAAATGATCTTGGAGCTGAACTTGCTGTCACATGAGGCGTGCACTCTGGCACTTGCGACTTGTAGCCTGAGCTAATGGAATAAATTCTTCATTAAGTATGCACACAGCATTCACTGGTTCAGATCTGACTGATGTTCATGCACGAATAAGTTAAAGGCCCTGGTGATCATGTAGCTCAAGGATTCAGAGGGCAGGCAGTGACAGAACCTGACTGTGGACAAAATCCCCACCCCTGTGATGAACAAAACCAATAACCTGGTCATGGTGATACTTGATTAGGTTATCATGTCATGTGTCCTAGGAGAGGTGCTATAGAAAAAAAGGCAAGAACAAGAAGGAAAAATAGGAGCAAGAGGTTCTGTCTTCTTAACTTCAAGTCACTTAAAGATAAAGGGGAGCCACAGAAATGGCAGCCGGAGGGAGGAAAGGGAAGCCAAGTGCCAGCGGAAAGCAATCAAACTCCAATCATATAAATGAAATCCCAAAACTTAGGAAGGCTTCCTGGATATCACATTCAGAATTCAAACAGGTTACTGTGAACTCAAAATCTTTGCTTCACGCTAAAGTGAGAAGGCACATGAAGTCCAGGCCCCTCTATGTAAAGTGACCCTGGCTTAGGGGAAATGAGTTAAATAAGAATGTCTCCTACCTCACTCTGAGTTACATATACCATGGACACTAAAGGCAAAGCTTGCCACCTTAAATCTCTGAGTTGCAATCACCCTTCATCAGATAGGTGCTTGGATGACCAGGTTATGGAGATACCCAAAAGAGTAAATTGCTTCTGCCTTATCAGTTTGGTTCTGAGTCAATGATTTGATGTCTTGGCTCAGCAGTTGCACCATCTGAGTCTAAGGAATGTAGAACTCCCCAAAGCCAATAGCCTATGCAAACACCATAAGAATGCGTGTATATATTCAAATAGATCTAGGTATAGTTAGAAACTGAAATTTCAGTGAGGCCAGGACCCTGAAGTTTCATTCTACCTTAGTAAATAGAAGTGCACTACCTAGTAAATACATGTACCTTTTATCTCCCACATTCATATAATAAAATATAAGAGATAAATGTTCATTCTTTGAAAAAGAAAGTTCTCATTTAAGAAATATTTTGTTCCATATATACAATCAGCTGGAGCACTTGCCAGTTCATGCGGAAATGCCTAGCAGGCCCTGTTGGGAAAACAAATGACTATAACCTAATATATTTTACAACAATTTAACAATTGTAAACTTGGTTTCTACAATGTTTCAAAATCATCTCTGATATTAAAGTTCTGACAGGCTATGGTTCCATTCAATAAGCACCCCTGCATTATAAGACTTGGAGAAAATGCAGAAGAAGATGGGGGTGGTGAGATTATAAGGGTGAGAGGATCAGGGAGATGGCTGTGAGATTATGTATCCTAGTAACATCAAAAGCTACACCCATAGATAGACATGGCTGTCCAAGTGTGAGACAAAAAGTCTGACACCATGCCGAAGTGGACAGAAAACCTCATGAGGCCTCAACACTATATAAAGAACAAAGGGTAACTTGAGGGAAACTGAGAACAGGAGAGGTGCTCTTCCCCAGGGAAGATCTTACCAACTGGTTGCCCAGTTGGAAATATGCCTACAACAAAAATTACACAGACTGAGCATCTTATATTTCGGAGTATAAGTGAATATACATAAATGTATGCAATAGCAATGAGAAAAGAGGTCATGAACTTGACGGAAGGGTGTATGAGAGGGTTTGAAGGGAGGAATGGGAGGGAGAAATTCTGTAATTACATTATAATCTCGAAAAGAAAAAAATCCTACAGGCTAGTGTAAGTGAGGCCAAATGAGATGAGGTATGATGGGTGTCAAACGAAGATACCACTATATAGAGGATAACCTCATGTAGCCTGGATGCAGTAGTGGATGGCAAAATAAATCCTGGCTTTTCAACCCTTTCTACAGACAGTCCAAACTTTTAACTTGCATTGCATTAGTTAAACTTCCCACTGAGAAGTACAGAAGAGGGAGTAATAATGATAGCAATAATAGATTAATAATAATAATGCCAGGCTGGAAGCAATTCTGTATTCAAATCTAAGCAGTAATCAAAGGATAAAGGAGTACTACATACACTTTCTCCCTCTGTCTGTCTCTCCCTCTCAAAAACAAGCAGGAACAAATGTATCTTACACTTCTCCCAACTAGACAAGCTTCGGAATGTATACCTAGTTTTCAAACTAAATTGTCCAAAGCAAGGAGGCCATGTGATCCTGCTGCCTGTACTAGGAAATTGCCGTGGTAGATTGCGCTTTGATCAGGAGGAGCTGGTGTTTTGGGTGGTGAGATTAACTGGGTGCAGACACAATTTCCTCCTGTAGCTCAGTAATAACTCTCTGCTATAACAGGTGGACCCAAATACATTTTTCTTCTAATGATGTTAGTGTGCAAAGCCACATGTTTATAACACAATGATTACATATTTCCTGCCCATATATATTTTGTAAAGCATAAAGGCACAATGTTCTTGCACAGAAATTCAAGTTAACTGCCTAGGTTCTAAATCTTGCAGGATATGTTGTATCCAATTGCCCAGCATATCTCTTCCCATCTTGTGAAGCCTAGGATGCATCCCTAGTATGGGACCCAGACCTGCCATGATTCATATCCTCTGGGAAGAGTCTGGGATAGCCAGCATTTAGTTGCTGCTGTTTCCCTTCCCTTTTGATATATGGTTTCTAATATATGCTGTGGAGAATCCTGACCCATTCTTAAATCCATTTCATTAATTTTTAAAACTGTGTTTGGAATGTTCCTTTAAAATGCTTCTAAAACATCTCTCTTCTGTAGCATTAAAGACTATATGGAAAGGTCACTCTAGTTAAGTTCTTCATCTGTTAAGTGAGAAAGATAATTTCTGCCCCATCAGTTTGGAATAATGAAAAACAAGCTAGAGGCACATACATAGAATGTGTTTGATAGTACTACTTAAGCATTGTAAATGCTCTTAAAAGTCATCATTATTACCATGAGAATCTACTGCTAGGTATAATGATACCTTCAAGGTGAGGAAACCAGGTCTTGATAAGGTTAGTTACCTAAAGCCACAAAATGGACTGATTCCAGACCTTTACAGTTTGAGTATGTTTGTATGTCAGTCTTTTAAATTTTTATAATATACCTAGAGTAACAAAGCAAGAGTAACAAAAGATCATTTATTTTTCTATTGGTGTTATCTGATGTCCTTCACATTAAATCATAATGAATAATTTTAAGTATTTAATTTTTACATGTCATTCATATTATAATTCATTGTTTACTCTTTATATTATATTATGCCCTATAACATCTATATATATATTAAATACACTATGATGATTGTGTTATATTTACAATTAAAAACGCTAAATTTTTAAGTTCATAAATCAGTTGTTATTTGCATGGGTTAAGGGAGGAATGACACCCTAGAATTTATTCGTTGGGTTTGTTGGATTTCACTCAGCAAATAAATATTTCCAAGGCAAGAACAACAAATCTTTCCAAGGCAAGAACAACAAAAATAATAGAGAGTCGAAAGTCAATAAAACATAAAATGTAAAGCAAAGACGTTCCTGCTTTCTGCAAACGACTTTCTAGTAGAAAAGAAAGAAGAAACCCAGTCCTTTCAGCCAGGTGAGAGGATTGCCATGCAAGTATACGGCTCCTTCCCACGGTGCTCCTTGTTGTGTTAGAGAAGTCCAGGGAGACTGCACTGGCGAAGTTTCTAGAATCAATCTCTCTCCAATATTCATATGATCATTGCTGGACACCCTTCACAGTGCGTCAAGCTCGTGCATATCCTGTACTGGCGGAAAGCCCAGCCCCTCATTTCCTTGAGTTCACATACAATCTCTGAACACCTCAGCTCAGTTACGGCAGGAAGATTCTGGAAGAAAGCCGACTGTGCACCTCATCTCCCAGTCTTTTCTCATTCACATTTAATTTAATTAGAAATAGCTTAAATCGAACTTCAGTGGACCAAAGCAACAAAACAACCAGGAAAACTCTATTTGCTAATAGGGTAGATTTAGGTCGATGTTTTCTAGCACAGTAAACATAAGGCTAAATGCTCCTAATTGGAGGGAGTGTGAAGCCAGCCAAGAATACCAAGTTCCCCGGAAGTCCTGTGGGGTGAGTACCACACTGCAGGGCATGAAGCAAATCACATCAGAAACGCTGCCCCACACCCAATGTGCCCAACTCAGTCTGTATGCGGTTTTAGATTTATTATCTAAGATTCACTATTTATAGCTTCAATTAGAATTCTGAGATTTTGATCATTCGTATTTGCCCTAATCCACTCAAAAAAGAAAAAGAAAAAAGATTCCAATATCCTTCCCTTTCTCATTGAGACAATGGAGAGTCTTAATTTCTTGTTCTTCAAACTTTTCACAGAAGCCTAGGTAAACTGGGATAGTGATAGGTGACAATTCAGATAAAGCTTCTTAATACACCATCACCAATCCTTCCCGGAACACACCAGCAGAGGTGCGTGAACCCGGATGAATGAGAGACGATTCCCTCAAGGACAGTGCTCAAATGGACTAGACTTCTTTATTTTCTTTATCAGAAGAAATTGAAGCAAGGGACTTGGATTCTGAGATGAGGTTGCCTAATTTTAAATGAGCCCAGCTGCTCTTCTGCTTTCCTTGGGCTGTACTGAGAGCTCAGAAGCACCGGGTTGCTTTGGAAGGTTTTTCAGGAATGTTTAGATCCTATGTCAGACACAGTAGGCAAGGCATGAGCTTGAGAAAGACAAGACCTCAGAAAATAAAGCTTGGTCGGGTTTATCACTCAGTGCTGATTGAACTCAGGATTCTATGTTGTGTAGTATTATTGAGTTTTCTTCCTGTTCATAAGAGATCTTGACTGCTACTCTGTATTCTCATTAAGAAAAGTCATAATTTCGGTGATCACTTGTTCAGTTAAAGCCCATTGAGCATTTTCATGTGTTCAGTTCAGAATGAATCACTGTACATCATGGTACGAAAAGACAAAACAGCTGTCTTAATCTTCCTTAGACTAATGAAATGCCATGTGCTGGGAAGATTGTAAACAAAGTAATACAGTTTTGGAAGCCATAAAGTATAAACTCAAGGTGCCAAGAGCTTGGGGGTTTTGTGGGAAACTACTACAATTACTAAAATTACAGATCACAGAATGGGACGTTCCTACTATCCACATGATAGAAAGGGGCACAGCTTTGGGTCACTCTCCCCCACCCCACCCCTGCTTATATGGACCCGAATCTAATCTAGTAAAGGCAGATTATCAGAAGCTCATTGTCTACCAACGGCCCTAGTCTGTAGTAACAACACATTGGTGAACACGTTTCAGCATACGATCAAACCAAAATCCTTTACATAGTTTCTAGCAGAGGATGGTTTCGATCCATTGACCTCTGGATTATAGGCCCAGCACACTGCCACTACGAAATCAAACCAAATTCATACATCAGCCCAAGCAATTAAAGTGATTTTACTAATCTATCAGCAACAAGATGAGAGCTGTGTCTGAGAAAATGCAGCACTGTGGGGCATCAACCTGAAAACAGTGTTGAGCAGGGAAAGAACTAATCTCCAAGATAAAAGCTAGCTGTGAGGATACAAGCAAGGCATTTAACCTCTCTGGAGTGCGTTTTCTAACCTTTGAGAGTTACAAGTCATAGCTTCTTTTTAAGAAAAAAAATTATTTTATTGTCTGTTATTTTCAGCAATACCTGTATTTATTCTTAGACAATTTATATAATGTATTTTGGATATATTCCTCTCCCCCAACCTCCTCCCATCACCCCCCTTATACAGTCCTACCCCTTTCCACCCAGCCTTGAAATTCCTTTTAGTTTCTTCTTTTCTCATTGAACCCACGGAGTCGGGCCTGTCTTGGTGTGTAGTCAGTCTATCAAGAATCAGCTCATTAAAGAACCTCCCCACTCTCCTAGCAACTATCAAATGCCAACAGCTTTCAGTGAGTGGTGGTATTTTGTATGCACCTGCTTTATTCTGGAATTTATTCTGGTTGTAGCTTGTCCATGACACCTGTTTGTGTTTGTTTATTTATTTGTGCTTTTTGTTTGTCTTTGTTTTTATATTACTATCACATTCTGAAATTTTTTACTTATATAATTGATTTTTATTGAAGTAAATTCTTTTGAAACTTTAGCTTTATTTTTTGTTCTAGTGACAATTTTGTACATAAACCTTGTATTTTAATTATTGTCACCTTTACCATCTCTTATCTCTTTCCCATACCTATCCCTTCCCCAATGCTTTGCAACAAATCCCTTGCCTACATTCCTGTCTTTCTGTTTTCCTTCATGACATACTGAGTTTAAATAGAGCTGTCTGTGTGGCCACGGCTTTGCCACTATTCCCTGGAGCAGGGTGGGCTTATCAGTGGTACACAACTTTAGGGAAAGCCTGCTTATTTTGTGTGGTTCTCTAAGACTTAGAAAATTGTCTGAGCTTGAAGCATCTTTGCTTTAAGTCTTCTGTTTGGAAGATGTCAGTCGTTTGTAACTTCCACAAGACTGACTCTGAAATCACACTGCCAGCTACCATCACATTGAGCCATGCAATGCTTTTGGACTCTGACTTAATACTGAATCATCAGTGCCTTTCTTTTACCATCTGTTGATGATGACCGACAATTATAATGACCATTGTTTTTTACTCCTGTAAAGAATATTTCTCAGATCTCATTTTTTTTCATATTAAGATGGTGCATATCTTCAAGATATCAAAAACAATTAAAATGTTGTCTTTAAGCAAAAGTCAAACTCTTTATCCTAGAAAGAAACTTGACAGAGAACCACAGTATATTCAATTCCCTTTACCAATCTCCTCCCAGAATAAGAGACATCCACAGCTGCACCCTTTCTCATTTTGTTAGCATCGCAGTCTACACGAATATTTTTGGTTCCTAACTTTTCCTCCCCCTCTACTCTCTTGCCAGGGACTGTAGAGTGACCTCAGGTAGCTATTCCGCCATCTGCTTTACAAAATCACTCTGCCGTTCTATTTTCATCCCTGGTTCCCAGCGTCTAAACCACTGAAGCTGTGACCTTTTGAGCAAATGTAGCAATGGCATCAGCCTAGCCTCTGATTGAAAAATCAAAACGAAGCCCATACATGGTGTAATTATTCTGTGTGCTCAGAAGTGCTGTCTGCACTTGCGGAAGGCAGATAATTGGATTTCAGATAACTGTTAAAAATATGCACCTTCCACCTGAGCCCAGCAGTCAATTTGCCTCAGGAACCCCAGAGAAACTTGCAACTTCATGCAATCTTCAGGTTTGTATTCATACCCAGTTAGCTTCTGGGTCCTTCTTGTTCTGTTTCCTGAAGGTCTGCGGTCCCTCTTCTAAAGTCTCTCAAGAGCGCCATGTGCTGCTTGCCATTACAATCCATCTGGAGGGTCAGTACTTAGCTTGAGCAGCCATGCATCTTTGCATTCACCTCCTTTCATCACAGAAACAAAATTCTCCATTTTTTTTGGTCCGAACTTCATACCTCTGCGCTTGCCCTTCTTCTACTCATTGGCTCCACAGTCATAAGAATTATTATAAAAATTAAACCTCCCTCCTCTGCTATCATTATTGTCAAGGAGGCCTGCTAACTAAATGATTTATTTTAATTGTTTTTTTTTTCTGACACAAGAGCTCAGGTGTGGCCGGCTGGCCTCTACTCATTATATAGTTGAGAATAAACTTGAACTCCTGATACTCCTCTTCTACCTTCTGGACGCTGGGGAGATAAGTAGGCGTGAGCCAAGGCACAGTGTTTTTTGTGGTGCTAGATTCAAACACAGAACTTTGAGCATGCTGGTCTAAAGCAATTTCAATTTAAATCAAATACACTGAAAAATCAGATTTTTAACAGGTCCAGCAACACTACAGCACCTTTCTCAAATTTTCAAGGTTCACTGGATCTGAAGAGTATCTGCCCCTTTAAGAAAGTGCAGACTCTGTCCCACTAGTTATTTTGATATCTCCTCAGGTGGAACCGTGTGTCACCGTGCTGGCATAGCATCAAGGAGCACCACATGGACACCAGGCTGGTTTCTATAAATGCTGACCCTTCATGATCCTGTGCATCTTATTGGATATAGGGTTATCGGAATGATAACTAGTATATTAGAAGCTGAATTAACATGTTTTAGGGCTCATGTAAATGAATATAAACTTTTGGTGTGTGGCTTTCATCACAGATATTTTTAAGTCTTATCAACTTTTATTGAGGTCTTACTTCTGTAGCTGGGCACTTGGTGACAAAGAGAAAATGGGAGGAAAATGACTAGGAAAAAATATGAGTTTATGGGAACTTTGAGAAACACTTCTCTTATTATCTGCCAAACTGTTTACAAACACAAGGAAAAACATTAAAGATGTCTTAAATTCTTCAGAGATGAAATGTAACTTAATTCTCCAGGGCCCTGCTCACTGCTTCATTTCATTCTCCAGTTCTTCATAGAATTTAAACAGAAATTACAGTTATGCAATGGAAACTTGAACTCAAATACTTGACTGTATTATTATAAAGTTGCTTTTGAAACCACAGTGGTATTTTAATAAAGTTTATAATAAGGAGACATTAAAACAAAAGCAAAACAAGTTAACTTACTACCATTGAATGTCATTTTTACTTATGCTACTTTTTTAGAAATTTGCATGTGTGTCTGTGTGTGTGAGAGAGAGAGAGAGAGACAGAGAGAGGAGTGTGAGTGTGTATGTGTGTGCAGGCGTGTGTGTGTGTGATGTTGGATATCAAATCCACAGACTTTTATATATTAGGCACTCACACTATCACCGAGCTATACTCTCAGCACTTTGGTTTTGTAAGACATGGTCTATTGTCCTATGTAGCTCAAGATGGTATATTTTTCTGTGGAGTCTAGAATGGCCTTGAACTTGGAATCATCCTGCTTTCATTTCCCACATACTGAAATTATATGTATAAACCATGAAGATTAGTTCTATGCAAATTTCAACATAGCTTCAAATTTTCCCCATTAATCAGAATAAATATTTTTCTTTCCTATTACCAAGTTTGGAATATCTTCTCATGATAATTTATAGATATCTTGTGTGTCTAGAGACAAGTAAGTATTAACTAAAACTCAATAACTCTAAGCCATACTTTTATAAAGCATTAGTTGTTATCTACCATTAAGACTGAAGGTTAACAATTCTGGAAAATAAAAAAGCATGTTATAATATAACAATAAATAAGAGTTGAAAAGTAGAATTATAGAATAAGACATAATTTCTTACAGCCAACCTTCAAAGCAACATCAAATTCAATGAATATTTTGGGAAGCACTACCCTTGCTTACAAGAGCCCTGTGAAATGTAAGCTTCAACGCCAATAGGAATACATGAAAGAAACATAAAGAAGCAATCTCCTGGCAACTTGTTACTGAAATATTTACCCGTGCACGCAATGGAAAATGAAGGGAGATTTTTGGAATTTCTGTGCAAAGAGAATGATCAGAAAAGAAACGTTTGTCACCTTCACCGGTGACCTGCACAGTTCCTCAGAGGACCATTGTCTCCTCTTAATTGGTCTTTGCAGTGCTCTTGGTCTAAGTACCTGCTAAGAACAGTGTTCTCAGTTACCCACGGTGGAGGCATTGCATCTGTAACAGCGGTAAAGCTGTTAACACATATGTGAAGGTAGCTTAGGAGATAGAGCAAAAAGGTAATTCTTCAAATATAATCAAAAGGAAACATTGCGTGTGTAGGATCAATGAATAACTTTGAGAATTTAGAATAGTTTTAAAATGTTTCACAATTATGATATCTGTAATTTCAAATGTTATTATTTTTTACAATTTTTCCTATAAAATAATGTATATTATACTATCTCACATAAAAAAAGCTTATAATGTTAAAATGGTGGAAACTATTTTACCAGAATCTCTTGTGAATAATGAGCATTGGCTTATCATGCATAGTTTCATATATCTGGTGACAATAGCATTTCTTTTGTCTGCAAAAGGAAATTTATACCCCAAGCTCTTATTTAGATGCACACATGTACAACTCAATCACACACATGTTCCATGTAGAGTTAATCATGAATGTGACTCTGGTAACCAATAGCCACCATTTCAGTCTAGTTTGCTAGACACTGAAACTGACTCGTTTCTTCCCTGTACGGAGAACACTAATACTCTTTCTTATCCACAAAGCTGCCTCTTCCTCCCACCCAGCCAACTGTCACCTTGTTCTGCAACTTCACTGCCACAAATGGCAGCCCTGTTTCCAAGAGCAATACAAATTGTTCAAGAATATCAAAATTAGAACTGATGTTAAATGTACATAGAAATTAAAGATTGAATATTCTGTCACCTGTCACTGAGGCAGTAAAGTTCTAGCTTGTCCTCTGAATAGCTCCCATTTTAAGTTTAGCAAGGCTTTGTTCTTGCAAATAGTACAATGTTTACCATTCTTCATTAAGAATAATTTCCCCCAAGAATAACAGTAGAAATGAAGCTTGGGTTAGCAAAACTCGGTGGTTTTAAGGCCTAAAAGTTTTTCTTTCTGTGTGACTTCATAGTATAATTGAAATTCATAGGTCACATTTTACACATGAAGGGATACTCTTCCTTTCTTCTCACTCATTCCATCAGCATTCTTTAGCTTATGAAGAGATTCTACTCCCACCACCTGAACACCAGTCTTCTGTCTCCTTAGGGGACTCCCAGTGATCTCCTACTGTGTTCCACCTCCCATTCTTGGTGAATAAAGGACAGTAGAACACTCTCTGAAAGCACAGATTGCAAGACAACACTTCTGTGTTTAGGAATCCTTTTATACAGCCTGTCAGGCCATACCTGCCCACCAGTGTAGTAGTGACATGACTGTGAGAGGTGTAACCAACTGCTCTCCTGTTGGATTTAAGGTGTAATTCCAAAACATAATACCTAAAGTGCCCCCTCCCCAGTCACCTGTACCACCCTGCCACCCTCAACACTAAGAACAAAAGTGAGGTATTTGTACTGTTGCTTGCATGACATTAACAAAAGACCTTTCTTTTGAAAGGTTACTCTTTAGCAAATGCACCCCACAGTTTTGCCATGTAATTAATTACTAGGTACTTTTCCGTGAGCTCTGCATATGACTAGTTAATCTTAGAGGTTGAATCCCTCATTTTCAAAGTGTTTATTTCCTACCTCGTGTTAAATACTCCCATATACTGTAGAGAGGAACAACATTCTGCTTCCTGCCTGTAAGAGTGGCCTTTGGACCTACGCCTGAACAAATCAAGTCATATATGTACTCTCTTTTCTCAATTAATCTTTATTGCTATGAAGATTGTTTACTAACCAAATAAGAAAATCCAATGCTCTCCTATCGTTTTTCTTATTCAAATAGTGTGATGACTTATTTTGGTTGTCAGCCTGACCCAACCGAAAAGCACGTAAGATACTATTAAAGCTCATGGCATTGAGGAATCCCAGAGGGACTACTAAGGAGAAGGGCATACCCTGAATGTGGGTTGTACCATCCCATAGGCTGAGGACCCAGACAGAAAAGGGGTTAAAAACGAAAATCTACCAGGACAGGCTTTAATGTCTGCTTCATGGTTGCCATGGTGTGAGCAGCTTTGCTCCAACATACCTTCGCTGTCACAGGGGGCCCAGACCTCTGAACCAATGAGTAAAAGTAAATCTTTGTTCCCCTCAGTAGGTTTTCTTGGGCATTTATCACAGTGAAAAAAAAAAAAAAAAAAAAGGCTGACTAACACAGCAGAGAGGGAAGTACCGGGACAAGAAGAAAAGGAATGAAATGTACTTAAGACTGCTAAAATCTGTCTCAGCCACTTGTAGAGAGAGCAAGGGGAGCCCCAAGCAATTAGTTGCATGTGCTATTGCAAGAAGAAGAAAGAGAGTAAAGAAGAAAAGAAGGAAAAGAGCAGGAACTTTCACAACCTTCCCTGAATGCTGAGAGCTAACAGTATCTGAAAAAGTACCCCATGGGCATTTTCTCCGGTGAGGATGCTGACATGTGTCTTTAGGCTTTGGGACTGCGGGTCTGAGTATGCTCATAGATTAAAAGACTTATTATATGTGGAGAGGCTAAATGTCTTAGTTGTACTTGGGAAATGCAAATATTAAGCAAATGATTACATTATATTTTAAATGAAAAGCTAACTTTGGTAAAACATACTATTGAAAACTTAAAGGAATCCCCCATCACAGTGCTTGCAATGTAAAAATTCTATGAAACTTTAACTAATGGTGGATTTGATGCATGATTCATATCAGATTAACATTTAAATGTTCCCTGAGACTCAACACTGTCACTGTATAATAACATGAAGATGGCTCATTAGCTACTTTTTGTTATTGTTACTATAATGAAATTCAGGAGGAAACTTCCTCTGAAGAGTGGAGTTTTATTTGACTCACAGTTTGGAAGGATGAATCTCCTGACCCAGGCCTGGCTTTGGCAAATGTTAGAAGCCTATGGTAGAGGGTAGACAGTGGTGGACAGCAGATACAGAAGAAGCTGTTCAGACTGAGAAGGGAAAGAAGAAGAAAGAAAAGGGGCAGAGCCAGGCTGGCTTCCCAAGTCACAACTGAAATGAGAAGCACAAGAGAGATCACAAAGGACACATTGCATACCCTCAGTAACCTAAGTACCAGCCACTTAGCCCTACCTCCCAAAGGTGCTACCACTTGCCAAATGATTGGAGTCTGAGAACAAATATTTGATCACAGTAGGTTCCCCTGAGGGACACAAAAACATACTCAGCTCACAGAAAATGGACTACGATATTTGGCACAATTTCTCATGGCAATTGTGTTTCTGTTATTTTGGTTCCAATTCTACCATGTCATATGTGGTTTCTATAAATAGTATTGTAATCTATTTTACAGAGACTAAAGGACCTCACATATCTGTAATCAAGGCACACACACAAAATGTGGCATTGTTTTATGTGTTATCAAGTATAACAACACGGTCATGCCACTTCTTTCGGCCACATAGTGATATAAACATGCTTCTTCACAGTGGCTATGTTTGTTTTCCAGGGGAATTTCAGTTTTGTCCACAGACTTCAAGAAGGTCAATATTCATGTGATAGTTTTCCATATGAATAAACAACAGGTTGTTCGTTTTTAGTCTGACACTGTAACTACCTGATGGGAAATCCCCAGATCTCTCCAGTTGCTGGGGATCTGTTATACACATGCACAGCTGGGTCCAGAAAAGAGAGGGTTGGAATAGTAGTCTATTTTTAGTAGCAGAGGCTAAGAATGCTTCCTTCCTTCTCTCACACATCCAGCTTTATCCGACGCTGAGAAACGTACAATGGCTATAACTCAGAGTTGTCAAGGAAAACAAAACAAAAACAACAAAACAGGATCTCGTAGAATCATTCAGGTTGACCACCAAGTCCTCACTGCAAGTGGGACAAAGGTAATTGTAATAAACTTCTAGTGCAATTGAAGATAAAGAGAAGACCGACTGGTGGATATAGTTCAAGAAGTTGGATCTTCTAGTAAGACGTGTCCTGCAGCCCTGAACAGCTCAACCTAGCACATCCACTACAGGCTAGATGATTAAAATGGGGTTAAGGGGGGGGTAAAGAGTATTAAAAGAAAAAATGAATATGGAAAAGAAATCCATCCTCTCCTTTCCTTTTCTCTCTATCCCCTGTTCTCTCTCTCCTTATGACAGTTCATCTCCCTGTCTTCCATATAGTTTCATAGCTCAGTACTTAAGTACATATAAAAGCAGCACTCATTGATGAGAAAAAAAATTTAAAAAACTTTAAATGATTAGTGACTTTTTTATTCAGGAAGGTGACTGAACTATTCAATTTTTGGAAGTGTAAATCTCATCAAGATTCAATGAATGAGGTCTATTCTTTGTTAACCTCTCAACACATACTCACTATTATCACTCTCAGCACCAGCAGAATAAGAGAAAGAAGGACAGAGGAGGAGGGAAAGAGAGAGCTGGGGGAAAAGAAGAAGAAAAGGGAAAAATGAACGTGTCAAAATTATAATATATCACATTTCCAGATGTCATAACAAAACTTGGTTAATGAAACTCTTCAAACTGGAAAGGTCTTAGTCACACATTTATCCCCAAAGCATAGATCTATCAAGGGACTGACAAGCAACAGAAAAATCAATAAATTGCAGCATGAAAATAGATACAAAGAAAGTTTATAGCGTGTTCTCTGAAGTGATTGCAATAGCTTCAATCTGGATTTCAACACAACCAAAAGTGTTATGTTCCTGTGGCTCCGTAATTGAAATAATTTGATTTCCTACGTGTATAAACACACACAGTTCATCAGCGGCTTAAATGAAAATTGTTACAGTTCCATGAACCAAGACTTTGTTTGCAAATAATTTCTGGATTCCAGCAACTCACAGCATGTCCTCCATCAGCACAATTTGCTGAAGTTTTTTATGTAAAACTAGCTTTGTCCCAGTTTCTGAGGAAAACTAGGGCCAAATTCTGTGTGGTTATTCAAGGGAAGGCTCCACTAGCATAAACAGGAGTATTGCTCTTAACCAAAGCATCCCCTGGGAGCTAGTACTCCCATCCATTGCACAAAAATACCCAAATCTAGCATGCCTCACCGTGGGAAGATCGATCTAAGAAAGTCAATAGTGACTTCCAAGTTCATACTTAAATCATAAAAATAGCTGTGTACATACTGTGTCTGTGGCAGCTAGAAGGCGTGCTCAGAGAAACTGAAGAGAAAAATGGTCTGGGGAGCATGACCTGAAACGGTGACAAAAGAAATATTTACTTTGTCTAGGAACGTCAGTGAAATCTGTCTTCTTGTTTCAGCCCAGGATTCTGTATTAGAGCCCTCCTGACTCGATTAAAGGATTAACTCACATCAGGGAGAAGTTTTTCCTGCTCTTGAGATTATATTAAAAGCTGTCATCGGAAACACACAACATATTGGAAATAACAGAATGGCAGTAAGTGGTTAATGAAACGTAATTAATTTAGTGCTACAAATTAGAAGGGTTCATCCAAATGATCTCGCCAATGTGCAGGCAGAAATGGGTCTGAACCCTCACTAATGTTTCACTGGGGCGAGGGCAACGCAGACAGGTATACTAACTTCCCTCTCATAAATACTTGATCCAAATTATATGAATAAGAGCTAATTTGCAAATTTCCTGTGCTAATGTTCTATCTCTAGAATTGAAACCATGCATATTTCTGTAATTCAGTCTCTGCAGCTAATACTGCTCTTCCAAGCACTCCCAGAAGATCTTCGTGTGGCTCCAGCAGGATTTGCAGCTCTTGAGTGGCTGACAAAGCCAACTGCTGAGCTTCTCAAGACCAAAGAGCAAACAAACCAAAACTTTCACGCCAGAAAACATCTCTCACCAAACCTCCTGGGAGAATTCTCTGACCTTTAGAAGCCAGAGTTAGAGGAAATCCTCACGTTTTATGACAGAGCCATTCTAAAACTGCATCTCCTCACCCCAAATCAATGCTCTCCCCATTTTGGTCACACTTTCTCCCTAGTGAGTCAAAGAGAGAAAGATTTATACCTTCTCTTTAAAAGATACCCCATCTATTTAATAGACTCTCTCCCCTGTAGAATCTCTATATCTCTCAGAGAAAGGCTGCATCTCATCTGACTACAAAGGGTTAATGGCCAGGTATCCATAGCTCTCATATTCTTCAGGGAAGCTCTCCTAGGACCCAAGAACGTGCCCCACAGCAGACTTCCTACCTTACATTCCCTAAGGCCTCTGAGACACTTCATGATTCACTGATAATTTGCATGGATTCCTGGCATGAATCCCCATTTTTTAAAAAATGGGAAACAGTCAATAAATTCACAGTTTTTAAGTCCCTACTCCAGCACGGGGAGGAGGGGGACACTCCGCTGTATCTGTAGCAGACTGCAGCCTCTACTCTTTGAGTGTCATGCATGTTGACAACTATATGAGTTACTTTCCTGTTGTGACAAAACATCATGATGAAAACACCTTCCAAAGAAACTATTTAATTGGGTTTGTGTATTAGGGGGGTAAGAGTCCATGAAAGCAGAGCAAAGGCACGCTGGCAGGAACAGCTGAGAGATTTCATCCTCATTCACAAGTAGGAGGTAGAGGGATTGGTGGAGTCTTTTGAAAGCTCAAAGCCCACTTGTAGTGGCACACCACCTCCGCAAAAGCCACACCTTAGAATTCTTCCCAAACAGCTCCGCTACCTGTGGACTAAATATATAAACATATGAGCCTATTGGAGGCTTTCTCATTCCACCCACCACAGTTTCTGTGTTTAAAGGTAGCAGGGGCCAATCTTCCAGACAAGTATCTGGGATTTTGACCACTGCAAGTGTGGATATGTTTTTGCTTGGTTCCAGGACACAGAGAGAACACTTAGCAATCCAGAATGAGATTCTTTTTTAAATGGACAGAACACAAGAAAAGGGAATAATGAAAGACAGAAGGAACAATAAGGAAAATTCAGAAGCCCCTTGACGCAATCTACTTCAGTAAGGAACAGACAACTGATCTGAATTCCATGCATTCATCCAACCTACATCTCAGAAAGTGTTTCTGAACCATAATATCTAGGCAGTTAATGCATGCCATCAAGACAGGTACTACTAAGATGTCACACCCAAAAACAGCTTCCAAGAATTGCTATAATAACCCTGAAATTGTAAAAACATCATTATTCCCATCTAAGTGAAAACATCATTTTTCCCTATAAATCTACTGTACATATCCATGCTACTATTGAAGACAGATGTCTATTTTAGAACTGCAGCTCAGATTCCCAAAGGAGGAGGCCAGGGGCTTAAATTCTAGCTATTCCCAATTTCAAATAAGCTCCACTAATTTTTAAACACTTATGAACAGATTCAGATAGTCTTAACGAAAGTCTTTTGAAAGTCTATTCACAGGAAGGGAGACAACCATCATTTGATAGGCACTATTTTTCAAAGTATAAGAAAGACCGAAATTAAAGAAAAAACACAAACTGACCAAAAGAATTAATTTGTCTTAGAATTGAAAGCCTTAGTTCATTGTAATCCATCCAACAAGGATTTTAGAAGACTTCTAAGAGTAGGGTAGTTTATAACGCAATAAGAACTTACCTTTCACTACAATGGTTTCCTCTTAGTAAAATGAAGTAGCACCATGTCCTTAGAGACAGTGCAGAAAAACACACAGTACAGCCAGGATGGAGGGCACACAACCAAACACCTATAATCTCACAGTCATGGTGACAACAGACATTGTTCATCAGTTAAAGAAGATTTTTGGGTTTTGCTGATTACAAGGCAAGCCTGGAAATGCATCTCAAGCAAAACAAAGCAAACACCTTTTCAGTCTATTAAAAAAAGAAGTAAAGATGAAAAAAGTACAGCCTCTTGAAACTAGCTGATATATCTCTAATATGGACCAGAATGCCTGGCCCAATACAGTTGATGGGAAGTTGTTGGTGAATGAATGAATGAATGATACACTGAGCACTGCTTTGAAACACCGCATTATTACTACTGAACAAAACGATAGGACCAAGCATGAGGAACAATTTATCTGAATGCACAAGCAGCCTTGCCAGCCATAACGAAATTATAAATGAGACCCACAGGAATCCCTTGTTGAAAGCATGCCTGACTGTCACAAAAATAAGTCCTGAAGTGAATTTGGTAAACAGATCAATAGAAAGTTTCAAATGAATAGGACTCTAGAAGTAATCAATGGCAGTCTAGTAAAAGATGAGGCAGGTTCTGGGACAACAGAGACCACTTATCTCTGTGCACATTATCCAGCCAAGGACAGCAGATAAACAAGGCTGAGACCTACTGTCAGGTTAGCTGGAATGTCTCCCTCCCTGTGCATTGATGCCTCTGTTCACAGGCAAGGATTTGGTTTCTAGGCTCTCTTCATAGTCACTGAAGATGTGTAAGGCTCGTATCATTGGCTCTTGAAGAGTTCTACCATGTTCTCTGAGCCATTCCCACACCATCACAAGGAGTAATGCCCCCATTAGAAGGACCAGTTTGTGGAATTATTTAGGGTGAGTGGGGCTATCACATTTAACACAAATGTGCACAAATGTTTACCAACAGCTTTCATGGTCAGAGCCTGCAGAGGATATTCCCTCTGAGAATATTCTCTGAATTTCCTCAAGGCCTCCTGTAATCACTAGCTGACTAATCTCCGTTGGTCTCTCCAAATCCATTTGCTCCTTCTTGTTCCTCTGGGCTATTGGTTTATAGAGCCCTACCTAGTTCCTTCCCTCTGTGCCCTTCCAAGTCACTTGGAGGTTTAACTGCGGAAGAATGAGGGTCTCCTCCAGACAGAGCTGGAGTTCCAGGCAGGAGGGGCCCTTCCTGATAGCACAGCATTCAAGCTAGTACGGCAGCACTGGGAAAGCTCATATTGTTGACACATCCAACTCCAGCATCATTTATCGAGTAGATTTCACTCTGTAGCCCAAGCTGGCCTCTGTATTGCTCCTGTCTCAGTCTCCTCAGTCCTGGGATTGCAGGTATACACCATTGCATTTAGGTCCCCACATACAATGACCCCCTCTGCTCTCTTGACCTATTACTATTCTTTAAAACTTCCCTTCACCTAAACTCTTTTCAATTTACTTCTATCATGTCAATTTTAATATGAATACATAAATTCTCAACATCTGACATGATTTTACTACTTTGAGGCATGCCCTGTTTGATTCATGTATTCATAAGCATATGTATATATGTACCGATATGTACATGTATTTGTATTTGTGCATATATTTCTAATTTAATTGTATTTCTTTGAGATGAGTGTGTCATGTTCTATGGCTTCATGTAACATCTGATTAGAACTTAGGAACTGACAGCATTCTTGAACTCATTGCCACAATGGGACCTATGTCAGAGGAATTCTTCCAAATATACCTAAAATTGTGTGCCAAATAAGAGAAACATGCGTTTCCCCTATCAGCCTGTTAGCCGTAGTATTGTTGTTTCTGTTGCTTGCTGGGCTTGTCACTGTTTTTCTATTGTTATTTGAGACAAGGGACTCATGCAACCTGAGCTGGTTTGACTCTTAGTGGCTATGCCTCCCTCATGAGTCCTGGAATCACAGATGTTTACCATTGCACCTTGCCCTATGTACCCCAGAACTCCCATAATTACTTCATGAGCTTGTTATTCTCATTTTTAAAAAAAGGGATTTAGGTCGGGCGGTGGTGGTGCATGCCTTTAATCCCAGCACTCGGGAGGCAGAGGCAGGCGGATCTTTGTGAGTTCGAGACCAGCCTGGTCTACAAGAGCTAGTTCCAGTGCAGGCTCCAAAGCCACAGAGAAACTGTCTCGAAAATAAATAAAAAAAAAAAAGGATTTAGAAGTTGAAGGATACTTAAAGTCACGGAGTTAATAAGGACTAGAGCAAGGGTGCTGCCTTGGGGTCAGAGCATTCCTGGGTTCTCATCCTTTGCTCCAACTTGATTTCATCCCTCACAGTGGAAATGTCCTCACTCCTCTGATATGCTAATTTCTACAGAGGGAATTGTCTTGTTGCCCCCTCCTTACATCCGCAGTCATTAGGAGACAGCAGGGACTGGGGTTTGATGAATGCTAAATTCACCTCATTCAAGTAAACAGGCAAAACTAAGTGTACTCAAGGTTGATAACTCAGAAAACTAATTCAGCCTTCAAATAGACTGCTGGTTTGGGCTCGCTACACTTAACACATTGTATCTCTGTGTTGTGTTAAGGCACCCCATAATTGTAGAATGTAATATTATTTATATGGTCTCTAGTATGTTGTGAGTACTTAATGGACACTAAGCTGTTCCAGAAGTTTCTGTGTCATAGGAAATCAATGCTTTATTCAGCAGTTAGAGAATGCAACTTATCATTCACAGCCAAGTAAGAGCTTGGATGATTTGGTGCTGAAAAGGGAAACTGCAAATTTTCAGATGTGTGTAATTGTGCTATCGAAATTACACAGGTCTGATTTCATTATAGCAAGTGCTAATTCAATGTCTCGTTCATTTTTGTAACTGGCATTAAAATGCTTTTACTCAGCATGCAATATGAAAACAGCAGATCACAGGGTTTGAGAAAAAAGTTTATTGACTTGGGGCAATTCAGGATAAGCAAAAGACTTTAACTATGAACTTAAATCATCATCATCATCAAAAACAAAAAAAAGACCAGAAAAATCTATTTAAGTTCTTAACATTTCTTGTACTGTGAATCCCTTTCATGGTTTTCTAATGCCTCCTAAGAACAATGCTCACAAACAAATAAAGAACATGTACAGTTAAAGAAGATGCTATTTATATATTATCAAAACATTACAATCTGGAGCACATTGATGTGCTTTAGGAGTCAGTATGCAGATGTCTAATTCCTCTTGTGTGCACCATATAAACCAATACTACAGCATTTTTATCTTTTCTCTGATTGCATTGGTCAGAGGGTTGCACATAATCCTTGTGGTTGGTGCTTAAAGACAAATATAAGGACTAAAATTACCTGGAGATTTCATTCTTACGCAAACTTACTGGAGCCCTGGACCTGTGAACGAGTCCAGGTAAAGAAGCCCACAGAAGAGGCATTTCAAGTCTCAGAATAAGAAGACATGGAATAAGCAGAAGACAACAGGCAAGAGAAAAACCTGTTCTCTAAGACAGTGAGAAAAGAGAGCTATTCACGTAGATTTTAATTTAGAGCCAAATATACTCTCACTGCACAGAACAAAATAAAATGCTATTTAAAAAACAAGTTTAAATAGATTTCAAGCAGACTGCCTCAAGAAAGCTTTTGAAAAAGAAATGTACTGGATTCTGAAGTGACTGACAGGAAGGAACCTCTCAAGGCTTCTGATGTATATTTCATCAGAAAAAGTGAATGAACGTTTCAAGGAAAAAAATAGTAGGGCCATTCATTTGATTTGATATAATGCAAAAAGAAATGTGTCTTGTGTTCCAGGGGCTGGAATCTGGGCTATTTATGTTGCACACTCTCAGGTCTGTGCTGATAGAACAGGCCATGTGCAGGTCAGCCATCCATTAGTGGTACTAGTCTCTCAATCATGCACAACCTAATTGCCTAGATTGGAATCAAAAGGAATTAATTGTCAGCAAAATCACATTGACCAATCAATATCAGCAGATGAAATGTAAATCCATTAAAATAGAGTATGGAGCAAAAATTCTCATTTAGTGTATAATATATTACTAGATACGTCATAAGAGGACACCAAAGAGTTGATCCATGTTTACATGGCATACACATGCTACTTCCCAACAGGTTCAGATTACCATGTGATATCTGGTTATATTTGTGTTTTCTTCTTATTTTTGTCTTTGTAACTGTCACATTGAACTTAGGGGCTCTTGGCCATTCCTACCACACACCCTTCCTCTCTGTGGATTCCTCTTGTCTACCTGGGTTTGTAACAGTGGCTTACGTGGGTGTATGCACTTTCTATAGCTTTAACGATGCCTAATCTCACTTGCAGACAATCTTGCTTTGGTCACCTGGTGCTCTCTCTAGCCCTGATTTTGTTTCTGGTCCTTCTCCTTCAACACGAACAGCTCTTACACAGTAAATCCTGGTTCCAGAAGGAAAGAAAAGAGCTAAAATTCATCCAAAAGCATCGAATCTTGAAGTTGATATTGAGCAATGTTCTAGGAAAGTGGGCAAAATGCCACATGCTCCTGAGAACTATCTAAATCTGCAGAGGGAAATATGTCTGTCTGGAAGAATGTAGGGCCGCTGTTCAAAGTGTCTTTGATCTAACACTCACTATATCTTGTATTTAAATTAATAATGATTGTCTCATTGCCCACCACTAGGACACCTCTTTCCATCTACCACCATCACGCCGGTTCCTGTGCAGGTCCTCCATTCTTGGTCTCCTCTGAACCTTATCAGTTGCTAACTTCACAATGAGGAGTACTTTCAATAATTTAACAATGTACTATTTTAAGGGTCAGGTGACTTTAGAAGTAATTTCTATATTTAAATTCATTACTTCTATTTATTTTATTTTTGTTTTTTTTTAATAGTGGAAACCTGACCATAAAAAGGAAGACCAAATAATACAATCAAATCTGGTTAGAGAAGCACATTCCCACTTATGACACCAAGGCTTCAGGCATTCATTCAGAAAAGTCCTTACCAGTTAAGGACAGGAAGAAAGAAGTGAGCTAAACACTAGCCAAAGGTTGGGTTACAGGACCCAGGCTATTCCATGATGAAATATATGCCTTTTACAGAAGGTAAAACTGATCCAATTAAAATACTCTTTTATTGTTAGATAATGATATCTTGTTTTCATTTCTGAAGAGAGATCTTTTTTCCTAAATATATAACAGTGACACTAGGATTTTGAGTCTACTTTTATTTATTTTTATTTGATGTATATGGGTGTTTTCTCTGCATATTTGACTGTGTACCAAACCTGGTGTCCAAAAAAGGGTCAGAGCCTCTGGAAGTGGAGTTGCAGACAGTTGTGAGCTGCCGTGTAGGTTTCAGAACAGAACCCAGGTCCACTGGCTGACTATCCAACACTCTTAGCCACTGGTCTCAAGCTCTGGTTTTGTTTGTTTTTATTTCTTGATATCTTCATATTGCAAAATGTAAATGTGAAACTAGTATTACCATTACAATCCACCTTTTTTACTTTTCTTTTTCTTCCTTCCTTCCTTTCTTTTGTTTTTTAAAACAGGGTATCACTATACATACCAGGCTGACCTAGAACTCACAGAGTCTTGCTTGCCTCTGCCTCCTGATACTATAAGTAAAAGTGTGCCCCACTATTCTCCTCATAAAGAAAGCTTACCGCAGCAGTGTAATAGGAACTTTCTTTTAAGTGCACATCCTCAAGAAGGAGAAAAGTGTAGAATCAAGGTCTTGTGAAACAGTTTCTGAGCAAAGCTGAAGTCTAACCAAGTTGAGAAGCTCAAAGACAACAAACACATTGCAGCCAACCAGCATTTACTCTTTGACAATGTTCTGAGATTTCTCTTTTTCCTGAGCCCAGGCAGCCTCCGTGGAGAGAGATCTCTGATCTGTGAGTGGCTTCTGCAAGACCAGGAACTGGTCTGAGCCGTACACCTTTGTCCAGTGATCCAGGCTGCAGGGTGTGGATGCAGTGTCTTCTCATCCTCAAGCTTCTGTATGTACATAGTCCAATGCAGTTACTGGATCATCTTTATAACATATTTTCTTCCAAACAACGGAATGTTATGTGACCCATTTTGTAAAATATTTAGAAAACACAGGAAAGTATAAAGAATATAGAAATCATTTATAATTCCATCATCGAGGATAATCACGGCCACTATTTTTTTTTCTAATTCCAAGCTTGTAGTAACCCTTACAGTAATTCTCTAATATCACCACTGAGGCTACCCATAAGCAGAAATGTTAGATCTCAAACGCAAGTCTGGAAAGTTCCCAGTCTGTGAACTGTGCATCTGGCTGCTCTCAGGGATACTGGCATGGGGTAAAGGACTTACTCACTGGGGACATTTATCAAGGGCAAACATAAAGCAAAATGAAGTGTAACAAAAATGGAAGAAACCCTTTCTAACTTGTAATTTCCCACTTTTTCCTCTCCTGAGGATACCTGATTCTCTGTATATAAAGAGTTGTCTAATGTAAAATTGATAAACTGGTAAGTTTAGAAGCATGGTATATATAGTAAGCAATTGTATTTAGTAACATCATAACATTTTAAATTCCCTACCTTCATTCTAACAGAAAGTCCTCTGTTTTGCTCTAGTGAATCCATGATCTTCTTTTAACTAACATTTTCTTGTAAAATATTATTTGTCAGTTATTTTCACCTGGGAAAGTTTTTTCAAGCCTCCTGGACTCACATAGAAACAGGAGAGAATTGTTTTCTGCAAGTTATCCTCAGCTCTCCACACATCACGTAGTGTTCGTGCACACACACATGAAATAAACATTTAAAAAAACTTCCTTATTTCTAAAAGCTTAAACGCTGAAACATGCCATGTTATCATATTTGAGTAAACAGAGAGAGGCCACTCCAGCTTATTTGTGAAGGCCACAAAAAGAAAATAGTCCTGCAACATAACCAGCAAATATTGTTTTCAATTACTAAGTAATGATAAGGATCAAAACAATCATCTCAAATCCATTCAGAAGAATATCCTTCCATAAGTAGGTCACTAGCCCCTAGGAAATAAGGACTTTGAGTCATCAAATAGCTCTGGGGCCAAAATATTTAATGGATAAATTTCCTTCATTTGGGCCACTGCATGCAACATTATGCACTTGGTAACAAACACAGTTAAATGTCTCAATAGTGATGCCTCAAGAAAAGCAAACTGTCAGTTCATTTATATATTTATATCTTTCTATATGTTTTCAGTTGAGTTGCAGGCAGATCATTGCTTATAATAGTGTTCCTAAAATATCATCATTCAATTTTCAAATCTTTATGTGGTCTAAGTGATCTGGCACTAGGCTTGGCTCAGTGTTATTTGGCTGTTTTATACAAAACAAGCAGTAATTGGTATTCATGTAAATCACATAACCCACTATGCTTCTTTCTTTGAGACGTGCAAAACTCTACCAAGGTGAGTGTGAATCACAGAAGAGTTTGTCACTACACCACTAATAAAGAAAGATCAAAGCTGATTCCCATTCCAAAAATTTGAATTTTCTAATATGATACAATTTACTAAATAGCACATATATTTACTAGTGTCATAATTTTACAGGTTGTATTTTGAATCCTACCTTTTCTTTCCAAAATGACTGCATAATTTAATTGACAGCAAACACGCCATTGCAGGATATTTGCTCACACTATGTGAAGATGTATCTGTCCTTCCTCACCGGCCAAAGGCACCTTCTGATTTGTTAAATAAAGAGCTAAATGGGCAATAGTTAGGCAAAGGAGGATAGGCGGGACTTCCAGGGAGAGAGATAAACAGAGGGAAGAATCTGAGAGGCCAACCTGCAGCAGCCTTTCAGGAAGTTGAACATACAATGCTGTGTAGAGGTAAGAGTCATGTGGCAAAATATAGATTAATATAAACAGGTTAATTTAAGTTTTAAGGGCTAGTTGGGAACAAGCCTAAGCTAAGACCAAGCTTTCATACTTAATAAGAAGTCCCTGTGTCATTACTTGGGAACTGGGCAGTCCAAAGAAAGATGGCTACACATACACAGTGAGGAATACTGTAGTACTATGCAATGATCCAGGCTTATTTAATACATGAATGTCTCACAAAGGGATAATTACTGTCTCACCTCTGTGATAAGAAAATGAGAGCCTAGAGAGAGTAATTAATTTGTTGAAGGTTCCAGAACTATCAAATTTCTTACTCAAATTCCTCAACCAAAGCACTAAACCCAAAGAACTAGAATGGAGTAAAGCATGTAATGTTTTTTCAAACCTCTGAGAAGTTTCACAAATTTTGTGTTTTGAGATTCAGCACAGCACTTTTATTTGGTTTGGTTTTGTAATGTCAGGAATCCAGTCCCAGTGTTTTGTACATACTAATAAGACAACACTCTACCAATAAGCCATCCCCTTAGCCCTTGGGTGGTCCCTAATGTTTTAGAGGTGGAATGTGAACATGGGAGAGGAGATTTTATAGCGGGGATGTAGAGGTTTGCACAGATGGGCAGAGAAAAAGACTGTGGAGGAAGAAAGACAAGCTTGGAGGAAATCAAGCAGGACTAAAATAGAAAGTCAGAGACCAAACTGAAGGCAGCCTGGAGCAGTCTCTTTCAAATACTCAAGACCTTGACTTTTGTAGAAAAGTGCAGCGGACATTTAAACTTGTGAACTTTGAGAAGCTTAACTTTTGCATACACAGAGAGAATTCATGAGCAAAAAATGAAATATACAACCTCATGGATGAGCAATTTTTTCATAGGGTTGTCTCCAATTATTACTGGGGACAAAAAGATGCCACCAGGAAAATAAAACAATCCAAAGCAGGGAAAGACATACTAAATTGATAAAGACCTTTCAATGTAATTCTTTATAGAAACCTAAATATCATGGGTATAGAATTTTGTTCTGTGTATTTTTTGATCTAGAAGCTCAGAATTTATTCTCTTTTGACCATTATTCTTATAAACTAATAATCACAATTAACTTTGTACAAATGCCACTGTAGCAACTGTGTTCCACAAAGGCCCACATTTGCTGTTTTTGTCTTTACATTGTGGCTATTAAAGTTCCCATCCCACATCAAGTACTCAATACCTTACTGATTAAATAACCTTGTAATTGACCAACTGGTGGATGACGTGACTAAAGGATGCACAGATGACCAAATGAATAGTTAAAGGGATATTGTATCCTACAATTATATATTCCCAGTTTTAGAGATATGCAGGAGCAATAGAACATATTCCACAGTAATAGAAAAAAATCAAGCATGGAGTGAGTGGTTGCTCAGTATGCTACAGCTAAATCGGGAACCCGTCTTTCTCTTTACTCTTTATGGCATGAAAGAACAGAGCTTATCTATGGGAGATGTGGGAAGATATATTTGAGGATAACAATAAGACCTTTGGCGATAACTGACATTTCTTTCCTAAGCAAAAGTACTTTCATTTGCTGATTGCATGCTGGCTAGCTCTTACGTACAAGCTACTGTGCAACAAATACTTCACTTCAAAAGACAGGGACAGTGAATAGCAGCTGAGAAAAAGCTGCACCAAGGGCCACTTTGTCCTGAATGCCACCTTTTCTCCTAACCTGGAAGGACTCTCCAAGAAGCGCAGCACAGGTGGTCTTGCTGGGGAGGAGGAATATGCTTGTTTCCTGGTTCCCTAGTGAAGGGTGTCCTTGGTCAAATTGCAGTTCCCCCAGATGCCTCCAAAATTAAAAATTTTAGGATCGGGGTTCATTATTACATCCCACCTTTCCTACGCCAAGGAAAATAGCATGGATGGACAGAGTCAATAATATTTATAAAACTCAGAAGGTAATAAACATGCTTTTTTCAGTAATTGTCCAACAGAACTTCACCATTTGAAGTTCTAAATATTCTGATTTATAATAGGCAAGCAAAGAGGTATAAAGAGGAAACAAAAGAGAAGGGAATGGAAAGTGCAGAGTGGGGAAGGATCCATCTACCAGGGGAGGGTGCTACAAAGAAGGCGGAGGCCACTGTCTTCTGGATGTTACCATAGATAAACAGAAAAGAAACGACAACCTCCCTTCCTGATAGTGTCCCTTTCTCACCACTCTATAGCTTCACCACCTATCTTCCAGATTCTGGGACTCCCAGAAGCATTGTTGCCTCTCCCATGAACTCTCTCCTACCAGAGAGTCACTGTTTCTAGCTGTCCTTGTTACGTAGGTAGCCATCAAAGAGCTTCTATGATAACCAAAGTACTGTGCATTGGCACCACCCTATTATTTTCTAGGTTAGCTCTTGGCTCGGGGCCTCTCTGTTACCTGTGACAATTAGTAATTATCTAATCTGTTTATTTTATCTTCTTCTATTCTGCCTATGAGAATAGAAGCATGTGTGTGTCATTTGCTGCGGCATTTCTAGCACCTTCTACAGTTCCTGGCATGTGAGTGGGGCTTGAGAAACAAACATGCAATGCAGAGGAAGAGAAATGGAGGCGAGGAAGACAGGCTTGAAAGGCACAGCTGACTTATTTCATGGAAATGTTGGTTCATGACATGCAGCATTCACTGACAGCAGCTACTACTGATTAAAGGGAGCCATTCCCTGCTGTCAAACTAAATCCACTCCATTCCCTCCATGGCAAAAGCTTCCTATAAAATACAGATGCCATATTTAGTACTTGGGTAACATCTTGCTTCACCATTATTGCACGGCCCCAGAAAAGCAGCCTTAGCTTTCTATCTTGACCCCTGATGCACGGCTCTTTATCCAAATGCCCAAGAACGGCAGGCGATAGCAATGAATCACTCTCCCACCAGCACTGATTTCGCACTCCCTCGCCCACCGCGGGCTCTATTCACCCACTTCCAGTCTGAAGTCAATCAAACTTTTATAACCGAATCCCCTTAACAAATGTGAGACTCGTTTCCCACCAAACAGCCTTAATTTAGCACAAACTAAATTTCAAAGGAAATTTGACTGTGCTTTGCTTTAAATGTCAGAACTGGATAGTCAGAGAGAATAATTAAAGGGAGGAGATGGTTTCATCCAATAAAAAGAAGATTGCTAGTTTGTGCAAAGCAAAGCGCTAAGAATATTAGCATTTTAAATACACTCTCTTGAAAACGCTGCTAATAGACATGCTGGTGTTCACATAAAGCATTGCCTCTCAGTCTTTACTGCCAGAAAGATGAGAGCATTTGCTCTAGAATTCAAAGGACAGACACTGCCTCTTAAAAGGAAGGTCTAGGGACCTGCGGTTCCTAATATGTCTGGGATATGAATGACAGTTTAAAATCACTTTCTCCCTGAGTGTCAGCCCGGGGGCCTTTTATCCTTCCACATACATAATGTTGTTTTTTTTTTCCTTTTAAAAATCAGTGTCTTAATTATTGTTCTATTGAAACAAGGAGACATCACAACCAAGGCAACTGTTTAAAGAAAGCATTTAATCGGGCTTGCTTAAAGTTTCTGAGAGTAGTTCTTGATGATGATGGTAGGGAGTGTGGCGGCAGGCAGGCAGGCAGGCAGGCATGGTGCTGGACCAGTAGCTGAGAGCTCATGTCATCTACAGTTTGGAGGCAGAAAGAAAGAGAGTGTGTGAACCTAGGCCTTTCCTGGGCTGTTTAAAACCCATGAAACACCTCCTCTAACCAAACCACAGGTCCCAATCCCTCCTCAAAAGTTATACCAACTGGGGATTAAACATTCAAACATATGAGCCTATTGGAGCCATTCTTGTTCAAATCGTCGCTCAGGGTGTACAATTCTGTGCTGTTTGAGAATGAATAACGTTCAGAGTTTTAAAAATGGTCTGACGATCTAGCTAAAACATATTCTGCTTGTCTAGGTTAAATGTTGAAAACCCCATCATTGGGATGAAAAGCTATACAGTATAATTTTTCAGTTTGCTGGAATCAAATTTACACTGTGAAGATACCAAAGTTGTAACATGCCAGAAAAATCACATAAAAAACTTTAGAACATTTTTCCTTTCCATTTAAAAATGCTTTTTGTTAAAAATCATACTCCGTGTTTTTTTTCAAGACTGTTTCCCTACTGCTCTGATATTTTCTCAGTCCTACTTGAGAAGACATCTCAGTTACATGTCAGTGTCTGCCGTCCCTTTTTAACATGTACTCTTAATCTCTCCCTCTGAAAAGATTTTATTTCATTCCAACTACACAGCTGTATAGAGGTCCGTTCACATGACAGCAGTGGCCATGAAGGCTGGAGTGACAGGCAGATGTAAGCTGCCTGGTATAGGTGCCAGGAACCAAACCAAGGGCCTCTGCAAGAGCAGTCCATACTCTTAACCCCTGAGCCATCTGTCCCTGCTCCTACTGCATTCTTACCAAGTTCTTTAGCTGTAAGGGTTCTGTTGGGGCTACAGAATTTATGCTCCGCAGCCCAGCACAGTGGTGGGTGATGGAGTTTCAAACCACAGTAAAAATTGAGCCGCAAATCTATGAAGCCGGAGGATTTTCTATGCCGAAACGTTTTGTCATGGTTTTTGTGCCTCAGCAGGGAGATGCGACACTTGGCGCAAGCAAAGAATGAAAGACTTAGCAAGGGAGCAGTGAGGCCATCAGCTGGGGTACAAAGAGAAAAATTACTTCCAGCTTTTTCTCTTCATCTTTAAATTTAGTTCCCCCTTTGTGTTCAAGCTGCTTCTGAGGAAACCAACACGCTTGTAGTAAGCACTTTTGCTTTACATGGTGTGAACACTGAAATCATAAGGCTTGGGATACGTGAAACAAAATCTATGAGGGTCTCCAAAAAGACTAGAAAGACATCAGGAAGAAGGAAACTATGCAGAAGGCTCTGCCCATAATCAAAGATGCTCTCAGCACCACTCAATTGGCACACTGTTCCCTTCAGAAAATGCTGAAGTAAACCGTTCTTTAAAACAGAGAAAACCAACTCTCTAGTGTGAAAGAACAATAATACGTAAGAAGTCCTCTTTAATGAGTAAATTGTGATAATCTGCTAGCTTTGTCAGTGTGGCCTACTACAGAAAAAAAAACACCACAGATTAACATTGATGACTTAAATAACAGAAATGTATTCTTCATAGTTTTTGGAAGCTAGGTCAATATGGCAGCATGAGGCCAGTAAGATGACTTCGTGGTTGAAAGGCACTTTCTGCCATGCCTGATGGCTAGAGTCCAGTCTTCAGAACCTACTCCCAGAAATTGTCCCTTGCCTTTTCCCCTCACCTCTATGTGCATAGTTTAGCACACATGTGTGCACATCTCCCCTATATACACAAAGTAAAGAGGTAAGTATAAAATATTTATGGTGAAGTATGACAGGGTTCTTATGGGAAGAGATGTGCAGGTGACCCTCCTCTTCTTGTGTCCTTATTGACAGGAAGCTAGCAGAGCTGGTGTCAGTAGAGAGAGACAGAGACACACGGAGAGAGTACACTATTGTACTATTGCTCTGCCTCTTCTTACGAGGACACTTATCTTACTGGTAGGGCACCATCCCTGTGACCACAACTCCAACGGCTGTGCCTCCCAATGTCTTCATCTTGGCAATCAGATTGCAGCATAACTGGGAGGGAACTGAAACAATCTCTCAGTATCACCTGAGGAGAGTGTTCCTTTGTAAAGAGGTCACAAATACATTTGAAGTGGGGAAATTGTCCCCTCTCTCCATATACCTTGTTAAACTGCTTCAAACACAGAGAGGAAAAAAGTTGAATATTCTCCCTTTAGTGATTGTCATACTTAAGAAATTATGCTAAACTCATTTGCATGTAGATGACTCAGCCCTAGGAATAATGATTTCCTTAACCAACACAGCTATTATTATAAATGGCATTATATAATAGGAAAGATTAAAGTAGGTTGTAACCACCATTGACATATTCAAATCTGTAACAAAAATACTACTGATGATTGAAACGGTGATTTTGTGGGATGCTTCCTCGGACTATGAAAGTATTGTTATTCTATTACATTTAGGATTTTAAATGTGCTGTAGACATTACATGAAAAAAATAAATCCTCCCACTTAAACTTTGGACTTAGTATTTACCTTCAGTTATCCCATTGTGACAGTCCATTATTTATTCGGTGCTTATGGGATATCTGACACGATTCTAAAATTCTATTGGTCATTATTATATTTCATTTCTCTAATCCCTCTGTGACTTACATACTATTATATATTATCATCAATATATAAAGAAGAAAACTAAGGAGAGGAACGTTTAGTTACTTATCCTAAGATCTCATGGCTAATAAGAATGATGAGACTTCCATTCAAATGTAAATGGTCTGGGTCAAAAACTGTTCAGTCTTCACCTCACTGGAACCCACTCACATCATCAGTTAGGTAAGGAGGGGGAACTAGAGTGACCAAGAGAATAACAACCAAAACAGACCTATTTGTTACTAAGACTTTCTCTAACCTAGACTCATGAAAATTATTCACAATAATGATAGGTGAAAAGATTCACAGGCATATTTCTCTAATAATCTTGTAGCCAAGTCTTGTGAGCAAAATCAGAGAGAAAGGCAATGAGAACAATACAGCAGCCTTTCTTCAAGAGCTGTGGGGTATGGGTGATGAAAGGACACCTCCACAGCCAAGGGCTTGCTTTTCCTTTCCCGCGCTGTCACGCCAGACCCAGCCACTCCTTCCTTGGGGCATCCATCCTATGTAGAGCCTATAGTATCTTGTAGTACATACTGCTTCCCCTATCTACCACCTTCTGCAGGGCTCCTGCTCCCCTCAGAACTGGGCCATAGTTCTTCTCCTGTTGGCTCAAATCACTGCCCCAAGACTTCGTTTTCTAACCTTCTCCTGCCAATCTCCCATTCCTTTGTGTACCCTTCAGATCTTTGGGGCTCTGTTTTCACATGGGGCTTAGCTCTTTCTTGGAAGACAAGCAGATAACCTGTTCAGTCTTACCTATACTTCAATGACTAGGATTATCAAAGTCCATGTGTTAAGCATTTGCCACGCAAGGGCAAATGCTGATGAATCATAAAGGATTAAAACACCCATCCTTGTTAGAATGGAGATGGAGAGGGGTGTTCCCTTGGGAAGTGACATTTGACCTGAGAGTTTACAGATAGCTTCAACATAAAAAGCAGAGATAAAATTATTGGGCAGAAGGCTCTGGATATGGTTATTCCAGTAGGAAAATACCTGTCACTGCCAACGTGTAGAAAGAATAGCTGAGCAGCAGAGTGACAGAGAGGCTTGGCGTCGAGCTGCGGAGGCCAGTCAAGAAAAAACAATGCAACTTTGGACTGTGCTTCCTCCCTCAAACTATAGATAGTATTCTCCACTCACAGATTCATTTTCAAAAGCTCTAGTCAACCTGAGTTCAAAATCATTAAGTAAATGTTGTAATTAGGGGGGAGAGGTGTGGGTTGTGTTCCCCAGCCGCTGGCCCGCTCAGCCACTGGTTGCTTGCTTCTGCCCAAAATAATCGCATGAGACTGTATTATTCAAATACTGCCTTGCCCATTATCTCTAGCCTCT
>JAQHUG010000017.1:6825142-6896414 GCA_028555095.1 Dicrostonyx torquatus | reverse complement strand
CTCCCAAATAAATAAATATAAAAAGGGACCAATTTGAAATTGCAAGCTGTTCTGAACTGCACAATACAATTACACAATGACTGCTCTTTCTTACCTGAGACATGAATCACTTCTTTGCCCAGAACATTCACACTTTATGTTCTAGCTGATCGTTAGTCACTTAATGGCCTTCTCAGTTAAGAAATCAACTTTCATAATGCTGCACGTCTTATGTGGAAGTCGCTCCATGTTATTTACTAATGGTCCCAAACACAACTTAGTTAAAGAAGAAATCCATAATGTTCTTTAAGGGAAAAAGTGAATGCTATATATAAATTTTGAAGTTATCCATGGTGTGAAATGTTCATTGGGGATGCTGTCATGTATCTTTCCATTTCCAAGAATTATAAATATTCAGTACTGCCATGAATAATTTCTCCATGCTTTTTGTTAGTATGTATCAAGAGTTCTACCTATCTAGTGATGATCAATATTGGTTTGCATATTCATTTTAGACTTGTTGATGGAATTGCTGGTGTCATTGTAACAGCATTAGTCATGGTCATGGGTGAGCATAGTGTCATTTTATGATTATCTATTGAACAAGAACATGGGATCATGTGTCACTCATGTCATTCATAGGCAAAGCAAAGTAAAACAGCAAACCAGAGGCTATGAGATAGAAAGCAGTTAAAATGGTTCAGCTGTTTTCATTAACATGCTTGACTAGAGGGAGGCTTGGAGTTTCAGAGACATATAATGAATTCAAAAGATTTATTTACCTAATGACTACGTCACCAACAGAGCTCATTCTGCAGGTTTAAAATAAATTCTAAAGCACTTGGAAATACACCCCAGACTTACAGAGACCCCTCAGATGTGAAGCCATCACCTGGGAATACTCTCCGCATGATGATAAGTTTGGTAGTCATAAAGACTGATTTATATTTATATTATGAAATTTTCATCCAGACACCATGAACTAGGGAGAAATCTCAGTTGGAAACATGTTTGCTGTGTGTTAGTACTCAAGATCAGATCCTTAAAACTCACCTGAGACTTGGTAGTACTCATATGTAATTCCCACCATTCCTAAGGCAAGATGGTATGCAGGAAGAAAACATCCCTTGAAGCTCCTGATGTAGTTAGCCTATTAAAAGTAACAATGAATAACTGCTGGGCGGTGGTGACACAGGTCTTTAATCCCAGCACTTGGGAGGTAGAGGCAAGTGGGATCTCTGTAAGTTCTCTGTAAGTTCGACACCAGCTTGGTCTACAAGAGCTAGTTCCAGGACAGGCTCCAAAGCTACAGAAAAACCCTGTCTTGAAAACCCACACAAAAAAAGTAACAATGAAGAACAATGAGACCCTGCCTCAAACAAGGTAGAATATGACCAGAGTCACTGGATCCAGACTTTGGATGACCACATGTACTGTGCCTATAAAACTTTGTACTAGCCAAAGATAGCATCTTAGATTTTATATGGTCAACAACATGCACACACACACACACAAACACTCACACACACACACACACACAATAATAACATGAGCAAAGTATATTTGTAAATTTCACCGATAAACTATAAGAGCAAAAAATCTTCATAGAAAAGTTCAAAGGTTGACTATATGCCATTGTCCAGTATGCCAGGAATTATGATCCAATTGATGTTTCAGTTTTGTTTATTCTATTTTACCACAGATGATAGGGGTTAGAACAATTTTAATTTTAATACTGTTTCTCTGGCACCTTTTCTAAAAATATTGCGATAATTATTTTTTAATATTAAAACTTCTTAGACATAAAATTATTTAGCTTTGAGAAGTATATTTATGCTTGGGATGTGGATCAGTGATACAGTATTTGATATAATATTTTCACAAGGCCCTCGGTTCAGTTCCCCAGCACCACATAAAAGAAACAAAAATGTATACTAATTCTAACAAGAATCAAAATGCATAAAGTCAGAAGAGTGGTTTTTATTTGAATTCTTATATTTAAATTGCCTCTCCTCTCTTGATTTCTAATTTTCTCCTTAAACAAATTCATTATACACAAGAAAAAAGTAAATATCAAAGCAATCAGGCATTTGCATAGAACTTGTTTATATATTCTTTTAATGATAGTCATGGAAAAAATAATAAATTTAGCCATCTTGGAAAAACTATTTTTTTCCAACCCAAGAAAAGATTCTATGGTGTATGCAGCATTATTGTTTAAATGTAGTTAAAAAACAACAGTTTGCTTGAATCTATAAAGTTATATTTCTGGAAGATTTTTATGAGCCAATATATAGTGCCATAGTAGATTTTATCTGAATTGGCTGTTTAGAACTGCTGCAGGCAAGTTGTGTTGTCTTTATTTCCTGTTTTAAGATCCTTGTTAGTGTTATTCATAGCACAGAAATAATCTATTTTACTAGCACCATAGACTTTTTATCTCCTGTATGTCTGGAAGAATTTGTCATCTATATATTAATTTGGATGGATATTTTACAACAAAATCTAGTCAGTAATGTAATCTTGTTTTATTTTTCTTAGAAACTCGCTTTAACTGAAGTAGGCATAGCTTGTCAATTCTAACTCTAAAAAGCAGAAATTCTCCAAAGTATGAGATACCTCATTTAGGACTCTGACAACTCAAAGGAAAGCTGAAAATGTGAAGAAGCTGGGCAGTCATGCCTGGGAAATACGGAACTTTCCATTTGAGCAGGTCATGCTATCAAAAATATAATGCAATTACAGAATCTTCAGGAGCAAAACATTAGAAATTCATACACTGATTATTGTTTATCACTTATGCATAATTTAAATATGTTTGATATTGCTCTGTTGTTTGACATTATTAAGATGTGGACATTTCCAATTAAAGTTGGTGTGTGTGTGTGTGTGTGTGTGTGTGTGTGTGTGTATGTTCTTTACAGTTTGCCACTAGGAAAATAACAATTTTTTTCTTTGTATAGTATTCATATGTTCTAGCTTTCTTCCATCACTGTGATAAACATCATGACAAAAACATAACTTAAAGAAAGAGTTTATCTGAGCTTAAACTTCTGGGGACCAGTCCATCACTGAGGGTACTCACGACGGGAACCCAATCAGAAACTGACACAGAAATCATGGAGAAAACCTGTTTACTGGCTTACTCACTGACTCATGGTCTCTAACTTTCTTTTTCTTTATTGAACAACAACAAAAAAATCATACAATTTGATTTCTTCCTAGAATTCTTCCCAGGTTCTTTATACCTTCCTACTCATTGAACATTGTTCTTCCCCTCTTTAAAAAATAAATGAAAACCCAAGACACAAAAACAAAAATCAAGGAACATTCATACATAAAATACCAGGAAAATAAAAATAAAAAATTAATAAACAAAAGACTAATAAAATAACAAAGGTCAATAACAAAGCAAAATGTAGCAAAAAATCAAATCAAAGAAAATGATATTCAAATTTGTTTTGTCTTGGCAACTTATTCCTGAGTATGGGACCTTCCATGAATTGTGATTTATATACCCAGGGTCACCCCATGGAAAAGAATGGCATTTTCCTTTGACAGAGGGTATCAGTTGAAGACAGCTTCTCAGCTATGAATTGGACCCAATATTGATTTCTCCGTCTTAGTTCTGGGACTCCATTTGATTTGACTCTGCTTAGGTCCTGTGCTTACTACCATAGTCTGTGGGATGCATATACACACGTGAATTCACATACACATACAACAGTATGTTGCATGAAAATAATACTGTTTCTTTGGAATGACCCACCACTTCTGGCTCTTACAATCTTTCTACTTCTTCTCTTCCACACAGCTCCCTGTGATGTGAGAGGATGGGGGTTTGATAAAAACATAGCATTTAGGGCTGAGTATTCTGAATTCTCTCGCTCTGTACATTGGAAACTTGTAGGTCTCTGTATTAATTATCATCTACTACAAGGGGAAGCCTTTCTGATGTGGGTTGAGGGAGGCACTAATCTATGGTTATAGCAATATGTCTTTAAGAGATACTTCATTGCTGTGTTCTTTTAGCTGAATAGTACTAGTAGGTTTTCCCTAGGTACATGATCTATCTAGTCTCAGGGGCTGGGTCACTTTATCAATATCATGTATAGATACCAGTTTAATTAATACATTTTTGTTTATTCTAGTAACATTTGTACCACTCTTGCACCAGTAAGTCTTATCACTGTTACAGGTTTCATGCTTTGTAGCTGGGTGATACTGAGTTTTCTTATACAGTCCAGAGTTACCTACCTAGGTATGATGCTGGCCAAAGTGAGGGCCCTGACATATCAGTCATCATTTAAAACAATCTTTTGTAAACATGGTCACAGGCTAACCTGATGTGGGCAATTACTCAAGTGGGGTTTTCTCTTCCCCAGATGAGTCTAGGCCGTGCAAAGAAAACAGTAAAAATTAATCTGGACAAGGGATAAACTTTTTCTCTGACAGCACAAAGAACGTGCTGAGTCTTGGACATTATAACTCTGTTTTCTACATACTTGTCCCATAAAGACTTTTCAAGAGCACAAAATACCTCACAGAAACTGGTCCATTCTTCAAGGTTTGTTTCTGCAGTTCCCTCTCACTTTTTCTCTTCTCCTAATTTACATCTTTTCCCTCCTGATGTCCTCTTCTGCCTTCTTACTGATTTGAACGGTTTCCTTCCCCTGTTAAGACCATTGCCTTTCCTCCTAATTCTCTGACTTCAGAGAACATCTTTTACATGGATTCCTTGATAAACTTCATATGATCTATCTATATTTTTCTCTGTTTTAGTGGTAGGATGAAGTTATAGAAAAATAAAATACTTTTCACCAAATTGAGATCGACAACCAATGCCATCATATTGTCTCAAGACATCTGGCAAAGAGACTCTAAGGTCACAGATTTGCCAGTGCTGTGAACAAGAGATTTTTCTTTAGAAACATTTCATTAGCACAGTGTAGTGGCTGAAGGCATGAGGCACTCAAGACTCATGCTGTCTCCATTCAAAACCCAGCTCTGCCACTTATTAGTCATGTAACCAGGGCAACCTGTCTATGCTCAGAATTAGGAATGATAAAGGATCCTATTTCATAGGATCATGTAAGAACTAAGTTCATAGATTTCAGGCTGCTAGCATAAGGCCTGGTAAAATACAAGTGCACTAATATTCAATTCTGGATTTCATTAGGCTAGTACGAATCACATAAGTAATTACAGTCAAGACAACGACACTCAATAAGAAGGAAGTTCTCTTGAGCTAAAGGGAGACAGAAAGTGCTCCATAGCCTTTACTCTCAGGGAATTAGAAAAGATACGTCCTCCAGTGTGCCCTCCTATTGGTGATTATCTTTGAGATGGATTACATTGGAAAATGGACGTGTACAGCCTTGAAGCCACTAAGACGCTAGCACTGAAAATAACATTGCTACTCCACCCTCTGCATTTACTACTCATGCATGTTTGTTTCAAAGTATCTGCCACGGCCCCTTGTCTAGATATGGGCTGTGTCCCCCAACTCTTTGACAGGAAGGAGAGAACATCAAATCAGTACTATAGCCTTGAGAAGAGCTAGAAGTTAAACAATTTCTGACAGATGTTACTGTTGTTTATCCCATGATATAAAAGTACCTGCAGGGGGACAGAGAATTCAGCAGAGTAGCCATGGGAAGCTAGCTAAACCATGGCTGGAAAGCACAATCCGAAACGTCAGCTAAGTGTCTCAAGCTCCCCATTTGATCTCGGCTGGATGTTGTGAGCTCCTGATTGGGTGCTATCTCTATCAATTTCTAGTTGTTCTTTTCCGTGGAAGCTTCATACAAGGAGACCCTCTGCTCTGCCTAGAACTTTCTACTGGGAATTCTACCTGATTGCCTTAAAGAAATTTCCTCTGCTGGATTATGTTGGCTGTTTGTTAGCCCCAGTTTGATAATGTTACCTTCTACTATTATATGCGCATGTACTTGGAAGCTTCACATGAGGGTACCCACTGCTGTGCCTGGGACCTTTCTCTATTGGGAACTTCTGGTGGGTTCCTTAAATGGATTCCCCAGTCACTTTCTGCTGGCAATTTGAGTGCCAGAATTAATTTGAATGCCAGAGTTGGCTATCTGTCTATCTGTCTATCTATCTATCATCCATCTATCATTTGTCTATCTATCTGTCTGTCTTCAAAAAGAAGTTTATAAAAGATAAAACCAATAAATATTTACCAAATTAACGAGAATTCTTGGTGGTGCATATTGTAAAGTATATAGATTTGCTCTAATCTATGCTTACTATTTTCCATTCAGTTCTGGGCACAACTGACAGAACACTGGAGCTACTGAAATATTAAACTGTGAAGATGACATTCTCATATTTGGGATTCTTGTATTATTTGAAGCGTGCACCTCTTCTTGAATTTAACTCTTTTTAGTTTTTTTATTTTTATATAAAGCTTTATATAAAATATTTTTAAATCTTGTTTTACTTTAAAATAATGAAGCAACATGCTTTAGAGCCACACTTTATGTTTAAGGTTATATTTATGATCCTACAGAAAAGATGGAAATTTATTGATTATAGAAATATGGTTTTGAGAATAAGAACATTTTTCCTTTGGCTAAAATTCTAACATTTTAGAAATGCTGATAAGACATCAAAAGAACAACATACTTTAAAAGCAAGGTCTGATTTGCATAGCAACTTAATTGGCCCTGAGATCTTCAGTTTCTGTTTTCTCTAGCCCAAGTGACAGCTTCTCTTCTTATTCTAAGTGTCCTGAAAGAGTATACAGACTTATGGAACACACAGTTAGCATTGTAGATTTGCCCTGGTCACAAACCAGTGTCGTCCTGATGTACTTATAAGTACTGGGCAACATGCTTTACCGTTGGATATGGTGAAAATTATTGAAATTATTTTCATAATTATTGAGTCCCCTAAACTACTATGAATGTTTAATTCACTCCCTACCCTCCCAATGCTTCCTCCAACTTTCTCCCACTCACTTCCCCATCTACTCCTTAGAAAGGTTAAGGCTTCCCATGGAGAGTCAGCAAAGTCTGACACTTCACAAAAGGGGGAGGCAAGACCACGGCCCTCCCCCCATATCTAGACTGAGCAAGGTATCCCTCCAAAAAGAATGTGTTCTTATATGCCAGTTCAAGCACTAGGGATAAATCCTGGTCCTACTGCCAGTGGCCCCACAGACTGTCCAGCTCTCACAACTGTCCCCGACAATCAGTGGGTCTAATTTGGTCCTTTGCAGGTTCGCCTGCTATCAGTCCAGAGTCAGAGAGCTCTCACTAGCTCAGGTCAGCTGTTTCTGTGGCTGTCACCATCATGGTCTTGACCCCTTTGCTCATATTATCACTCCTCCCTCTATTGGGCTGGTCGCAAGTAGCTTGGCCCAGGGCTTCACAGTAGATCTCTGTATCTGCTTCCATCAGTTGCTGGTTGAAGGTTCTATGATGACAATTAAGGAATTCATCAGTCCGATTACAGGGGAAGGCCAACTTAGGTGCCCTCTCCACTGTTGCTTAGAGTCTTAGCTGGGGTCATTCTTGAGGATTCCTGAGAATTTTCCTACTGCTATGTTTCTTCGTAGCCCATTAATGGTTCCCTCAATCAAGATACTTTTCTTTCTCTCCCTCACTGTCCTTCCCCCTTCTTGAACATCTCATTCTTTCATGTTCTCCTCTTCCCTCCCTTTCTCCCCTCCCCCTCCCCTTCAGCCTACCTTTCTCCCTGCTCATAAGTTTCTCAGGAGGTCTTTTCTGTTTTCCTGTCCAGGGGGAATCCATGTATGTCTCTCTTAGGGTTCTCCTTGTTACCTAGCTTCTCTGGGATTGCAGATAGTAGAAAAATGTAAGCACAATTTTTTAATCTGAAAATATGCCAATCATTGTTATCAATTCTATAACTTTAGATTTGCATAATTAATTGTTAAAAGGTATCTAATAGGTCACAAAGATAATTCAGCCTGATGAACAATTAGAAAATTAACAGGGTTTTATAAGGTATTCCTGAGTATACAAATGAGTGGGTCTCTGTCCAATTCCAATGTGTTAGTATTTGTTTTATCATATCCTATATTATATTACAATTATATTACAATGCTATACTAATTATTATCTCTTAGAAGCTTGTTTGTTTTCTAATGAAAAACAGAAAGAATCTATATGGGAGGGGAGGTGGGAAGAAACCAGGATGGGTAGAGGAAGGGGAAACTGTAATTAGGATATATTATGTGAAAAAAAATCTATTTTCAATAAAAAGAAAAGAGACCTGCAAGGCATCACAAGTGAAATGTCAAAGGTACGGATATAAACCAAAGCATCAGTGGATGTGATTGATCCAGCCCCACCATGGAAGCACAGCACTCTGCTAACTTGGCCGGCCTGTGCATTTCCTGGATGAGCATTCCTGGATCGCTTAGAGGAAAGGGTGGAGCCAAGTCATAAAGCTACAACGGACTTCACCTCTTGCTATGAAACTCGCATAGTCCTCATAAGGAAACCTCAGAAGAGCACACACTACTGGAAATAAGGAACTGCATACTGCATTTTACCCAGCAACTGCATCTGATTCCCTGTGTCAGATTTATATTTTCCATAACTATGTTTGCAATACAGCTCCTGGGTAATAGTTTGCACTTAAGTGTGGGGTTCAAATGCTACATCTCGTCAAGAGGAATGCTTCAGACACTCTAACAAGGACTTGTACCTTTGGAATATTTCCTGCTGTTCTCCTCAATGAAATGCATAATTTCCCTTCCTGGTTTCCATTTTATGTGTTCTCCATTGCACATGCTCCAGCGGATGAACATATGCTCCTCTAGGAAATGCTACCCATTCAGATCCATTTTAAAAAGTCCAGCGTTTCCCACGCACCATTTAAAAAGCCTGCTCAAATGTCATTTTAATGACAGTCTGTTTCATGAATGTACCATTTTTAAGCAGCTTGTTTCTCTGGGGTTCGACATTTAGGCTAGGACTATAGTTTTGCTGTAACATATAGTGTTGCAATGAACCTCATTTCCTGCCAATTCTCATGGACATTTCATGCTACTTTTAAGGTTAGAAATTCAGAAGAGGGACCTAAATATCAGAAATTGTCTCAGAGTTATCAAGAGATAATGGCAAGCATGTTCACTAACGTATCATTACAAACTTTCACTTGGAAACAGTTTCAGGGAGGGTGTTCCTTTAAAAACTCAGGATGAGTTGCAACATGCATAGTATGATCTTAATTTGTGGGGTGACTAGTGGAGGCTGTCTGGCTGAGAGAGGTTCATTTCATCATTATACTGTTTAGAATTTTCCATGATGACATGAAGGTCAACATTAAGTTGCCTTTATTACTGTTATTCTCTTTAGACGAGATGTCCCTTCAGTCTCATATTTTTTAGTATAAATTTGTGCTTGAAATGAAAAGTAGTAAATTGTTGGCGCATACAATTTAGAGATAACTTATTTAACATTATTTGTCATGTGACTTTGCACTAAGTGCTAGAGATAGAACGTTAAATATGAACAAGTCCAGGGTCAAGAAGTCAGTGGTGGTTTGTGCTACGGTTTCTAATCCCTAAGTAATACATACTTGCAATACCCATGTTTATAAAAATGAGAAAATTAGTTTGTATTGTTGAAAGAATGATGAAAATAATAGTTGACAAAAGTTAAAACTGCTAAACGTCTTCTACTGATACTGTTCCTGAGCCGGGAGCATCTGACAGTATATGACCTCAACAGATCTATTTTTTTCATACAGCCATTGAAAAGGTTAGAGAGGCTATTTAGGCTAGGCATGGTAGTTAGCTCATGTTTGTCATTCTAATATTAAGGAAATTTAAACAGGAAGATTCCCACTATTTGATGCCTGTCTGCGCTACATGGTGAGTTCTAGGTCAGAGACTACCAATAATGAGATAAGATAGAAAGAGAGAAATTTGAACAGTGTAGGTTGACAAGTACTGATGTTTCTAGGTTCAACCTAAGTCCTAGTCTTCTTTCCTCTACACAAACCATATCCTAAAATATCCCATAGTCCCTCACCTAGGACTCATGCCTATCTATGTACTTAGAAGTACTATAGCAATAATGGGCTTTTAAGGACGTCAAAATTTTTATCTGGTTCATTGCTTAGCCACTTTTATCTACTACTTAAACCTCTGGAAATTCTTGAAGAATATGTGCTTTATGCGGACCCCAAGGAGTGATGGAGAAAAGTTATGTGGAAATATCTCTAAATATGAAGGCAAATAAGTACCAAAAATGCTAACTTCTCTGTAACTTCTGTGGTTATACCTTCATGGTTCAGTAATTTCCATCACTGTAAGAAGGAGACATGATGTTTTACATTTCCATAAATACACATTTATTTAATGCAAAAAATGTTTTGATGAACTTTGCTAATTTATAAACAACTAAATATCTAAAAGATAGATACTGGTCAGAAAGAAATAAATTAAGGGAAAAATGTTGTTTACTTGATACTTATAAAGTCCAATAAAATAAATAATGGATAAATTCATATTTACTAATGTGTTATAAATGAATACAATTATTTGAGAAGAAAATGAAAGAAAATCCTCGTAGATAACAAGATGTTCACTGAAGACCTTTCTAGAAAATTGATACTCCATCTGAGCTGCAGAGAATAAGGAGTTAGAGAGACATGGAGTGTTCTAGTTTCCTTTTTGTTGCTGAATAGAATAAAACATTCTGACGAAAAGGAACCTGGGAGGGGGAAGGATTTATGAGGCTTATGTATCCAGGTCAAGGCCCATCTTTGAAAGGAGTTGAAGCAGTGAAATAGAGAAAATGCTGCCGGTTATTGCTCTCTTTCTCTCTCGTTTCCTTTTCTTTATTTCTTTCTTTTTTCCTTTTGGTTTCACAAGGCAGGGTTTCTCTATGAGGCATTAGAGCCTGTCCTAGAACTCACTTTATAGACAGACTGGCCTCAAACTCACAAGAGATTCACCTGTTTCTGCTTTCTGATTGCTGGAATTAAAGGCACGCACCACTACTGCCCGGCTTTCCTATCTCTCTTGCAGAGTCTTGATTGGCTAGCTTTTCAACACAATCTAAGATGCCCAACCTGGGAATCATGCTTCCCACAATGTACTGAGTCCTCCTACATCAAATAATAACCGAGATAATCCCTCAGAGACATGCCATCGAACTAAGCCGAGTGGGGAAATCCCTTAACTGAGACTCCCTTCTCATGTGACTCTATGGTTCGTCCAGTTAACAGCTGATAATTAAGGCTGATAAAGACCAAAAAAGAAATGTCAAGTAGTAGACTCTGATATGGAACAGAACCCAGAATTCCCCCAGAGATCAGCTGGTCATGGCAAGAAAATGAGTAAGATAATTGCAGAAGATGAACCTGGAAAGATAGGGAACAAGTGGGGATGGGGCATGTGGACATGTAGAGGCCTAGAGACAACATTCATTATGTGGGGAAGGCTTGAAGGATTTGGAAAAGGCAGAGTAGAAGTTGCCACAACTCACTTATAGTTTGACATTATTAGCCTAAAGTTCTTATGCAGGAAGTTTGGCAGTGTTGATCAGTGATCGGTCTCTCATGAGAGCTGATTGACTCTCTAAGAGAAAATAGTGCCCACTCTCAGGATCCTGAATCCATAATGTATAAAAGTTTTATCCATAGAAATCATGACCACATAAACATCTTCACTTGTAAATACCCAGCCTCAGATATTGTATTGTTGTAACACACACACAGGGACAGAGAGAGAGGGAGAGAGATTTAATTGAAAGTGGACTGATAAAAGTTCAGTCACACATAAGAAGCAACCACTTTTGCAAGAGGAAAATTCCAGAAAAATGAGTTCACTGATGCCTTAACATCACACTATTTCAGATCATCAGTGTCAATCCCAGTGGGAGGGGTACCAACTCTTTCCCTTGTCTATCATCTCTAGTAGCTAACACAACTAACAACATGGCTACCAGACAAATCCTGGTGGTACTTTTTCAGTGTACTCACCTCTACCAAAACCTAATATACTTTAGGGAAGAAAGAAGTAAAAGTCAATGTATTTAATACTGACTCAATGTGTCCAAACGTGGCAAGCTTAACTATGATAAACTATAGAATTTGGGGTCATTGCTTTATTCTTACTGGAGCTGTGAATACCTGAGGGAAGACTGTTTCAATACAGGTGAATGCAGATCAAGAAAAAGACACTTTTTTTTTTCTTTCAGAAAACACAGGCCTAGTATGGATATAATAAACAGTGAAAATCAAGCCCATCTCATGAAAAAGGAAATTACAATGAAACAATGTAATAGTATTAACCATATGAAAATCCCACTTTCACTGAAATACTAATTCTCTTACCAATAAGTTCAGAACAGAAAGGACTGAATGTTGCTACTAAAATATTAACTGGCATTTCAAAGGTCAAACAAAATGAACTCTACAGCTCAGTTTAGAAAGACTGCCTGCACTGCTTTTTTAAAATAGTGCCATGGAATAGGGTGAAAAGTGCTAAGAACCTTACAGACATTATTAAACTCATTTATTATTCGTTCTTAATATAGGGTAAATTATAGAAACCTTACAAAATCAGCAGAAGGGAAGATAATAGACCATAATAAAAAATGCAATTTATTTCTTCAATGGGGAAAGAACTGTTGAATCATAAATGACATGCCCATTAGGAAGTTATGTAAACGTTTCCCCTTCAAGTAATATAAATTTCATCTCTCCCTAATGGCTATGTCCCAATAGTTCTATTCATTACCATAAATTTCAGGAGTCCTATTCTTTTATAATACATTTCCAACAAAGGCGTTTTATTTTTATTTTAACAATTAAACAATTTTATAGTCTTATCTCTTCAAAATATATTATTCAGTTTGTTCAAATAAGTATGAATGTATTAATGAGTAACTAAACAAAATTAATTTACTACAGATTCGACTTCCATTCCTTACTATTTTATACCTTCAGGAATTATAATTTGTGCGGTTGAAGGCCCATGGGTTCCCCCTAATTTTGTGGATCTGGTCTACTCCTTGAGATTATCATTTCAGAAAAACTCTATAAAGAACAAATAAGAGTTAATTTCATTTGTCCTTCTATAGCTATACCTCTTGCCTAGGAAATGGAATCACATAACATAACAAACCAGAGGGTTCTACAGTCAGATCCACCTAAATCTAGGTTCTTAAGTCCTGTTGACAACTAAGCATTTGGACATGCTATTAAAGCATTGTGGGCCTCAGCTTTCTAATGAGCAAAGTAGACCCATTGATACCTCACAAGGGACTAACTACAATGTATAGAATGGGATCTAGAACTTCCCTTTGCATATTACCTGCTTCATAAACACTGATTTTGACCACTTGACAAGTATATCCTTCTAAAGTCCACTCAATATATGGTATTTTATGAGGAATATCTTCAAACGCATAGCTAACAGTAAAAGTTAAAGATCAAAATAGTGGAATCAGATTCACTTACCCTATGCATAGAATATCAATCCTTGTAAATCATATTAGGTCAGTAACAAAGCCTGTCTTTGGTGTAGGAGGTCCTTTTGTATTTGTTAACTGCGTTCATTGGTTAAATAAAGAAACTGCCTTGGCCTTTTGATAGGGCAGAACTTAGATAGGCGGGGAGGACAGAACTGAATTGTGGGTGGAAAAAGGCAGACAGCTAGACACCATGAAGCTCCTGACTGAGACTGAGGCTGGTTAGGATCTTTGCCCATAATCCACGACCTCATGGTGAACACAGATTAATAGAAATGTGTTAGATCAAGATGTAAGAGTTAGCCAAGAAGAGGCTAGATATAATGGGCCAGGCAGTAATTTATTAATACAATTTCATGTGTTTATTTCGGGAGTTAAGCTAGCCGGGCAGCGGGACACAACCCACTCCTCCTACTACATGTCTTGATGTATTAGAGCAGGAATCTCAGCTTGAACCATTCCTATGGTATCATTAATTTTTGAAAACTGTCAAGATTTTAAGATAAATGGCCTCTTCCCACCAAATGTCATGAGTAACTCTGCCTCAAGTTATGAAAAACAAAGAAATGCCTTCAGTCCTGGGGTGGAACAAGATAAATTCATCACCACCCCCACTTATGAACCAGAGTAAGAGGAAATAAAGTCAAGTCACTGTGCTTATTGCAAGCTACTGAACAAGGTCCCTGGCATGCAGTGATGCTCAACACATGCTAGGTTTAGCTCTAACATCAAAGTAAATTTCAGAACTATAGGTTTGATTGCTATCTTGGCTTTCAACTTCATTATGCATAAGCATAAGTTTCAGTCCTATGAAAACACAATTCAATAAAAAGCCAGACTTTTCCACAGTAGTTCTAAAGTTGCCAAAGACTGATAGATTATATAAGGTTCTTTTAATTCAAATAGTCAGTTGATCCCTGATAGAATGTGATACTAGCATCCCATTGTGCCTCAGCTCACCTTGGAAACATCATATCTTTCTTCTCCTGATTATAGTTGGGTGGTGATTCTTTTAGCAAGGCGGCATCATGCTGTTCAGGTGGGAAAAAAAGGAGATGGGTAGATTATCAGCTCCCTAATGTGTGGATACCAGTCCATGAGCAACTGGTAAAGATTTGCATCTCACCATCACTTTGCTGGTTTTCCTCTTTCAAAATGCTTTCTGTCAAATCTACCAGGTTGATAGAACTTTGACATATGTAGTCACTTGAAAGGTATGTCTGACACAGATAATCTCACCATTTAGTATGAGTTAGTAGAATCTTGAAAGACTCTAAGAGTTAGAACTGAATCCCATCAATGGGTTTCATATCTGTCTATATCACTAGCCTCACCTCATTCTGAGCCATCAGCAATAGTAATAGGTCCCAATGACCTGTCACATGTACTTATCATTTGCATTGACAGTACTGCACACATTACCAGACTGTCACTCCAGCTCAAATGCAGCTCCTACCCAATGTGCAATGACGTGAGACAGATTTTATCCCTGTTCTGTATTGGTAGCTTCAATATGGAGATCTGGTGCAGGACAATTCTGTCTTCTGTCAATTATGTTTTAAATAAATGCTTATTGGCCAGTAGCAAGGCAGGAATATAGACAGGACAACCAGGCAGGAAGTAGAGGCAGGGCAATGAGAACAGGAGTATTTCGGGAAGAAGGAAGCTCTTTCCCCAGGCCTGTCCAGACACTGAAGAAGCAGGATGTGACCTGCCCCACTGAAAAAGGTACTGAGCCATGTGGCTACATAGACAAGAATAATGGGTTAATATCAGTTATAAGAGCTAGTATGAAGCCTGAGCTAATGGGCCGATCAGTTTATAGCTTATGTAGACCTGTGTGTGATTTTCTTTGGAATTTAATGGCTGTGGGAAGCAGGTAGGACAGAGACCCCAACAAGCAGGCCCTCATGTTACAGAATGGCACCAACTTGTGGAATCCACATAAAGCCTGAGACAGCTTGGAGAGTAATTCTAGAACAAAATAACAGCATTACGCATGCTTTCTTGGTAGCAGCAATTTCTTGGGTTTACTCCGCTTGTTAGAGGCAAGCAAGTGCTCTCATCTAGGAGAGGCTTTCTGACTCAGCTTTAGCTGTAAAACCTTGCAGCTACTTTAAGAGGTCCTGCCACGAAAGACTTAAAGGGTGTTGATGAAAAGCTGACCGCATGCTTTTTGATTTTCATCTGTAATAGGAAAAAAGGTATGCTACTTTGGAGAAGAGATATTGCTTTTGTTTCCACAGGAAATGAGAGACTGTGGATTCATTCTGAGTTAAGAAAAATCAGGTTTGATCAAGGAAGACCACTTGAGAAATCTCCCATAACAAGAAATGACCCAGATGTCAGAATTCTACATCCAGAACAGGTTCAAGACTGCTGCCTGAGATGATCAAGACTCACAGGATACCAGTCCGGACTTGATCATAATTCAAAATTTTTTAGGTCCCCATAAGATTATAGCACCCCCAACCAGCAAGAAGTAGCCTGGAATACAACACCCACATTCCCAAAAAAATGGAATATGGATGTTCTTGGTTTCTTTTTAAAAAAAGGGGGGGGAGGGGAATGGTGCGGGAAAATTCTTTATTCTGTCAATTATGTTTTAAATAAATGCTTATTGGCAAGTAGCCAGGCAGGAATTATAGGCAGGACAACCAGACAGGAAGTAGAGGCAGGGCAATGAGAACAGGAGTATTTTGGGAAGAAAGAAGCTCTTTCCCCAGTCCTGTCAAGACACTGAAGAAGCAGGATGTGACCTGCCCCACTGAAAAAGGTACTGAGCCATGTGGCTAACATATACTAGAATAATGGGTTAATATCAGTTATAAGAGCTAATATGAAGCCTAAGGTAATGGGCCAGTCAGTTTACAACTTATGTAGACCTGTGTGTGATTTTCTTTGGAATTTACTGGCTGTGGGAAGCAGGCAGGACAGAAACCCCAACAAGCAGGCCCTCATTCCAAAGATCCATAGTAGAATTGAGTAATATAATAGAGATCACATATCTTGAACTAGTTCCTGGAGAGCTGAGATAGGCAAATGTATGTTGACTCGCAGAGACACAGCTATGGCCTAACTACAGTTGTGATCATATTTGCAGATGTGATGTATTTGTCACTCTTGAGATAGTGTCTGGGCTTATCTGGTAGCCTAGGACTGGCATCAGTTGCTGCTTTTAGAGCAGAGGGAGATTTGACACATAAAGAAGAGATGATGATGTTTAATGGAGGCAGGAATGATGCAGACACATGCCAAGCCCATGTTCCAGGCTTGCCAGTAACCATCACAAGCTAGAAGACTCTGAGATTATCCTCCACAGGGCCTATGGCAGAGCACTGCCTTGGTGGCACACTCATATAGAACTTCTAACTTTGATAGGTGAAAGAGAATTCATGTCTATATTTAGAGCTCTAAAACTTGGCATCATTTTTTGGCAGTGTGATAACAAATATATAGTCCTTTATAAAATATGTTTGCAGACTCCTAGCCTGGATGTTGATGTAAATGGAACCCTCCAGAACTGTGTAGCAAAGAATCAGTGGATCCATATGATCCTGAAGGTTATAGAGAAAGCCCCCAACATTCAATGAAACAGCACTTGCCCAATTAGTATGTAAATGCTGCCTCAATGTTTTCATGTGTTATCCTTAGGGTTTTATGTCTTCTTCTTCTGGCATCTTACGCATGATAAGCAATGTTACATTTTTTGTTGAATATGTATATTGTATGACACATAAAAGTATATAATATTGTATACAACACATAATATTTATATTAAACACAATCAATAATGATCAAGGACTATATGTACATAACACCCTCAACTCAAGTAATAAAATTCTTATATATGCTGCTAATCCTTCAAGCCCACCTTCCTAGATACATAAATGCAATGTTTACTAAAAAGCTATACCTCTTCCTTATCTTTACCAATAACGTATGTTCCACAAAACAATAAATGGCATCACTTAGAATATGGTATACATTATGGCAAAGGTATTACCTTTATGGATCCTATTAAAATTTGGTTTTCTGTCTGACCCATCATGGATGAATTTTATCATCTTTGCTGAATAAGGTATCACTCTTTTTAAGATAGTATTGCACCACGATTGCTCTGAACTCTCCTACTGTTGAACATGAAAGGACTCTCAGTTTTCATTATGATACACAGCACCATTATAAACAGTCTATGACATGTCTCATAAATGGAGACTTATTTAGAAATTTGTGAGCATGTGTGTAGGTATGTGTATCTTCATTTTACTCTACTATGCCAACTGTGTTGTGATTTGTTCTTGCCCCAAGCCCCCATTATATACTTCCAATTTTATCTTTCAATAACTTAACAGCATATACCACAAACAGCAGGGTTCTTGTGTTCATTTTTGCACAATTTTCACCATCTCTTGCTCTAAGCAACATACACAGATTTTTTCTAACTTCTGTCTCTCATGCATTTTTTTTCAATTTGCAGTTCCTGTAGTAGCTAGTAGCAGTCATATTTTGAAACATTAACACTTCAGCCTCATATCCTGGATGAAAATAAGTGTGTGTATGTGTGTGTGTGTGTGTGTCCTGACAGACACTATCAAAAATAAATAGCAGTAATAAAGAGGAAGGATCTTTCTGAAATATAAGTCAGATTTCAATTGTATCTACTTTAGATTTGGATTACTGACAGAGAAACACTGCATTAACTGTGTGTGACTTTAGGTAATTCATTTCAATGCTTGTGCAAATGTTTACTTGGGTATTGCATAGGAAGTTAAATTATAATTTCTGTGGCCATTCCTATTCTAAAGTCTTGGCTTCTAATGAAAATTAAAGTGACCCACCCCCGAGATAGTTAGCAATCCTATTATTTTTCTGAGTCTTTTCTTCAAGACTTATGAAAGCTTTCGTTAAGCAGCCATGTGCCCCCTGAGCAAATTTCTGATGTATGTTTGAGCATCCCTAGAAAGGACCAGCTGTTTCACTCCCCTTTCTCCTCCCCAGGATGGCCTGCCCTGGCCTCATTTATTCGCTCATTTCTGGGCCTGATTAAAGATTACCACATTTAGGTCTTGGCTCAGCTGTGACCACTTTAAGGAGGTACCATCCCGAGGTCCTCATCAAGATCAGTTCCCTCCAGGGTTGAAGGAGGGTTCATCTGTATTTCTGTGCTTTGATTGGTTAAATAAAAAAGCTACGTGGGCCATTTGATAGGGCAGGACTTAGATAGGTGGGGAAAAGAAAAGAGGATGCGGGAAAGAAGACTGGGTCAGAGCCAGTGGCCATGAAGCTCCCACAGATGGAAGTACCGTAGATCCATCCGGTAAGTCACCCACCTCGTGGTGACATACAGACTTTTAAAATGGGTTAGTTTATGAGGTGAGGGCTAGCCAGGAAGAGGCTAGAGATAATGGGCAAGGCAGTATTTAAATTAATACAGGTCTCCTGTGGTTATTTCCGGCATAAGCAAGCAACCAGCGGCTGAGCGGGCCAGCAGCTCGGGGCTTGGGAGCCAGGCGCTGGGAACACAACCCACACCTCTCCCCCATTTACAACAGTTTGGCCCCGAACGTGCGCAGATCTCCAAGGAAGCAGCATGTGTCCCTGTCCCAGCTGAGAAAAGGTACCGGCCATGTGCCTGGCATGGATGGGAACAATGGGTTAATATAACTTATGGGAGCTAGTAAGAAGCCTGAGATAATGGGCCAATCAGTTAATAACCTAATGTAGACTCTCTGTGTGATTTTCTTTAGGGCTTGCCAGCTGTGGGGTACCAGGTGGGACACAAACCCCAACGAGCAGGACCCTCATGTTGCACAGAGTGGTTTTTTGCACAACATGTCAGTACTTTTAAAATAGTCAGTCCATTGCTGGGCAACAATGACCAAAGGACAGTCCTCAGTCATATAAAGTGAAGAATTGCACGAATGAAATAACACTGCCCAGTTTTTTTCTGTGTGAAGTGGGGAAAGTCACAGTGAATGAACATTGTGTATGGTTTTCTGAAATGAGAGTCTAACACATCAAAAGATGGGTCTAAGAAGGGCATCCGGTGATTCGAGATGGAGGGCCAGGAAACATACCAAAGTCAGTGTGTCAAAGCTGGATTTACATTGCTTTCAAGTTTGTGTGACATGATCTATTCTTTGTTTAATTGAACTCCATAGCACTTTAGTCTGGGTATTGTCAGGGAGCTGCCCAATCTCCATCTCAACCTTAACTTCCAGAAGACAGAATTCTGATATTGCTTGGCATGTCTGCAGTAATTGTTGTTTGAGAGGAAATGAAAAGAAAAGGGAACTGAATACATATTTTATGACTGGTAAAGAGAAAGAGGCTCAGCTATTATAAAAATGGGATGATTTCTCATTAAATTTAGAATAAGCTTTCCAGCATAAGTCATATAAGGGATCAAATGAACCTCAACTCCTTTCCATTTTCTTTTTAGGCCACATCATTCTCTACTCCATAGACAAGTAAATCTCTTTCAGTTCCGTATTCATCCAAAATATCCTCTACCTAAAGTTTTCTTCTCTGATGTCTTTACCTGAGTGTGTCCACATTTTCTCAGAGAAATCTTATATTTCCAGTCTTCTGAAAGCACAGCTCACCCCTGTCTCAAACACTTTTGCTCCTTGTCTGTGTACTTCACACCCTTCATCTAGACTGCCATAGTGTCTCATCATTTGCTTTGTGTTTGTAAAGGTACTCTTATCTTGAAGTAGACTGCATGAAAATTTATCTCCTTCTATCCTCAAATCCTATTACCAGGTTAGGTACAGAGCAGGGACTTAATAAATAACTGATGAATGAACAATAAATGAGTACCCTACTCTAAAAGCATAGTTCACTGAATAAAGGAAAGGCACAGAGGCCTTGGGAGAACTCCAAAGAGCTGCAAGAGCCCCTCTACTAAAAGCCTAGGGTGCTGGCCCATCTAGCCTAGGTAAAGGGCCACTCTTCCCTACTAGCTCATGTGGGTCAATTGTCTATATTCTGTCAATTATGTTTTAAATAAATGCTGATTGGCCAGTAGCCAGGCAGGAAGTATAACCAGGACAACCAGACAGGAAGTAGAGGCGGGTCAATGAGAACAGGAGAATTCTGGGAAGAGGGAAGCTCCTTCTGAAGTCATGTCCAGACACAGAAAAAGCAAGATGTGATTACACCACTGAAAAAGATACTGAGCCATGTGTCTAACACAGATAAGAATAATGGGCTAATGTAAGCTATAAGAGTTAATAAGAAGCCTGAGCCAAGCAGTTTGTGATGAATTTAGACCTCTGTGTGATTTCTTAGGGACTTAACAACTGTGGAAACCGGGCAGGACAGAAACCTCAGACAATAAGTTTGCAAGGCAGTAATTAACTCAACATCTTAGCATCACTATATGTGTTCTTGAAAAGGTCTAAATTTCCTCAATCTACTATCAACTGACAACTTCTAAGAGTCATTTTAAAGAAGCCATAACACTGGAAGCATGTGTGAGTGCACTACATTCCAAGAGATGATTTCTCACTAAAATCTGGGTGACTTCAAGGTCATATGAAAATAAAGTCAGGGCAGATCTTGTGCTTCTGCAAATCAAGCTTCCTGCCCCATCAGAGATTTAAAGGTTCTATCTGCGATGGGCTCGTGAAGCCCAGACAGTCCCCTGCACTCCCTGCTCCCCACTGTTCATTCTGAAATTACGGATTTTAGTTCTAAAAGCAACCATGATTAAGCATGACATCTACAGATGCCTGATCTTCAGAAAAGCTGCAATTTGGGAAAAATCAAAACCATAAGGAGCTAAATTATGTCAGGGAGGCTTTTCATTACTCTCTAATCTAGCTCACTCTGAGTTAAGAGGCAAATGAAATTTGATTATTTGGCCAGTTACTTTGCTTTAATTTACTTTTCGTCAGAACATTAAAGACGTGTGCTATTATTAGAGGATGATTTGAACTAGGGTTGTTTGTAACACTCCTCTGTTAAGTGATTTGTATATTTATAAAGCATAGGTCCTTCATTTATTATAATTTATCTCATCTCAGTCATTAAGTTGCCTTAGTTACAGACTAATAAATTCTGTTATCCGTCTTGAAAATAGCCATTCCAACTTAAAAAAAAAAGAATGCTTAATGTTTATAGACAGGTTAGACGATGTGTTTGCAAAGTTACATGTTGTTTAGGTCTATACAGTGAGTTGGCAGCCTCAAGTAATTTAGTTTTGAAGGAAAAAAATCAATTTTATTGTCTTCAAATTAAAGTGTTTTTTATTTTTAAAAGCTGGGGCTGGAGAAAGAGCTAAGTGGTTAAGAACACTTGTTGATCTACTAGAAATAAGTGACTTGTTCTATAATGCTATTCACAGTACCATTGCTTGGGGCAACTCTTCTAGTAATCCTTTCTTTCCTTCAAGGTCACATCATTTGATCTATATTAAACATTTATCTAGACCCTACCATGTAGTCAACAGTGTTATGGGCATTGGGAACCTAAAGAGGATTGTGGCACCACCCCTGCCATCAATGAGTTTATTATCCAGCCAAGAAAGCACAGAATCTGATTGAGGTTTACAGTAGTAGGACAGAACTTGTGTAGTTACAACACTCAGCCATTACCTGGGCACCTGTCATGCACTAGCCACAGTGGTAAGTGACAGATATACATTGTCCTAGCTTTGCAGCATCTATAGAGATTATAGCTTAGGAAATTACCAATAAACACAAAAGGTGATATAATTTTAAAATTAAAATGAGGTTACGCCATGAAAGACCACAAAAGGAGGGATACAGCATGTGGATTCACAGGATCCCTCTCCCAGAATGTATAGAAGTGTGTGCTGGAAGCATAAGGAGACCCAGCTGTATCAAGGCAGATCATATGTAAGCCAAAAGAGCTGTGTGTACAGAGATTCTGTGACAAGGAAGACCCTACCGCAACCAAGGATCGGAGTGTCCAGGGGTACTGAAGCTTAGCAGAGAAAAGGAGGGGTGACCAAGATGAGGTAGACAGCATGTAATATAGTATGATATTTGTCTATATTTTATTATATATTATAACATGATAAACATTCCCTTTGTTACAAAAAGCAAAGCACTGACTATAAGGCTGTGGGTTTTCTGTACACACCCTGAATGTGCTGAGCTCCTTTCCAGCTCATTGTCTTAAGTGCATATGCACATCCCCTCTTCATGGAGTGAGCATTTCCTAGGTATTTGCCAGCCTGACCCTTTTCCTCAGCTGAACCTCTCAGCTCATGTTTCCTTCCTAGAGAAGGCTTCCTGATCCTATTCCGCCAATTTTTGTTCTGCGTATCCATTGACTGTCCATTTTTTATTTTCTCAGAAGCCTGCTTACCCACATTTTGCTCATATGGCTACTGGAATATGATAGAGTCCCCACTGAATTGAAAGACTGATACCTTCAAGGTCTGTCTCTCCAATCCCTGAGACTGTTCAAACAAAGGTTTTTGAGCAGATGGATGAATGAATCGAAATGCTGGGTAAGAAAAATATTTACAGAGGCTTAAACCTTACTATCAAAGCTGCCAAAATAAAAGGTTTCAATCTGGGGAGAAACAAATAAGAAACAGGTTAAAACACGCATGGCTGAAAGCAGCTTAGTGGTGATGGCACACGCCTTTAATCCCAGCACTCCAGGGCAGAGGCAGGTGGATTCTGTAAATTCGAGGCCAGTTAGGTCTACAAGAGTTCCAGGACAGGCTCCAAAGCTACAGAAAAACCCTGTCTCAAAAAAAAAAAAAAAAAAAAAACAAAAAACAAAACAATACCAACAACAACAAAAAAAAATCAAGAGAATAGGATAAGTACAGTTGAATTCAAATTCTGGTTTCTGTTAAAATTTTTACTTTAGGAATAAGCAAACTTTTGTAGTAAATGATTAGACGGTATTTGGGACTTTCAATCCATTCACAGTTACAACTACTCCACAGTTGTTTATAAATGAAAACAGTTCCAAGACAACATACGAGTGAGTGGGCATGCCAAAGTCCCAGGAAAATGTCTGTGTCCCCAGTCCCTGAGACTGGACAAACAACATTTTTTAATAGATTAGTGAATGAGTAGAAATGCCGGGTAGCAAAATTATACACAGAGCTTAAAGTGTACTATAACAAGCTTGCTTCAACTGTCTCTGTAGATTTCTCCGCCGCGATCTTGACCTTGCTTTGCCCTGGTCCTTGGTTGTGGATCTCTGCATCTGGTTACAACAGTTACTGGATGATAGTTGGGATATTGACCAATCAATTACAGAAGGCCAGTTCAGGCACCCTCTCCACTATTGCTAGGAGTCTTAGCTGTAGATGGAGAAATCTACAGAGACAGTTGAACCAAACTCATGGAAATCTCATGAAATCTAGACTGACAGCTGTGGAGCCTCAATGGGAATGAACTAGGCTCTCCATATGTGTGACACAGTGGTGAATCTTGGGCTGAGAGGCCTCTGGCAGTAGGCGCAGGATCTATTCCTGGCACATGATCTAGCTTGCTGGAGCCCATCCCTACGATGGGATGCCATGCTCAGCCTTAATGCAGAGGAGATGGACTTTTTCCTGCCCAACTTAATATGCCAGACTTTGTTGACTCTACATGGCAGCGCTTATTCATTAGACTGAGGGGGAGGTGAGGGAGCAGGTGGAGGGGGGGGTTGGACTGTAAAATGAAATTATATATATAAAGCTTACTAGCAAAGCTTTTTTCTATAAATGTATCTTATATGAAGATATGATTTTTACATGAAAACAGGTTGATATTGACTACAGAGGCCTAGCTCCTTCACTCCTGCTTTAGGCGAATGCAGTGAAAATACGGAGGATGATGTACAACAAAAACACTAACGGAAGAGGTACTAACTTGTATTGAGAATCTCCTACAAGCCAGACCTTGGCCAAGGTGCCTCCCAGGCTACTGTCTTTCCATCCCTTTATCAAATCAGTAAATATAATTATTATATAGTTTTAAAAAGTCAGGAGTTCGAAGAAGAAAACAACCTTGGCAAGTCGTGAAGGTAAGATAACACAGTGTGAGTCCAGGGGTCTTTCTAACTCAAGCCTTCTAAATCATTATCCACTGTTTAATGGATTATGCCCTGAGAGACACAAAACTCCTTCCTATCCTGTAGAATATACATAAACTGACTTTAATTTCACACACATTTATCAAGTCCATAATATGTGCCAGGCATTAACACAGGCACCAGAGATTGGAAATTTATTTACCACCTCTATGTATGATTTCTCTAAATCGTAGCCATTGAACATCAGATGCCGCTTTGCAAAGCCTACCATTTCTCACTTGTATATTTTCTCTTTTATTTTGCTAGGATTGCTTACGGTGCTTTCCTTCATATTAAGGAGGCCTCCTCTGTGGTCCTATCTGCCCTTCGTAAACAGCGGCAGGCGTGGATTGTGTTCTGTCTGTGTGTGAGCCTGCTGCCTGTGTTCCTGCCGAAACGTTTCCCCATTAGACTCCTGCCCACTGCCTGGCTGCTGTTACAGAATGCTGGGTCCTGGCTACTCCGCTTCCCATCACCAGCTGATTTGAATGGTCCAATTCACTGTGTTCTTGAAGCACTCCCTCCATCTATTTGGATCAAACAGCTTCCCATCCTTTCAAAATTATATATTAGAATGAAAAATGACATAATCAGGATTTTCCTGTAATTACTCTCCATGCAATAACATTAATATTTTAAGAAAACTGTTGAGGAAAAGAACAAAATCTTGATTTCACAAGCAGTCTCAGATGGTTCTTGCCATTAGCTCCTTTATTTATTCCAAAGAAGGTAACTATCCAGTGTAGGAGAGGGGCTCATTCAGCTGATATTATCAATATCCTTTTGCAGTTTTTATAGAACTAACCAATATTTTAATGCTAATCGAGATTCTGCTCTAGAAAAAGTCATATAAGAAATACTTAATATTTTCATAGAACTACTTAGCGTGGATCATAGTGTTAGAAATCAAAGTGAATGTTATTCTGGGAAGACGCTGGCTTTTGAGGCTCCTCAAATAACATCCCAAATGATAGATTTGCTAGGCTGGCCCGGATGGAGACAAATCTGGAGCCAAGGTTTCCCTTCAGTTATCAGTATCAAAGCTTCTCTCTGTGTGTTTCATCCTGTGAGTCAAATAGTCATCTGTCTGCCACAGAGACTTTTTCTTACACCATAAACTGCTCTTACATCATCCTCCCACCAGTGTCTCTCGGCTACCCACTGCTGCTTTTGATCACTCTCACCCACATGGATCCAGGGGACTCTTCATGTGGCTTCTTCCCTCTGTGGCCCATCCTCTTCATGCCTATCTAGAATAACTATGCCACTCGCAATAATGAGAGCCTCGACCTCCCGGGCACAGAAATTCGGGGGGCATTACTGAGCTACATGCTCCAAAATCAAAACCAGCATCACCTTCAGTTTCCCATGAAAAACTCAGGCTTACAGAAACGAGGATTCAATACGAAGTTCCTAGAACACACAAATGACTTTTCTGTGTCATTCTTTTACATTCCTCTTTCTATACATAGGACAAAACTGACAAAGCTTAAGTCTCATTTCAACTTGTACCAGGAAAGATAAATAAACATAAGGGACATTTTTAAACATTGTATTTAATAGCAGAGGGTAGATCTCCAAATAAAATTTTTTTAAAAGACTTCAATTATAGCGAGAATGACATGGTCCCAGGCAGTCAAAAATAAGAGGTTCACAGTCGTTTATCTCAACAATAGCTATAAAACCTTCATCCAGAAATGTTCTCAAATTCGGCTTGTTAGATAGATAACACAGACAGTATCTCATAAGTAAATGTCACTGATTAGTAAAGATACAGATTTTAGAGAAGGAAGCTCACAAACAGACAACCAAATCTAGAGGGTATGGGTGAAAAATAAGGTAAACCAGATAGTCCCAAAATGGGGGCCACATCTTATAGCCTTCAGAAATGTCTCACTGTAAGAGAAATGAATATATGTCAGAGTAAAGAATTCAAAATGAAGAAAACAAAACTGAGATTTGGGTGCTGTGTTTCTAATAATCTGAAGCCCTTCTAGATGGGAAGAGCATATTTTTGTACCCTTCACTCAGTGGAATACTAGCAACTAGAGCTGACAGAATGTGGGACTAACAGACTGGGGAACTGGCCCTTTCCAAGGCCTTTCCATTAAGAAATTGACCAACACAGGGAGAAATGATGGTGGAGTAGTCCATATAAAACAACTTCCCAGTCGTCTTAAGAAGAGGTCAATGCACTGGATAAGGGACTTTAGCTCTCTGATCATGTCCAGGCAAGATCGGCCACTATAACAGTACAGAAGCTTTCACTGGATGGGTCTGTACACCAAAAGAAATCCATCTGCCAGCCAGTCCTGTATTTTCACTCTACTGGGGCCAGGCTGGTCCTTCCCAGTTCTTCCATAAATGCCCCCTTACTCATAGTGACATATTGTGGAACTCTAAGGAATTACAAAATTTATTTATATAAGTCAGGACCAAAGAACCAGTGGACAAAGGACATTCTTATAGAAATCTTTCCACACATGCAAAGGACTGACTAAAGAATTTTGCCCATTTTGCAGTGGAGAGCTTAGACAGATGTATCCATCCATACAGCACAATTTAAGACTGTGTGTGATGTTTTTTTCTGTTCTGATCTGTGAGTAGGAGTACACCTGTGGTACATATCCGGAAGTTCAGAACATGGGGAGCATATTGACAGTTTTTTGATTGGGCCTATATCTAACTATGACTGAGGTCGTTATCAGTCACTAAGAAGTTATAACTTAGACGTCAGATAAGCAGCTGGATGGCATTTGGATAGATCACTCTTGAGAAGAGGTTGAGTGCCTTCCAAGTGGCTGGTAAATGTGTGTTAAACACACATTTCAAAGAAGGGCTGAAATGCAGGGCTGGAAATGAATGAACCCAGACACCCAGTTCCAGTACCCTTCCCAGCAGGCATTTCTACTTGTTTCCCAGCCAGCAGAACCATAGTTGCATTTAAAGTGGCAATGAATCCTGCCCCTGAGGCTCACTGTGATTTGACAATCCAGATAAATCATGACTCTTCCAGAGCTCCTTGCCAAAGACTCACTCTCTCAACCATCCTTGCAGCTTTTGGTAGACAAATAAGACCTAAAGAAGCAGGAGTTGGATGTTAGGGGTAGAAATTTTCTAGTCTGGTAAAAGCGATAGTCTCTTTTAAAAAGCATAGAAATCATTCTGTAACGTGAAGGAAAACTGCTAAGAAACAAGAAGAGAAAAGAAATATGGTCAAATCTAGACAAGATCTTTGTTACACAAACAAATTAACTTTATACTGTTTACTGTCATAGTAAAGGGTTCCATTATAATTAAGAACACAAGTAAAATGTATAAAATAATTCATAACCTGTGAGCAGAAGATGAAAGAGAAACCATATTTAGGCAAGAGAGGAAATTATGATGATAAATTTGCGTCCATACCAGCGTTTAAAATAATTTTCTCTGTATCCTTTCCAAAGCTATTGCGCTTTTTCTTTACACTGACCTGGTGAGTTATGTAGTGCATGGATCTTCTAATGGATACAAGAAAGGGTAAACACTGTGCCTTCCCAAGCTTTCTAATACTACCAAGTGTAACAGGCTATTTGCTGAGCTGTTACTGAGGGAAAACAGACAGAATGAAATGCTGACAGGGGCCATCAAAAATCTGTTAAGAAGGGTCTCAAAGCTTTTTTTTTTAATTTTCTTAAAAGCAGCTTCTAAGAGCCCATCGGATTTTGCACCATGTTAATCTTTCAACATCCTCCAGAGTTTTACAGAGTCATTCTGATAAGTGTCTCTCCCATCAGAGTGTCTTTCATCTCAAGGCCAGCTATAGCAGGTATCTTCCTTCACTGGTCTTCCTTTTATTTCTTTAATCTGTCCTGTATTTTCAATTTTGCTTCACTTACTCTCCTTCATTCAAGGCTGATTCATTCTCATTCACCAAGTTGTTTCTTCTCTAATTCAAAATCTCAGGAGCACTGACTCAGTTTTCTGTCCCTCCTCATTGGTTTGCATGACACAATACTGGACTGATTTTCCCCCTCCCTCTCGGACCTTCCACTTTATTGCTTTCTTTTGCAAGGCTCTTCCTTTATCTGCCTGTAAATGTTAACGGGTTCCAAGATAACATTACTCACCTCCTTCTCTTTTCTCTGTAAGATCCACCCCCTGAGTGATCTCATTCAATCCCAATTTAAAATGAAATACTTTTTATATGGCTCAAGCATTTATATCTTCATCCCTGGACTCTACTGGGAAATCTTAATCTACAATATGTAACTGCCAACTTGAAATCTTCATTCGTATATGCAAGAGACATCCTAACTCTAACACATCAGAAACTTACTTCCTTTTTTTCTTGGCCTTTTCCAGATCTTCTCCTTCTTTTATCCTCCCTATGTCAACAAGCAGCACCTACCTGGAAAGTGTCCTTAGGGTCTCTCTGTCCTTAATTCACCAGTAGAAGAGGTTTTGGGTTTGTATACTTCCTTCAAGCACCCCCTTTTTAGACACCATCACATAGACCCATCAGTCTGCTGATTCTTCCTCTCCCCCACCACCAATCTCACAAATGTCAGCCAGAGGAGTTCTTTTCAAACAGTAAATTTCAGCCCATCAGTTCTCTGCAGAAAAATCCTTCTAACTAACGGTTTCATATGACAGGTGAAGTGACACCCAAGAGCCTTCACTTCTTGTCTCAAGGACCCTCTTCATGATGTGACCATGGTCTGCCTCACATTTCTCCAACTCATCCTCTACATTTGAAACTTGCAGCTGCCTGATCCTCCCTACCTAATCCAGGCAGTCCGTTTGAGAGTCTTTGCTTTTAGTATCTCATCAGCCTGGGAAACAGCTCTTCTAGAAACTCACATAAATGACATTTTCTTATGATTCAGACCTCTCTTCACAGGGATCTCTATTCACAGGTCACCTCTTCAGAGAATCCTCTCTGCGGGCCCAAGCAGCCAATATATGACTTCCGGATTGTAATGCTATTTTTCTTCTTTCCAGCAAGCATACCTTACCTGTTTTTGACTTGGTTTCTTGACAGCATGTATCTTGCCTGATTCTCAGAGTTATAGATCTGTATTTTCTAAACACTTCAAAGATATTCAGGTAAATATTTTACAAATCAGTGCATTATTTTAGGGGAACACCTTTCCTACATTTCCACCAGCTCCTATGCCTTAGAAAGGCATTTTCTTGTACATTCTTTATGCTTCTAAGATTAATTGGGAAATACATTCTGGTGCCCATTCCATTCATTCAATCAAGAAATATTTACTGTGCCAACTATTTTGCTGCATGAAGGAGGCAAAAATGAGACAGCAGACTCATGACCTCATGGAAGAGAAGAGCATGAAAATGAGCAAGTATAACTTAAATTGCTATCAGTCAAACTAATATGGGGCCAAGGAACACTGCTTTGCATAAAGGGGCTCGGAATGGAATGCAGCAAAATCTGAATACACAAGGAAAATGCATTTTGCTATGCCAGCAAGTCAATGGTTGGCTTCTGTAAACCAAAATAGGAAAAGGTTGCATTTCTTTCATTTCTCAGTCCGTACAATAATGCCTCCACAAATGGCAATGAAAGATGCAGGAGATTTTTCCCCCCAAAGAGTTGTAAAAGATTCAAAGTCAAGGGTTTTTTTGGTGGGGTGGATGGAGGGGTGCTTTTTAAGGCTGAGTTTCTCTGTGTCGCCTTGTCTGTCTGGAACTAGCTATATAGAACAGACTGGCCTCAAACTCACAGGGAACTGCCTGTCTCTGCCTCTGCCTGCTGAGTGCTGTGATTAAAGGCATGTGCCACCACTGCCTGGCTGTGTGATTCAATCTTAAACTACTACATATTATTATCATGCAAAACAACAGATTAGACTGAACAGCAAAAAAAATAAAAAAGAAAAAAAAAGAAAAGAAAAAAAAGAAAAGAAAAGTTCTGGTCCCCCATCTCTCTCTTACATTCCCATGGAGTTTCTGCCAGCTTTCACTAAACACTCCATCACCAATCATTTTTCTGACCCACCATTCCCATCGTTCTCTTATCACTGAAACTAAAGTCATTCTGTCTATTCTTTCCCAATAGACTGACCTGCCCTGTGGACCTCAAATATGTCGCATTCAGTTCTCCATTCTCAGCCCACCTGCTTATTTGAAAGACACTTCCTGACTGCTTCATTAACCCAATGCTGTCAATTATTCCCCCAAGCTCAAAAGGTCCATGCCCTCCAAGATATCTTTCCTCTAGCCATTCTACCCCAGTGTGAGCTTACCCTGATCAGAACTGTAATAATGCCCACGGACTTTGCGGGGCTTGAGGTTTTCAGCAACCTCCTGAACCTTGGGGTTTAAATGTTTATGTATTCAAATCTTTAATATCTTCCTAACTAAATTGGGAATTTTTTAAAATATGGTGACCTCTTTTCCATTTCTTCTCTTTCCATGCCCAAATAAAATGGTATTGGCAGAAGAAATTTTCAGCTCCTGCACTGTTATTTACCTGCAAGCAAATGTTTATTCCCGTGACTCCCAGAGAGAGAGAGAGAGAGAGAGAGAGAGAGAGAGAGAGAGAGAGAGAGAGAGAGAGAGAGAGAGAGNGAGATGGGCACAGAAGAAATCAATGATTGGTGCTTCTCTGACTCTAGTCTGAAGCGTCTTTTATAGATAGACATGCATTTTTAAGTTTCAATGTGTCACATTTAAAATAAACTAGTACAAATGAATCTTTTAAGAGACAAGTCAATATTTCTTAATTTAATAAAGAATCAGTAGGGCTGGGGAGATGACTCAGTAAGGAAAGATCCTTATGCCACACTTGTGACTACCTACAGAGGCTGTGCGCTGCCTCACTGAGTGTAGCGGTGGGAAAGGAGGGTTGGGGCGGGGCAACGGGACAAACTTGGATCCTCTGGAAGAACATCAAGTGCTCCTATCTTCTGAACCATCTTGCCAGCCTTATCAGATCATTAAAACACGCATCACCATCCCCTTTCTATGAAATGGAAGGAATTAAATGAGACAGAGTTGGACAAAGTTTTTAAGGTGAAAAACGGATGTATATGAATTAGCTAAAGTTTGGTTGAATAAATATAGTCCCTAGGGTCTCTGAGCTCTGCAGAACCAATGCTTATGTGGTATTTGGTATATAAAGCCTTATATCTATTATTTTGCACTAAGTCTACCTTTATGAAAGTACTGAGATGTCAGTGTTGCCAACCATGTCTCACATAAGAATAACAAAGTCCTCAAGGGATGAAGAAAATGAGGAGACTCCTGCAAAATCTCACTAGTTCTGTGTGTGGGCTGAGCCTTCCCTCTAATCTCTTAGAAGGGAGTGTGGTTTACCTCGGAGACAAACTGTAACTTTTCCCACGAGCCCAATTGCTGTTGCTAATGAAAAAGGTAGTTTTCTGTTGAATGGTTAAGTAAGGCTTAATACTTTGATAGCATCCCCATGTGTCCATGGGGATTTGTTTAGCAGCAACCGTGTGTCAGTCACCAGGATGAACACTTTATAGTAGCTAATCCAGAATTCCTCAATAATCATCATTTTATCAAAATCAAAAGTCAGAAGCAAGAAAACTAAATCAAAGGATCTTCTTATTCCCCTTAATTTTAGTTTGAAGGCCAGGGCTGAACCAAATTCTATGGAAGTCCCAAACTGTACACTCTACCATTAACTCTAATGACTGCCTCTGAGACCCTACACTGAGATGCAACATAAAACATTTATCTTTTAAAAACTCTCTGCTATCCAAAACACATATCCTTTGTCTATGCATACATATTTTGCCTAAGCTCAAGGTAGAATATTGCTGAAATAAAAGATGACGGTGTTCATTGCTGCTGTGGTGGATTACCACAGATTTAGTGGCTAAAAACCATAGACATTTATTATCGAGTAGTTCGTCAGGGCACAAATCTGATACTGAATTTAAAAGACAGTATCAACAGGGATAAACCCCTTCCTAGATACTCTTCCAAATAACCCATTGTGTTTTCCAGCTCTTACAGACCCCTAGATCCTTTGTCTGTTTACTCTTCCTGTGACTGTGAAGACAACATCCTGGCATCTAACTGTGGTTGCTCAGAGGCAAGTCAATCTTTCAGAGCAGGAAACCACCATCACCTTAAGAATCTGTGCTACAGCTGACAGGCTCATAGGACTGTTCAGTACAACACTCCCCACCAAAGCACCAACCCCTGCACCCCCACACATAGCATTACCTAAGGATCTATGAGAAAGCCAACAGGCTCATCTCACTGTTCAGTACAACCCCCCACACACACACACCATCACGGTCCTTTGTGTAATCATATATGCACACACCTAGGCCTGGTATGGCTACATATGCAAAGGTTTCAGAGAAAAAGCTATGATTTTTTTTTTTGTCCTACAATACCAAAGTGGCAGTTCCACTGGAGCGAATGTTCTACTTTGCCTCTGACTCTCTGGAAAGAGGGACAATTCCCAAAATTATTTAGCATAGGAACAGAAAAAAAATCACCAGCAGAGAAAAGGTGTCCATGCTGAGCTCAGTCATGCTCAGGGTCTGGTTAGGACGCAGACATTCCGTCATTATTTTTAGGTAGTATACTTGTAATGTCGGTAAATAATAAAGTAAAATTGTTGGTTTCCATGTTGATTTTCATGTTTAATACTCAACCCACGCAACTCTCGCCCTAGTTAACATGAGCAGACTAGGCTAATATTCTATATGCATTTGGTAGAGAGCTATGCAGAGAAGAAAGAAGAAAGGCTTGCAGGCAGATGGTCGTATTTGTAAGTACATCTTCAGAGTCTGGCTGTGTGACCTGGGCTAGGCTGCTTCACCTTTCTGAGCCTTAACACTGACATCTGTGGCATGACGATAATTCTGACATTGAGTTTGTAGAAGTAAACACCCAGGGAATTAATGCATGTACTTTCTAAACCATAGCTTATTTCCACAACTGGCACCCATTGGGCATCACAAACGTTAAGCCCTCCGCAAGAAGTCTGCTGTCATCAGTTGCAAATATAATGAAAATAGCAAAAATATGATCTTCTTTTTGGATCTATCCTCCCTTCTCCCACTCAGTACCTGGAAGGCTGCCTAGTCCAGATTAGATATTCAATGTATATTAGATATTCAATGTATATTAGCTGAACGATGATGAATCTTTCTTTCCCTTTGGGTCTAGAGCATAAAGTTCTGGTTTGGCTCAGTGATGAATTTGATGGTCAGCTAGAGCTGGTGAGACCCAATCCCCTGAAGTGCCCCCAAGAGCTTCTGGGCACCGTTGAACAACCCCCAAAGCGCTCTTACAAGAACTCTGAAATTTACAAACTGCCTTGCATATGAGCCATGGTGAGTGGTTAACATACAAAATAGATTAAACCACGTAAAACTGTCCACTGCCCTATTTATCACATGCAGTATAAAACCACCTTTAAAGGAGTCTGGGTGTCAGATAAATGAATACTTAACAGCAACAATGAGATTGACTTAAATCATGAAACACTCTGTAATCAAAGAACAAGGCACCATCCCCTACACATTTCATGAACTAAACTGTTCCATAAAAGGCACATTAACATTTTACAGCAAACAAAATCAATACTGTATAGACTGGCTGGTGGTCTCCAGCTCAGATCTATTCACAAACCCAAAGTAGAGAGAACCTGAAATACAAAGACTCCTGGGAAAGTACAAACTCTTTGGAATAACCATATCCTGGCTAAAGTTATAATTGATAGCAGCATACCTTCTCCATGAACAATGCTCCCTTTAATCTATGAAATGTTAATATTGCTGAGGATGAAGCCATCTCCAAAGCCAACCTCATCCTTCGTTTTCAAAGAAGAGCCTCCATGACCCAGAGCCTTTCCCAAGGTTGAGCAGGGTACCCCTTATTCTGTTAGTACATATGGAGATACTGGAAAGACAACAACAAAAATACTACTACAGAACAACCCAGCCCCAGAGCACAGGGGCATAGCAATAAGATGCTATACACATAATGTTGGTCCGAAAAGGAGAATAAACTACTCAACAGAGCTACTTCTCAAAAGCACAATACTAACGTAGGATGTCTTAAAAAGCCAGCAATGTGTGAATTTTAGGTATATATCTGAGCTGGATAGAGTGGTAAAAACCTGCAGTCCCAGAACTGGGATTGAAACGGAGGCAGGAGAATCAGTTCAAGGCGAGTCTGAGTTATGTGAGCTCCCATTATAAAATGAAAGTAAAACAAAACAAAACCTCACACATGAAACATATTACACAGCATTCATGCATAGTATACCTACAAATATGTATGAAAAAATAGTAAGTTGAAGTGAGTTAATATACACCAAATCCGTGAATGGCTGTGGCTACAGGGGAGAACAGACAGAACAGAATGACCCAGGTTATCATTTTATTTATTTTCCTTTAAGTCCGCAAGCAGGCGTGTTCAAATATCGTTAACCAGCCCATGGCTTATTGTTCCTCACGCTTTTCTGTATTTGTATAAGTAGCCAAAGTTTCAATAGGCAATTAGCCGCGGGTCTTGCCAGGTCACCTCTTCAGCAGGTCTGGCACCTACGCAGGTGTCCAGATGTATCGACCAGCGTCTTCTTCCACAAGTGCTGCTGCACCTTCCCTCACTCTTTAACAGTGTCTTGCGTTAGTCTTGCCTGTGTTTGCTGGGCTTCCTTTTCATACTCATGGCCAATCCCCTGCAGCCTGGTTATGCCCCACTTAAATTGCTGTAACCTCCTAACTGCCAAATCCTGTCAGTTCTCATCTTACTTAACCATGCAGAACACTTAAGGTAATTGACCAAGTGCTGGAAAAGTTGCCTGCTCTCAGCATCCACAGTCCTTCTCCCGTATGCCATCCCCTTAGTTCACATTCCATCTATGAATCCTTTGCTAGCATCCAGCCCTTGGTGTGGCCATGAAACTTTAGTCATTATCTCCAGGAGTTCATCCTGAGCTTTGTTTTCTCTGTCAGGGAAGTGTTTTGTTGTCATTTTTTTTTAAAACCTGATACCTGCTAGCTTCTAATCAGGATTTCTAATTGTTTTGACACCCGAAATACAATTATTTGACAATTGTTTATTCCTACTCTCTATCAGCATCTCAACTTCTATACATCCTAAAACAGACATGTCCTCCAAGACTTAAGGTTAATGCTGTCCTCCTCTTGCTCCAATACTTAGTCATACTCATTACATCTGCTACTGAATCTCTCAAACCAACCACCTTTTCTCTATTCACCAAACTCTTACAATTCCTGTCTCTCTTTCAACATGGTCTGTACTAGTATTCTAACATGTCTCTTGCCTTCAAATGACTCTCCATCATTTTCTTCTAAACCCAAACAATTTTTCTTCTTTGTCTTAACAACATTTATAGAAAATAGACTCCAGACTAAATATCGTTGCCATGAATTCAAATGTCTCAATGACATATCACCATATTCCCTTTAAGTTCAGCTCTTGGATATGTCAACCCACTGCTAATATTCAGGGTGTATGGGCCTTGGAACTCCCTGGAAAGGACTGGAGTCTTCACACAGCTCTAAATCTCTGCAAAGGTTGATCTTACTACCCCAATATATGTTCCCCTCTCTTATACGTGACAAATTTCACATGTACTTTTAAGACTGAGGTGATGGCGACATCTCTACCTGTAGTGTTTCTTTTGTGTCCCAAAGCGCTCTCGTTTCTGTGTCTTTGTTCCCCTAGGATGTTGCATTTGCTTCTGGTTACAGACATGTGCCAGGCTAGTCAGAGAGTAACGTTCCATACGCCCTGCTTTTCCTGTGTCCAGTGGATTGCATACAGGAGTTAGGTCTTTATGCAGGGGTGTTAATTCAACAATATTTGAGAGTGTATGTGCAGGCTTTGCTATAGGCTTACGGGATAGACACTGAACAATTCAGACGATCTGAAGGCTCCAGGAGTCTAAATTCCTGAAGACTGAAGTGATCAGTGATTCTGAGTCATGATTTGAAGATGTTCACTTAAACCTGTGAGGCCATTATGAAATCAGAGCATTCGCACATGGTATGGCTTCTGCACGCCAGTATAACTAATCATCTCTAAGTAGAGCCCATTTCGTTTCACTTCTTTTAACCAGGCATACAAATGTGCTATTAGTACTGTATCTCTAAATAGTCAGAGCACAGGCTCTGGGGTAAAGATTAGCTCTTCTCTTGTGGAACTGCTCCACGAGCAAGTCTGCAATTGTACACTGCTGTTGGGGAGACAATGATGGCTAAAGCTTCCCGATATCAGCAGATCATAAGGCTATACTGCATGGATTCTAGAAGCAGAAATAACAACAGATGAGCTTTCTGAGCTCGTGTCAGAAAATAGCCATGTTACTGAGGATGATCCATACGATACGCCTTGACATATCAACTTTGCTGTAGTACAGGTATGTCTTGTGTAATTTTGAATATTTGTAGACAGAGTGATTGAGGCTTCTCTGGAATTGGAACATCCATCACGATTGAGACTGTGAAACTTGGAGTACAAAAATAGTCCAGAAAAAAAACACCACAAATTAGAACTCTTAGAACAATGTCTAAGAGTTGTCAATTCGGATAAGGACAAGAACAACTGGCCTTGATATATTTTAGAAGATGACTGGTAATCAGTGATACTTCAAGGCAGTGTTAATTCTTTTACACCTGACATTTGCCCAAGTGAGCACATTAATAATATGGAAGTCACATGTTGATAACATTGCACATTGCTAATAGTTCATTGTCACTCCTCTGCTCTAAAGTCTAAGCATGAGAGAAATGCCTGCTTCTATCACTTTATCAGTATCCTGATATAAGCCAAACCCTATGTCAGTCAACTGAGCATGTCTTACTTGTAAGGTCAGATAGCAAGACATGGCCAACCAGACCAGTTGTCTCCTGAGCCTGGTGTGGAAACTACTCAGTATGTGTACTCTTGGCTCTGGGAATAGAATACTACTAGTTCTAGAGTGTCTATCCTGAAAACAAACAAGGCAGATTTGCCGGGAAGTATGAAAACTCCTTTAAGTACACATAAATGATTCGTGGAGAAACTTAACACCCACAGGTGTGTGCCAATATTTTAATATTTTATGTGTTTAGTAGTTGCATGCATGTTTACAATGTGTTTTGATCATATATGCCATTTACTCACTCCTTCAGTGTTCCCAATCATTTTTCCCACCTCCCCCATCCAACTATCATGTTCTTGCTTTCCTTTTTTTTGTAATTCACTGAGCCTAATTAATCCTGTATATGAGAGAGAGAGAGAGAGAGAGAGAATGTGTGTGTGTGTGTGTGTGTGTGTGTATATATATATATATATATATATATATATATATGTCTGTAGGCCCATCCACTGGAAAATGTCAACTTCCCAGGGGTTAGATCCCTGAAGAAAAATTACTCTCCCTCTCCCAGCAGCATTCAGCTATCCATAGAAGCTGGGGTGGGGCCTCATAAGTCCTCCTCCCCACATGCTGGAATGTGGACTGGCTTAATTTCATGAGGTCTTATTTAGGGAGGTCCAACAGCTCTGAATTTGGAGTGTAGTCCTCCTTCCACATCTGGAAGCCTCTGTTTCTCCCCAGTCCTCCCAGACCTCTGATTCTTCTAATGTGTCTATTCTCTCTCATGATGTTCCCCTAAGCCTTGCAGAGTGTTGATGCAGCATTTAGAGCTGAGAACCCCACTCTCATGATTCTCTGCACTTTAACCAGTGATGGTGAGTCATTACCTTAACCACTGTCTACTGTCAAAAGCGGGAAGCTTTGCTAATGAGGGCTGCAGTAGTCTGTAGGTACAGAGTTACATATTTATAAGTCTTTTTGGTAGTGTGTTCGCTTAGCAAAATAATAGTATTAGGTTCACCTCTGGAGCCTATGGACTCCAAGCCATAGTTCTTGGCCAGGTTTGCACCATCAGGAGTAACCCCCTTCCCATGGAGTTGGTCACTTCCACAGCAGTAATACCATGACTGCACAAATGTACACATTTTGCCAGGCTGGCCTTTGCTACCACTTGCAGGGTTCCCATCTCGGTAAGACTGCTAATGATGTTTCTCCATCGCCAGCTTGCCTAGTATCATCAGGCATTAAGAAGGGTACCCAGTATGGAGGAAGCTTCCACATCAGTTCCAGTTTGTTTTCTCCATGGCCTATAAACCAAAGTGGATGATGTCTTTAAAGGCAATCAGGTTCTGTTGAGCAACCAAGAGCAATGACAGTAGCCTGTACTGTTTTGGAGTCTCTGGGATCACTCTGATCCACAACTGAAAGCAAGGTATTTCATACTTGGCACTGGGACTTTGGTTTGGCAATCTGTGGCTTCTGGGAAAATATTGTATCTCCCACGTAGTAAAAATCCATTCAAAGTCTTCTGTAAATTAAGATTTTTAAGAAGCTTATAAAATACTAGACTTCCATCTGGATTTGTGAAACAGCCTCATTATTAGTTATCATTCCCTTCACCCATCTTCAGTTCTTCTTTCCATCCTATCCTTACAGACTTAAACCTGCCCCTCCACCCATTAAATAGATCTCTGATCAAACCACAGAGAATATCACTGATTTTGACAGTAGATTACTAGCTGTAAGTTCTAAACAAGAGACTCAAGTCAAATTTCAGAGGTTAAGCCAGACAAGTGAAAATATAAATTAAAAAGAAAATGATACTCAAGAGAGAGAAGATAAGATGAGTCAAGGTTCTCCAAAGGCAAGCAGCACAGAACCATGGTTCATGATTTGCTGGCTAATAGTACAGCACGTTATGCCTTTTGTTAAGCATATGAACCAAGGGCACATAGTGTTTGGCTTTTGATTCTCTAGTTCTGCTGCTTAAAACCTCTGATCACTTCTCATCACCCATAAGACAAGTCCAAACCTATAACAAAACTCCAGTTCTAACAATATGCACTCTACCTGTCTCTGCAGAACCATCTTTTGTGTTCTTCTGTTTTTCTCTCTCTTTCTTCCTCTCTGTCAAGTATGTCCTTCATTTTTGTATCAACTATCTCTAAGCATAATTCAATCACTTGCTTCATTTCTACTTAAGAGTTATTTACTGACCCTGAAACCACAGTAAGTTTTTCCCTCTGTCTACCTGCTCCTGTGTATATGTTTCCATGCTCATTTGCTGAAATTAACATTGTATTCATTTGTATTGTTTAAAATCTCTCTTCCTAGCTGGCCATTGGTGAGAAGGGAAGGTGTTTGCTTTATCCAAGCTTCCAACATAATTAATTTACAATAAATGTTAAATAAATAAGTGTTGGAGATAAGTTGAATGGATGTGTCCTGAAGTCCAAAGGGGGAAAGAGTTTGAATCTGAGCTTTCTGAGTGCTTGTTCATTCCATTTGATGATAGAAAAATATATGAAGACTAATCATTCAAACAATATTTGAGTCTCTTTAAAGTTACATTGCTATCCATTTGTCAACAAATATTTGAGTGCCCCTGTGTCTCTTGGAAGTATGCAGTCTCTTTACTTTGCGTTTCCAGATGGATATCAAGAAATTAATTAAAACCGCATTCATTAAGGCCAGCATGAAAAGAATGCATGGCAGGAAGGAGGACGGCTGGAGATCAATGCTTACAGCAATGGTGTATGTTCTCAACTTGTTAACCTCAGGAAGGTTGTGCAAAGTGTCTGCAGTTGGGTGGATAGAGAACCAGCGCCAAGATCAAGCAGTGAAGTCCGGAGAAATACTACAGCTATGCAAATGGAGTGTTCCAGGTCAAGGTCATGACTTTGTAGAGACTGAGAAACTTCCCTCAGAAATTTACCTGTATGCTGCAGTGTCAGAGTTGTGCATTAGGGTTCACTCTCCCCATGCACAATACTTTGGAACAGGATCTAATTTGGGATCTTTACCAGAGATGTATTAAAGAAACCCACAGGAAGTTTATTGAATAATTAGCCTTTGTCTACCAGGACTCACCACTTGAACAGAGGGTGTTAAGTGAGAAGCCCAACTCAGGCCTCCCTCCCACAACAGGTCAATCAGCCAGAGAGTCTCCTTTCATTCTTCCATGACCTGTCCAAGAATGATAGTGGTGGAATAAATAGTACAGAGTATTACACAGCCAGAATGTCTTCAATACTATTACCTTAGTCAAAATCCCTGTTCTCCCAATCCCTATGAGACAGTGGGCAAATTACTTAAGATTTTGAGCCTCAATTTACTTATAAAGGATGTTCAAAATCACCTTGGCAATACCAAGGTGATTATTTTCCTAAAACCTCTAAAGATAATGTTGAACTCAATGTGTTTGAGTCCAAACATACGTGCACATATAAAGACAGGTGTGCTGACACACACACACTTTCCTTCACAAAGGGCTAGCATCATCCCATCAACATAGGCCTTCACTCAGAGATTCACGTTGGAGATGGAATCAGTCCAGCAGCATAACCTTGACAAACCACTCACCCTCTTCAGTCTCTCATCTCAGTCACTCCAGCATTAACTGGTTACAAATGTCTGCCATGATGCTGCAAGAAGCTGCTACCCATGCCTTTCCACAATTTGTCGTTCCCATCTAAACACTGGAAAGTCTTGATAATTTTCCCACCTTAGGTTTCCCTCTTCTGTCTGCTTTATACCAGGATAGGAGGATCCTTCCTCAGTATTTTTCACCACACCATCATCATTCTGTCTTGTCTACCACACAAAATCTGCAGTTCTTATTTTTTCTCCTTAACCACACAGCTCAACCTTGTCATGGCCCATTGACCTATCAGCTCTAAACAAATGGCTGCCTGCAGAAATAGATTCATTCATGCTCCTGTTCCATGTCCTTGAAATATCTTTACATCTTGTTGGTTGTCCAAATCATAGCTCAAACACCAATCCTGTTTAAAACTGTCCCTAGAAAGTCACCCTTCTTCACTGAAAGGTCAGATGCCCTCTCTTTCAAAGATTTGAAAGTACCTCTTCTTCTATGGCCATCTGCTTTCATACCCTGCTGCCCCCAACCTTTCTGCTCCTGACCTCTGCCCACATAGTGGAATATGTCTCACTCATTTCAAATGATTCCACCACTCTCATTTATCAGATCAATTGTTTGTTGGGCAGTATTTCAAATGTTTACATACAGTAGTAAAGTTGGTCCCCATGCACCCTGGTATGATAGGTAAACTTTATTGACTTAGAACTCAGCACATGACTGTGTCCTTTTGAAACAGAAAATAGAATAGAAAATATATTCAAAATAATTTAGATGTGTGCATTATATGTTACATGTGGACAATATATAGGTATATATCTTCCTTTTAAAGGTATATAAAGCTTTTGAGGTATAGGCCAGACAATGTGAGAGAATAGAGAGAAATGGAAGGGATAGTTGCACTAGATGAAGTCATAAGAGAAGTGACACTTTAATGAACACCTGAATGAAGTCAGGAAGAAACCCAACAGAGAATATGGGACAAGAATGGTCTAACTACACACAAAGAAATTAAACTCTCTTGGCCTTGGGCCTCCCCAAATCACACAGTCATAGCTGGGGTATCTGAACCCCAGTTCCGATTCCTGTACTTAGCCACTAAGCTTCTTCCCTCAGTCCTGCAGAAGCTTTGAATCCTAGCCAGATCCGGATCCTTTAAACTCCTTTATTCCCGAGTCAACAGTCATGAATCTTCTGTGCCAGACAGTGACCTCCATAATACGTCTTCAATCTCTTTCCAAATTCTGGTGTACTCCCTGTTTTCACATCCAGCTCCCACACTTACTCTTTAGAGTCCAAATTCTCAGTTCTCTTATACCCAGTCTCTCAGCTACAGCCCTGATTTCCTCTCTGTAACTGCCTCTCTAATCTGGGATCCCAGTTTCATTTGTGGCCCAGGATTTTGGGGTCCTGATGATGCTTCATTTATTTCTGTTTCCCTTAAGTTCCTCACATTTCTGGACACATAACAATTCTGAGCATCTCAGAAAAAGACTAAACTTGAACCCCATATTTCCAGTTGTCTCTGAGGGTTTGATGTGGCTATTTCCTCCACACCTAAAAATCAATATTCATAAATAGGAACACATTGTTCTTCTTTACAACCAATTCCTTCTCTTGTGGTTCGTGTTTCTCATCATACCACAATATGGCTCCAACCCCCTATCCTGTCCTCCAGGCAACCTACTCTTCTATTCCCAATGCATTTACCCTAGTTCAGTCTTGTTTTTATCTTGCATAGACTGATGCAACAGTCACCTAATGGCATCATTATCAAGAATGCAGCCTACCCAGCTATGCAAAATTAATGTTCTACATTCTGTCATTCTATGAAGTTCAACTGGCTCCCTTCTGTCTACAGAATAAAATCTCCATCTATTGTTACAATCCTAATAGCCCAAGCCCACTGGCATCTCTTCTACTTTGATGTCCCCCTAGTCCTTAAATTTTTTACATCTAATCAGTCTCATTTTCTTTCAGATGAAGCTCCTTCTTGATTTACCATCTGCATGAATTTAGAAAACCCCTGACTTACTGAAGTCAGATATCTATATGCTTTATCTCAGGGTCAGTGTCATCGCTGATCCCTTTAAAAATCTCTTGTCGACACCCTCATGTCCTATTAAGATCATATTCTGTTTATCTCATGTGTAGTCTTTACTCTTTAGCCTCTGATCAATAATCTATTATGTCCTTCAGCTTCCCCATTTGTAATTTCTGTCAGAGCAGGTTTCTTTGCCTGGGGTTTCACCCCGACCCTATTCCCATCCATTTGCAACATTAGTGCAGTTTAGTGTGGACATAGGATCAAATTCTGTACTTGATTGAGATTCACCACAGTTCCTCAGCACCTTCATGTACAGACTTCCCTAACTTCTCATCTCACTGTTCCATTCGATTCCAGACCTTCATTGCACCATGAAGAACTCAGAGTTCCCTGCTTGCATAACCCTAATCTCTTGGCTCAGTCTTATCTCCACAACTTCTGCTACCGAAAATATCTATTATTCCACCTGCCATCTCCCCCAGAAAACCTCAGCCTCCCTCTGCAGGTCCAACTAATCTCAGTGTCTTTCGTTGACCCTGTCTGAGCTGCAGGATGTGATTAAGCACTTTCCTCAAAGTGCTCTGGCAATTGAGCTATCGCCAAGCTTTCCATGTTCCAGAATCTATCACATGTGTTTATTTTCACAAGTACGTTTACGGTTTCCAGGGGATATTTTTCATCGTTGCTACATTCAAGTACTGTGAATGATACCTGGCCAAAGAAGTCCAGCAAACATTTCATGGAAAAAAATAGGCTGACAATTTCAGGGCCACCCAAATATGTAACGATATTATTTAGTGTATAAGTTAATGCTACTATTCTGAGTAAGGTCCATGTAGTGTAATATGTTACATGTGACCCTATGAAGCCCACGTCACTTAGTAAACTCTGATCATAACATTTCTTCTCTTTGCTGTCTCAACTTAGCATTTTCCAAAAGCTATTGATAAGATGGTAGCTGATAACACTCTTCATTAAAGAAAGAGAACTGTATCCTACAATGGCATTTAACTCCAGTCTTTGAAGATGAGATAAACAATCATGTGTTCTGTAGTTAATTATGTCAATGCAGGCAAAGTGGAATTTAGGAGTATACAGGAAGATGGGACTTAAAATTTTAATTCTATATAGTAAACAACAGCATTGCCTTTCTCTGTTCTCAAACTAGCACAGTGTCTCTCATCTACTACATGATTGATAAGTGTGTTTTTAATGAATGATTGTTGGGCAGTATCTTCAAATTTTTTTCCTAAACAACTATAAAATAAATCAGTGGAGGCTGAGGTCACAACTATCACTGTTGGCTTCTATAATTCTGTGCTGATGATATTCATGAAAAGCCACTATCTCTTGCTTATGGATTTGGGAAGAAATGGAGCTCTGCTTAAAACTGTAATATCTTTAATAATTTCCACAGTTCAATTGTTAAGATTGTAGATTTTTCATGGGTAGTGTTTATTCAGAGAGGTGAACAGTGCTTGTCAAAGTATTAGCTTTTTTGAATGACTAATTTTCATTTGGAAATTATATTTACAACTTTAATTTAACTAGGAGAGTTTATGCAGATTAGCAACAAATTCTGTACTTCAATTATCTCAGAAGCAGTAATATTTACTATCTCCCAGCTTCAACATTTAGATGGGTAGCCCTTTTAAACCAATCTTACTGACTGTGTCTCCATGAAAATTGGAATTTAGTTCCTACCTCCTGTGTTCAGGGATTGTTATTCTTCGTCTCTGAATACTGCTGAATTTGGCAGTGTTTTTTTCTTCCTTTTCCATGATTCCCAGTGCCTGGCTCTGAGCATTCCTCATTTTCTACTCGCCCTTCAACATTTTCCTCCCTACCGCCACCAAATGAGGGAATGTGCCTGTGCTCCAGAAGGCCCCAACTCTCATTTCAGCAGGATGAACTAACTAGGGGGGCAAAGTTACAAAGAGATACCAAACCTCTAACAGCGTTCAGGTACACAGCGCTTTGCAGTACAGAGAGCCCCAGGTGAAATTACAGAGAGTTTATGGAGACGAATGAAGAGAAGCAAGGAGTTTTGGAATTCTTGTAAGAGATAGTTGGCTGATTTTCACAAGCCCTCACAGATCTAGATAAGGGAGAATAGTGCTCTTCTGATAAATGATTGATTGTCTACAAAATTATCTTCAAAATCGTGGGGATGCTCTATTTAATTCAAAAACCCCTAGACTGAGTTGAAATGCCTCTGCTTTGGCTAGAACATTATTTCAACTGCTAATAAGAGAAATGAACATTCTCAATTTCTTTACAACTTTCTTTAAACAGAAGCTATTACTCATTTCATACTCTCCAAGCTCCCAAGTCATATTTTTGTTATAAAGAAAAGATGTTTCTTCATATATTCCCTGCATTGCAGAAGATTTTTTAAATAAATTTAAATGGCATGATCTTTTAATGTTACTGAGTGGTAGACCAAAAAAAAAGTTATATTTGAGAAAGTAGAAAGAGGCAAGAAGAAACTAACAACAGAACAATCATTGATTTTTGAGACCGTTCTTTGTTTGTTTTTGTAGCTTCACTCTCTTAAGACCCAGAAGAGGAACAAGACCAAGTTTACTGTCACAGTGTGTTTCCACACACAAGGAACTGCATTCTACCAATAGAAAATCATCTCACTGTTAACAGTGTAACCCACTGCATATACTTCGTCATGAGAATGGGTATTTTAAAAAACAAATGAATGGTCATTTCTTCCCCCATTCCACTATGAATACCTGGGGCACATCCAATAACTATCTTCTGTATAAAATGTAGGGTCTCTGGAGGCAGAATCTGCTTTATAAGTCTAATACCAGATAGTTTCAGTATAAATATTTGAGGAATAAATCATATCTTATCATCATGAGATGTCTGTAAGGTCCTACTAGATATCACCTTCACCAATGGATATAGAAAAACAGAACACAAAACGGAAGGGTGGCATTAGACCAAATGGCTATCTGATACCAACTTTTTAAATTGAATCAAAATTTCTCTAAGTCAGAGTTCTCTCCCACCTGAACTCACTTGTTCTTAGAGCAATGTCTGAGAGTGTTATCTTATGGATGCCTGCTGGCCAGCTCTACATTGTTGCGTTCATTACATTTCCTGTAGGAATGAGACCTAGAAGAGCAGAACATCGATTTTCCCACGACTCCACTAGGTTGGAGTATAATAAATCTACCTTGGGAATGAGCATGATGTTAGCAAGTCATTCATTCAACATATTTCTGGAGCCTTTACCAGACATACAACATGGATAAAGATATGGAGTAGAACAGGTCTGAAGTAATTTCTCAAGCTAGCCAAGTGAAAATTAATTTGGGTACAAAATTTTAAAGTCCCTTGAAGAAAACCAATTCTGCAATGTAGATAGGTTTAATATCTGGATATGCTATAATCATACAATATTACCATAAAACTCATGGATTCCCTTTACAGGCATGTATTCTTTTATGAAAAAAAACTAATTTAGGGATATTCTTAGGGACCTCTTGACATGTATAATACCATAAAAATGATTTGTGTATATTCTTAGTGATACCTTGGCATGTAAAACACAATCTTTGTTTTATAATACAAAGAAGACATACCATAGGCATACTATAAACTCTGGTGGTTATTGTATCATTCAAATCTTAGTTTGAGTCCCATTTGGGCTTCAATAACACCATTCTTAAATAAACTGCTTCATGCAAAGCTATTTCAAACTATTAACACACATTGACATCAGAAGATAAAAGTTTGTTTTCCTCCTGAGTCATTGTTTAAAGACCTATAAAAGTGACAGTTCGAATTCCCTGAGGACTTATTCGCTATTCATGAACAGATGGCACCTAAATACAAGAGGGGGATATTTCCTTGGACCAATAATACAAACTTGAGGTAGCCCAAAAGTTACAAACTGTTGAAATATTCTGACTGCTCATTTTTATTAAATAAATAGAGTGCAATACAAGGAGGTGACTCAAAGGTTAATAACATGCCCCAAAAATATTGAAAGTGACCCCCTGTTCCAGAGATCCAGCGATTCAACCACACTGATGATGTTCACCCTCGGGAATAGAAAGAAGCCTTCAACATAGGTACGATGGCCAAGTGCACAACATGGAGAATTCTATGTTTATATTCCTGATCAAATGACTCTTCATAATGTCAGAGTGTGACGGGAACTGCTGTGTTTAAACATGGGCTTTCTACTCACTCAATTCCCAAACACTGTACCTGGACTTGCATACAGATCAGCCATGGGAAAGAGGCTTGGTGAGAGGGCAGATAGCCACTGCCACCGGGGTAAAGCACTGCACTTCATCTCTTTTAAGCCTTCTCTCCCAACACAACCCGATTCTTCCTGTGAATGCTGATATGAGAGAGAAAAAGGAACCAAAGAAATATATGTGTATACACTGAATGAGGTCTCAGTGGTTTGATTTTTCCGTTCCTTTCTATGGCTGCTGCTACAATGGGAGGCACTGTCATTGGATGAGCTTAATTGCTAAGATAACAACGAAGATAGCAGACATGGCCATGCAGATTCATAAAGAATGGGTTGTGGAGTGTTGGAAAAAAGCAAGGTCTGTGACAAACTCAGGGACAACCAAAGTCACTTTTCAGAGGGAATACTTAACTAATTTTGCAATGTCTCATTAATTTTGGGTGACTGGGAAGGAACTGGAAGAGGTGGCAGCTACTCACTGGGAGTCTGCTGGACCACTGACCTTGGACATGATAGATCTGGAAGATAATAAGGAATCACTGTAACCAGATAAACGACAAAGCTGAATATTACCTCAAGCCTTCTCTGCAAACACTCACCTAGCTATGAAGCTACAGATGCTCCAAGAAGCCTGATTGTGAGGCTGTATTTCCAAACTCAGAGACATTATCTGATGAATTGAGACGCCAGGAAGCCAAAGAATGTCAATTCCTAAAGAGGGCTTAACAAGCATCCAAATATAAATTGAAATTCAAGTTCTTTCACGGGTCTGTCCTGGAGCAACAGGATTTAAGTTCAGTAAATGTCCTTTAGTCACTTACTAGTTTGTGAAGCGTCGTGTAGATATTAGCTAGAAGGATAAACATGAGTACCATGTGTAGGGTATATGCTAATGAGCAACTACAATGTAATAGCTGCAAATGATGTAAAATGCCTAGTTTATTTTGATTTGCTCAGATTCAGACCAAAATACAAAGAAAGCTACAGAAGCAAAGCCAAAGAGCACTTCTTAGTAGAGGGGAGGGGAGAGCAAAGCAATGGAGTTGCACAAGACAGCAATGGAGATGAGTCGGGAGAGATTGAAGACAATCACCAAGCAATGTCAGGGTAGGAAGTTAATCCTAAACAGTGGAAAAACACAAAGCATGCTTGGGAAATAGGGAGTATCCAGCCACCTGTAACAAAGCATAAACCTGAAAGAACTGTAGGAGAAAATGTGGAGATTGAAGATGATCACTGTATCGTGAGAGCCTTTAACACCAACCTGAAACTATCGCAGGTGTCCTTCCAATAGTTGAATCAAAGGAAGGTACTAAAATATATTCTGCAGGATAATAAAACTAAATCAATGGTTAGTAAATATAGTAGATCTTAAGTGGGAGATGGTAAGGAAAGAGGATTCAAGCATGCTTCCCTGGAAACAGTGCTATGAACATAGTATTGGGTTGTAGAGAGGAAACCGAAGGAAGAAAGAGAAGTAAATAAACACTGGTGGCTGACTCAACAGAGATGGAAGGCTCATAGAGAAGGGTCTGCTTTAAACAGTTGCAAACTGTGTGTCTTAAATAACGCTTCCCCCATTTGAAAAATAACTTGTTTTTAAGGAAGAGAATATGTATTTTCTAGTGCACTTTTGGTTGTTACTTTACAATGCTACCAAAAACCTGCTGATGGGTCTGAAATCCTAGCAATGAAAATGTCTGTCTAGCACTCCGGAAGAGCACTCTACTAGATTGTGCACAGGGAGACTTGCACACCACAGGAGAAATTAAAAGAGCATTTGCTTAAGAGGAGAGTACACAGAAGAAAGATGATCAAAGGAGAACTTGGTGAAAGTTGCAAGAATGTACAAAAGAAAAGAAGTAAGGGTCATAAAAAGTTACCAGGCATCTGAGAGGGTACAAATTAATTCTGTGCCACAGACAGCCGTGGAGAAGAATGCAGTCATCATCAGATATTGAGACAGCGTATGTGAGTCCTCAATCTAGATATTAGGAAATGAAGTGATAGCCAGCAATGGCTCAGTTCTCCCAGGGATCATAGTCAGCAAAGGAGCATTTGGAGAAGTACCACAGGGAATTCAGGAGGATGTGGCAGAGGCATTAGGACCTTTAACCAAATGAGCCATTTTGAAAAATAAAAGGGTGATTCAGTGCTCGATGATGAAAAAATTTATAGTAAAGAGCTCAGTTGAACAACCTTAAAACATTCTGAGGGTAGTAAGGACCTACTGAACAAATAATACACAAGTCTTTATTCTTCATCTCTTCTCTCTTTTCCCTCTCTCTGTCTCTCTGAATCTCTGCCCCCCCCCCGCCACTGATCTTTTGGAAAATGGTCTCTAAGGAGGAGAGCTATTGGGTCAACAAGTCAATGTGCTATGAAATATTGAAAAGCAATATTATCCACATGTTATGAAAACCACCAAGGACAAGGAAAACAAAATGACAAAAATGAATAAGAACAATTGTGTATTGTCCTGAAATATATTTTCAAAACAAAACAAACATTATCTGCTCTAAAATTCTTCCGAAATCTTGAACACATATTTTATCTTGCATGGTTCATTAATGTCCAAAACAGCTATGTCTTTATTTTATGAATGAGGGTGTAGACATCAACCAGAAAAGGAAAAAAAAAGTATGGCACATAAGGGAAACAAATGGGCATCTCTGAATTGTCGTGCTTCACAATATTCATTGAATATGCCTTTTCATCTGTCTGACCTAAAGAAAGTAGAATATCTTATACAATGACAAGCTTTTCCAAGGTTTAGAATAAGTGACTTTTTGACTATTACTCACGAGGAGTTGCTAATTTGACTTTCCTTGAACCATAATAAACACAGAACTTTAGTTGAAGCCACAAAACATCCATCAATTTACGATTCAAAATGCCAGCAATTTTTCTCAGTACTGCTGAAACATGGATTTTCCTCCCCACTTTTACTGTAGATTACATCAGAGAACATCTGCCATCCCTAAGGTAGATGACACAAATTAAGGGCACCAATGAATAATTTCATAAGGCTTTTTTCTCTGACCTTCTTTCAGATTCTTTTACATATATGATTGAAATCTCTCTCTTTTTCCCTCTCTCCTTCTCTTTCTCTCTCTCTCATGCGCACACACACACACACACACACACAGAGGTAGTAGACTTGTGTTGGATTTTTACAACAGGGTATCAGAATAATAGGCCTAGTTGATAGAATGCAAAACATATTGGTATAGTTTTTTAGACTAACATGGAATTTGATGAGTGTCAGAGTCTAGTATGTCCTACACCATCAGTATTCCATGGTCTGTAACATTCATATGGTCAGCTCCAATGACCTCAAAGGTGATGCATGAATGGACATTAAATGCTTTTATGTGTTGAAAAGTGTAAGGGTGAAAGTTAAAGTAACATAATTAATCTCTTATGCTACCATATCTGAGGTTTTCCCCCTATTTGCCATATGGAGTGTGTGTGCATGAGGATCTCTTTCACCTCTGCACGGAGCATCTTTCTGAGTTTTGCCTCCAAATAAAATCATAATGCACAAATACACATATGAAAGAAACAGAGATATCAGAAACTATCTCTATTGGATCCTTTAATAATTCTCTTGTCCGTGAGTGTATGTTCGAGGGGAAAAACAAACTCCACTTATGGAAGAGGAAATAAGAGGCTAAACATAGTTTTTAAACAAAAACCTATAACCTTTAAAATTGATAGTCATCCATTTCTCCCCATGACGATTGCAAGTTTGAGCAGAGATAACCAAAGTGCTAAAAAAGCATGCACAGTGAGCTCAGTATTGCCTTAGAACAGGGCCAGCAAGAACAAGAGTGGTGCTCCCTGCTATCTTCTGCTTCCTTTAGTCTTATCATCACACATTAATTACCTAAAAACGTTTGCAAGAAACTAAAGCTGCAAGTTTTCGATTTTCACTTCGATCTTCATCTTAGCCAAGATATAATCAACATCTTTCTATCCTCCAAGAAATCATTACTGTTGATGCTAGAGCTGATAACACATTTTCCATTTTTAATAGTTTAATTGTTTCATACTCCTCAGGTATGAAATCGGTTGTGTTTTTTGTTTACAGAAATTCTACCCACTACAACACTGGACTGGTGTAAATTTAATCCCCATCCGCCTGACTAAGCCCAGGTCAAGAGCTGTTCTTACTGAGGAGGCAAATATAAGCCACCAACTCTAGGGACTGTGCCCCCACAGCCTGTCCCAACTGTCCCACACTCCTGAGCCTTGAGCATAGAAGATCTCCTGAATGAGAGTGAGCTCATCACCCCAATCACAGCAGAAGAAACTGCAACGATAGTTACTTTACACCCAACCTACAACCAGCCCCTGACGCTGACCAAAACAAGAACCTATGAAGAACCAAGACTTTTTGAAATTTCACACTCAAATGAGACAAGCACCATCCTGCCTCGAAGGAGCTTAGCTATCAGAGGGAAGGTCTTGTAGATGTTCTCTTCTTATGTCCATGCATTTCTGAGTGCTGGACTCAGTTGTTCAAGTGGCTCTGTTTCCTCGAATAATAAAGAGAATACAGGAGGGAAAAAAAAAACTTACTTACAACTTTATAGCCCTTCAGGTCACATTCTGACCCTGTAAAGCCAAATGACACTGTAGCTACACGTAATTCTAGCCTTATATAATCTCCCTCACAACCACCTTGATCCTATTTAGGGTCCTCTAAAAAAAAATCTGAATGCATCAAAGCCATCTAAAAACAAACTGATGGAACCCAAGATGGTCTGTGGGAGGACATCAATTCTGCCTTAGGTCCTACTAAACTCAGAGAACAGTTCCTATTTCTGCATGTTTCCCTGAGAGCCACGCTCCTTGCACAGAGCCCAGTACCTTTCTAAGGCTGTACTATTGAAAAATTATTTCCAAGAGTCACTGAGGACTATTTTCTCCGAACACACTAAACTGAAGGTAGCAACAGAACAAGACAAGCGCGCCTGCAAAAGGCTCTGACGTGGCAACATCCCGTCTGTGTGTTACCCAGGGGATCAAAATAGAGTTCTAGTGAAGTGTTTGGGAGCATCAAGGAAGTGTGGAGGGGGCGGATCAACACCATTTTGGCTCATTTATCCCAGGTGTTAGGGAAAGGAAGCGTGCCTGTGAAAGGCATCTGGTGAAAGCAAACACAACCTCTGAAATTTTCAGGGAAGGCAAAAAGTACGCACGGGATCGCAGCGGACCCTGCCACCAGCGAGTTTCAAACACACTTCAAGCAATTTTTTTTTCCCTTCCTAGACCTTGCCATGCACCCCCACTCCTTGGCGCCCCCATGCCCCCCGCTCCCACCTCCATTTCCCAAGCCCGTCTGGGTCCGCACTCTCTCATGCAGCGATGGCAACAAGCGTGTCCCCCCTCTGCCCCCAGCGTGGAAGGGACACCCGATCATTGAGAGGGAAGGACAGTGACAGCGGGGCGCCGGATCGCAAGCCCATCTCATCCTACCGCCTGTGGAGCTCGCCTCCTCCAGCTGAGCCGAGATGCTTTCCACTCTCCTTACATTCATCTTGGGGTACGCTGGGTTCGAGAGCGGTACTCTTAGTCCACTGGCCCAGGGGCCGCTGGCGATGGGTCTGGCACCGGTGCGCACAGCCTCTCTGTCCTGGGCGACCAAGGCGCTGAGAGCTGGAGGCGGCGGCGGCTGGCAGGGCGCGCGGAGCCGCTGCAGGTGCGGGCGGAGGCCGGCGGGGGGCGCCGGGGGCGCTGTGCTGCGCTGGGTGGCAGGGATGCGCGAGTGGTGGGGGCCAGGACGCCCGCCGCTGAGAAGCCTGGGCGCTGTACCTCCAGACAGAGAGAGGCGCCCCCCGCCCCTGGCAAGCTTGGCACCGCCTCTGCCACCTGCTGCCAAGTCACCGAAGGAGAAAGTGGAGGAGGCTGTAGAGGCGCCTCAGGTGACAGAGCAGATGCACCCAAAAAGATACCCGAAGCGTTTTATGGCTGAGCAGAGCTCTTTTTGAGATTTTTTGGGGACCCCTTTTTGCCTCGCATAGAGCCTGGCACCAGGCTGTCTCAAGACGGAGAAGCTCTTTGGCAAAGAAACATACTGCGGGGTCCCTAGGGGGTCAGACTCTGTCCTGTGGAGTGGGAAGCTGGGTTCGAAGGACACCAGAAGGCAAGTGCAAGGAGACGCCCTTCTCAGGAGCCAGGCAGAGTGCCAGCAACTCCTAGACAGGAAACTTCCCAAGCGCAACTCAGTCATGAGACTCAGTGAAAGGTTCGAGAAAGTGACTTCTAGACACTGACTAGACAGGGCCAAGGTGAACCACAGCACTTTGCAAGGACCAGCCCAGCTGTCTAGGCGACATTTCCCACAAGCTCCTTCTTCCAAGGGTTTCACTTGAAGTCCTCTGTTGGAAGGCATGGCTGAGATCCCATGGGGAATTTATCATCCAGGGCTGTGTGTCTTTCAAAGTGAACCAAGGCCCGCAATAGCTGGAAGGCAGAGACAACCCAATAAACCACTTGTGGCCATGGTTACTGTTGAAGAAAGAGCTGGGCATTGAAACATAGGCTTCTCTGCCCTCGGAGTGAAGTTTATGGTACCTCTTTTAAAAAGAAAGGTCGAGCTGACCGGTTCTGTGGGCCAGCAAAGCAAATTAGCATTTGTTCACAGGCTCAGCAGCAAGGTCAATTGGCCCTGACACAGCTGAAGTAGTTTCTAAGTGTTTGGAAAGCCATTCTTTCTTCCTGTTTCCACCTGCCTACAAATACCATGAAACCTTGCTCCTTTCTCGGGATAGGATTCAATTGTCACTTGTCCTTCTTTCACCCCTAGTGCCTTAAGAGACTCCCTTGAAAGCCCTGCGGTGTGTTCCCTGTGTTTCCAATGTTGAGAAGACGATGCCAGCACCTCCATTGCCACTATTCAAATTCTACTTTCAATGATTAAAGATGACATGACTCTATCCAAACTATTTACATGAGCTGTGGGCTGGAATCTTCTTTATAGATCTGTTGTGATTTAAAGACACAAGAAGTCAGGGCAAACATGACTTCAGGAGAGGGGAATGAATTCAGCTGTTTGGGAACACTGACGAGGCTGCTTTGGTTGGAGCGGAGACTAATGGGATGGGAGAGCCAGAGGAGTAGATCACACGCAGTGTAAACATCTATTAAGTATATAAGATTCTAAGTAGTGTATGCGCGTTACTTTCTCCTAACAAGCCTCCTCTCTGTCCTTCCGAGTCGATCTTGCTATTTTATTCTGGTCATGTGGCATCCTAGGATTTCAGCAATCTCAAAGCAAGTCTCCAACTAGCAATTCTTTCCATAAACAACCACAGCTCTCAATCTGCAAAGGATCACTAATGCCTCTCCAGCTGTAAACTCCCATGTCTCTCCACTGACTTCTAAACCTACCTTTCTGTGTGGGGTAGGAACTAGCTGGGCTGAGCTGGAATCTAAGTGTGTTTCCAAAGCGAACAACTTAACCTTTCTCAACTCAAAACTGTGGAAGACAGTAGTGCTTGCCTCAGTGAGCTTCTGGCAAAGATTAAATGAGACAGAATGTATGGTGTGCTCTGGATGGCTCTGGCACATAGTAAGAGTTCAAAGAGACAGTAGAAAGAGAGTTCCCATCATCGCCATCTTCATTACCATCACCACACTGTATCCTGATGAAATTAAAGGAGATTTAAAAAAAAAAGTTTATAACATAGATTTGCTCTCCTTATTTACACCATGACAAATTTACAACTCCTTTGCCATCTGTAAAATTCAGAGAATTTTTTTTTGTGTGTGTGTTGATCCACTTCTCAAGATCTGTTAGTGAGGATTAGTCCCTTGGGTCCTTCTATGTCTACATCTGGACTAGCTATAAATAAGACAGCAAAATCATCTAAAGTGGACACTATACTGGGAAAGTTGCAATATATTAAGCTTCCAAAATATTTGTGTGGGATCTTAGTTACTGTAACATTCAGATGTCTTTTTTATGAACTCTTAGTCTCTGACAAAATAACACAGAAAAATTCTCCTTTGCTGCCACTGGCTTTAAACTTACTTCATTTTATGTGTCTAAGGGTCTTGCCTACATGTATGTCTGTGTATCTCAGGTGTGCCTGGTGCCTATAGAGTCCAGAAGAGGGTGTCAGATCCTCTGGAAATTCAAATGGAATTACAAGTGGTTGTGGTCTGCCCTGTGGGTGCTGGTATTGGAGTCTACATCCTCTGCAAGAGTAGCCAGTGTTCTTAAGCACTATGCAATTTCTCTAGCTCTCTTGTCATTTTTAGTACTTAGCACTGAAGGGTTGTCTTGCCCATTCCATACTTTATGGGCTCGTCAAATGTCCCAACTATAGGAAAACTATAGGAAGCTCTAGCCATCATGACCAGTCTTTTAAACTCAATATATGCATAAAGGTTCCTGTTTTTCACTGTGGTAACTCCAGATTACTCTTCATGTTGTATGTGTGTAGTCTATGGTGCCTTCTCGGGATCATATAAAAACCAGAGGCCAAAATAGTAAGTAAATTAATTATGTGCCAGCCATTAACCTCAGATTTATATGAGCATTGCTACATTTAATATTTACAAAACTCTACTGGGTCATACCTATATTTTTTTCCAGAAAGTCACCAACCATATCTCAGCTTCAATTCTCCATCTGTTATAAAGGAGAATGCGAAGATCAAATAAGATAATAAAATGAAATCTATTTATAAACCAAGGAATATTGCCGGAGTATCCAGGATGACTTTATTGTGCTCTGAAGTATTACTGCCCATAACTTACTGGTTATTTCTGAAAAGCCCCTACAATTCAGCACAGCTCTCCTTTGTTTGCCAGGACTTATGCAATAATAGTAAAACTGAGAGCATTTAATGTTGATTGAGAGCTTACTATGCACCGTGCACTCTATTAAAACCTCCATACCACTGCATCGCTTCGCACTAGAAGGGATGCGTTATATAGCTATTTTGTGCTGATTGAGAAACAAACTGAAACTCACGGACATTAAGTTGCCCGAGATCAGTCAGCTCTGAAGAACCACAGCTGAGAGTTGATGCTGTATTCATCTCCTGACAAACCTGGGACTGTCGATCACTTCCAGATGGTCCTCAGAAGCTAACATATATAAGAATCTCACAGGCACTAGGTGTGCAAACTGCTCCAGTCTTGAAGACGGAGTCACTGAGTTGGGAAAGAAGTCTATGGCTGTCCCTTACATTAATACATTTTATCTTTTAGAGCAGTTTGAAATGCTTGGAAAATAAGCAGAAACTCACAGCTCCTTCCACAGAGCCTTCCTTCTTAGATTTTCCCAATAACACCTTGAGGTTTCTCTGCTACAATTCAGAAATGACAAGCCAACAGCGCAGTGCATTTTACTAAAGTCCAGAGTTTATTTAGGGCTTGCGACTTTATAGGAAGAGAGACATTTCTCAGAGAGACAGCCAGGTGAAGATAAGGTGCCTTTCTGCAGAAAGAACTCTACTTCACAGCTTGATCTGGGGCTCGCAGCCCATAGAACTCAGGGAGAATAAACCACTGTTTAAACTACTCAGTCTGAGATTTTGTTGTTAAGACAACATGTCGACAAATCACAGAAGCACAGCCTGGGATACTGTGTCTTCATCCTCGTCTGGGATTCTGTCATGAATTCATAGTCTGCATTTGACTTAGACTTCTTGAATCCTCCATATCCTATTTACCAACACCTTCAGGCCCTTCCAGGTACATGGATGACATTGGAGAGGGAGCTGATCAGCTCAACCCATGCTATGTGACCCTAGCATTTCTCTGGAGCCAACTGGGTAGGAACGAGTTGGTATAACAACCCCAACCAGTTCACTGGACTTGGACTTGACCTTGGCAAGCCAAACCTCTTTTCTTCTTAAATGAATGAATCCATTTATTGCCTATTGTTAGTGTTCAAGCAACAAATATTGCCAACCATGGCCATGTGACTGCACCTCCCACATCCTTAATTTTTGTATGATTTCTCAGCATCCAAATAATCAGGAAATCAATGTTGAGATTCTCACATTAAAGAAAATATTAGTATATTACAGGGACAAGGCTGCAGGAAGCACCGAAGGAGCACGGGGCTAATTCTCACCCTTCTGTGCAGCTAATAGGTGTTCCACCTGATTGTTCATTGTGGCTGTGAAACAGAGGCAGATGAGATATTACTAGCCCCACTTTGCAGATGAAGAAACTGACCCCCTGTGGAGATTAAGCAACTTTCTTGAATTTTCATAAGGCACATGACACGCAACCAGGTCACCAACCTTCATCACCTGACATCTTCCAGCACTCGGTTCGGTAAGTCTTGCCAACTTTATATAAGCTGGCGTGCAGCCAAATGAACTGTAATTCTCTAAGCACTGAAATTCAGACTTGGCTTGCAACTCCGTTGTGCAGGGTAAGTCCATATTAAAAATGAGAAGTTATTATCTCACTGAACGGCATTTCTCCTGCCTCGTGGACTTGAGCAAATATACCTGCTACAGTCTACGTTGGCAGAGGAGTAAATTAGGGGATTTGCTGTCCAACAGGGATTTACTTGAGCTGTAGAACTCATCGGAAACTTAAATGCCATTAATGAAGTTAACGTTGAGATGACTTTTAACTGGAATGTATCTCTAGAAATATGTTCTAATTTGGAAACAGGTTCATTCAATTCGACATTGCTTTATACTTTTGTTCTGGCATTTTTGTTACCGGTTCACTGAACTGCATAAACGCTAAACACAGAGAAGTGGGGAGTATTTGCTGGTTGTTTATTATCAGTTTTAATGAAGCTGTATAAAAATGATTTCACTAAAACTAAATGACTCGTTTCTAGAGCAACGTTGTGACTCAAATCTGGGTATAGCTGATAACAGCTTTAAACCACTTGCTCTCTGCGCGAGACTCTGGTGTTGGTTGGTTTGTGTCAGTGCAATACAACCTAGACATCTAGGGAAGATGAAGTCTTAGTTGAGAAAATGTTTCCTTCACATTGACCTGTAGACAAGTCTGTGTGGCATATTCTTGATTATTGATATGGGACGTCCAACTCACTGGGGGTGATGCCACGCCTAGGCTGATGGTCCTGATGTACAAGTATGTATTTATGAAACTAAGCAAAACTGGAGAGGAAGCCAGTAAACAGCATTTCTCCATGGCCTTCTGCTTCAGTTCTTGCCTCCACGTTCCTATTCTCCCTGTTCTCCATGTTCATAACTTTCATCAGTAGTGGATTGTGGTGTGGACGTGTAAGCTAAATGAACTCTTTCTTCGTTGAGTTCCTGCGGTCATGGTGTTTTCAATAGAAACCTAAAAAAAAAAAAACAATGAGAAATACACATTTATGCGTGTGATCCAAAGAAGTATAGTAAATTGCTGAAAATTCACAGGCCTGGTGACTTACACAAGACCTGAACAAGATGAAGACATCCAAAATTACAGTACAGATGGGGAGTATTTTCCAGGCCCCACTTCTAATGAGGTTAATGAGAGGGACAATAATTTCTTTTAAAAGTGTGGCCATTTGTATGTTTCCTGTGCTTCAGTGGATAGCTTCACAGCTGTGTATATTTGGGAAATACTAATTGGACTTAGTAAGCTATAAAAAAGAAGAAAAATAATTAACTTAGGAGGGGCACATATTCGGGAGGTGTTGGAGGAGAGAAATGTGGTTGGATATGATCATATTTTACTGTATGCACATGTGAAATTATCAAGATTAAATTTATGCTTGTTGAATTCCATTCCATATGGTGGGATGCTATGCTCAGACTTAATGCAGGGGGGAGGACCTTGGTCCTGCCCCCACTTAATGTGCCAGACACTGTTGACTCCCCATGGGAGCCCTTACCTCTGGGAGGAATAGATGGGAGGGTGGGCTGCAGGGGAGGAGGGGGAAACAAGAAGAGGTGGGAAGAGAGACTGTGATTGGAATGTAAAATAAAGAAAAAATAGAAGCAATAAAATACAAAAATAAATAAACTCAAATTAAAATTTAAACATGTTACTTACCTTAGTCGAATACTTTTCAATAGATGAGTACTTTGAGAAAATATGTTCAATTTTTTTTCTGCCTTGGAGAGAATTAGTAAAGTTATAGTTCTTTATTTAATTAGGAATTCTGTAAGGAGGCCAAAAACCCATATCCTAAATCCAGATAATACTAAATGAGGCCTGCACACCTCTCAGAATAGAATAGTGAAACGGTTGCAGATACGCTTGTCAAAATGGGTGAAGAACCTGATGAGGAGGTAGGAGTATTAGTTAACAACATACTGATAAATGAATGAAAGGAAGGAAAAAGGAGATAGAACTAAGAAGCTCAGTGCTATAAAGTCTTTCAAAGTCCAGATCCTGGGCTATGTGAGATGGTTCTGTTTGTCTCCTGGACACCATCTAAACTCCCTTAAGAAGAAAGTCTCAGTGAGGGGTGTTCTAGCTAGCTTGCCCTGTGGGCGTGTCTACAGGAGACTGTATTATGTTAATTGATGTGTGAGGACCAAGTCCACTAAGGCCACCATTCTCTCTGTACTCTTGAGTGTGTATGTGACATGATCAGCTTTACAGTGATGAACTGTAACCGGAAACTGTAAGACAGTTAAATGCTTCCTGTCTTAAAGTTGTTTATTTCAGGATATGAGGGCAAAAGGTGTTATCATAAAATGTGAATCTACCCTGAACGGCAGATGCTCATTATGTTGGGAGATAGAATAATAGAGATGAACAATGACATCACACCATACTTGACTGTGATCCTTGATATGTAACGAAAGCTTAATTGAGCAGATGTGTAAATGGTTTGACAGACTTTTTAAATTTACCCCCACGTGAAGAAGAGGAGTGCCCCCCACAACCACACCTGGGACACATGGGAGAGCTGGTCCTGACTGCTACCAGCTGCAACACCCAGGAGAGCAGGCCCTGCACTTCACCTGGAAAGCAAAACAGAGCCAATCCCTATGGCAGAGATGTTGGTGAGCCAGTGCTGAAGTTGTGAACATGGAAAAACTGTGCCCACTATTCATCTGAGCAGGGAAAGAATGCACACCACTCCCAGCAATGCCTGAGGTAGGTGGGAGAGCTGACCCTGAGGTCATAAGAACAGAAGAGCTAGCCCTGCCAACCCCATCTTCTGCAGCACCCAGGGGAGTGGCCCCTAAGGCACACCTGGGCAACACAGTAGGTGCTGGCCCTAAAGGTGTAGATGTCAGAAATCTGACCCTGAGGACATGACAGCAGAACTGATCCCACCCCTCGTTCCATGGCTACAAAGAGTGAACTCTTCAAGGCAATGTAGTAAAGACAATGGAAATCTAGAAGGCTGGTTGACTCTGAAACGACCCAGGCCCAGAACCTGGATTATGGGTTGGTTCATCTCAATATCCACCCATCTGTGTTCTGTGGAGGACAGTGAGTGGACCAGTGCTACAGATCCAAAACTGCAGGATTTCCACAACACAGGGCAATAGCAGAAATACCAAGAGGACTCCCAGTGAGAACCAAGCATTGATAGAGAAACAGAAACCAGAGGCCTTGAACCAGATCAATGACTTTGTAATGAACACTTGCAAGTAAAGATGCATGGACAAAAAGGCTTACTGTGTAACTCAGTGTGTCACAAACAGCTTCCGTAATGAGATTCTCCACCACTTTTTTTCTTTTTTCTCTTAAATTTTATCTAGGGGTAGGGCCTGCAAGGGCAGAGGTTGGATACACAGAAATAAGATCAAGATGCATGATGTGAAAGACACAAAGAACAAGTAAAAAAAAATTAAAGTAGATAGACAGATGATAGATAGATAGATAGAGAGATAGATAAAATAAGGAAGAGGAGTGACTGGATGAATAAAAGAATATGAGTGACTAATTAGCCATAGTATTCGTAGTGGTTTGAATTTGAATGAGAATAGCCTCCATAGCTTTATATATTGGAGCACTTGGTCCCCAGCTGGTGGAGCTCTTTGGGTAGGATTATGGGGTATGGCTTTGTTGGAAAAGGTGTGTCACTAGGGGGTGAGCATTGAGCTTTTAAGAAAATAATGACACCATTCCCAGTAAGCTCTTTCTCTGCCTCACACATTTGGATAAGGTATAAGCTCTCAGCTACTCCTACAGTGTTGTGCCTTACTCCTGTCATACTCCCCTCTGTGGTGGTCACAGACTCACCCTGTGAAACTATGAGTCTCCAGTAAACTGTTTTATAAGTTGCCTTGATTATGGCATTTTGCCATGGCAATAGAAAGTGACTTAGACAATACGTTACTGATAACGTGTTCTGAGAAGATAGCATTTTAGTAAAGTAAAATAATACAGAGAAATCACTCTGACACACAAAAACCACAAATATATAAGCATGTTTCCTCTTCTTTGGTTCTTTATTTATTCATTTTAAGCAAGAACTAGGTTTATCAGTGCAATCTTTGGTGTTGTAAATAGCGGGGAGAGGGGGGGTGCGTGTTGTTTGTTCCCCACACCCAGCTTCCAAGCCCCCAGCCGCTGGCTCGGTGGGTGGCTGTCTGCACCCGAAATAACCACATGACAAACTGGATTCATTTAAACTCTGCCCGGCTTATTATCACTAGCCTTTCCTTGGCTAGCTCTCATAATTAAACTAACCCATTATAAAAGTTTGTAAGTCACCACGTGGTGACATACAGGGTCTAACCTGCATCCATTTGCGGTGGTGGCTTGGGGCTTCTGCTCCTTCCTTCTTCTCCTCCCAGAACTTCCGTTTTGTCTACTCCGCCCACCTAAGGGTTGGCCTAACTATAAGCCAGGCAGCCCTTTATTTAACCAATCAAAACACAGAAATACAGGTGGACCCTCCCACACTTGGGAATCCTCAATCATTCATTCAAGACACATCCAAGGACTGAGAAGAAAATATAAGGGCATACCTTCATTCAAAGAGCTGCTATGTTAGAGATACCTCTACAATAGGAAGTAAATTTCAATGAAGGAATGAATGTTTACATAGTATGCATGATGCACCTCTTATTTGTTGGTCCATCCTTGTAGCTCCATAAGAGTGTCTTATCAGTTAACATTAGCATAAAAGAAACCTCCCTCAATTTCATAGTTTAACACAACAATAATTTGTTTCGCTCACATTTCTGTGCTCTGCCTATTTAGACTGTGCTCAGCTGGGCTCGCTCATGCATCTGTAGTCAGCTGGTGATGAAATAGTCATCTCACGTGCTGTGCAGGTGGTTTCAATAATGAAGACAACCAGGCTACGTCTCCCTTGTCATCTATCAGTCTTGCCTGTATTTCTGGATTTGATGCTAGTTGCAGAGTTCTTATGCCAAAAACAAAGGAACTGCTTACAATAGTAACTTTCAACCTCTTCTTGCAGTACATTTATTACATTCTCTTGGTCAGAGGAATTCACAAAGCCATTCCAGTTTTGGAAATGAAGGTAAGGCTGGTGGGTCCTAGACTGAAGAAAATGAAAAATCATAATGCAAGGAGATTTTCCTTAGTCTAATATTTGTGACCCTTCTTCACCCAACTCCAACGAAAGTGGGATGTGGAGCCATTACTATTTGTTTACATTGTGAGAGCTGAGGTCACATGAATAGAATTAGTGTCCTTGTAAAAAAGACTGAAAAGAACTAGTCCATCTCTTCTATCATGCATATCATCTAAAAACTAAAAATGAACCTCACCACACAATAAGTAACAAAACATATTGTCACCATGATCTATAATACTTAACCTTTTAAATATATTTCTGTAGAAGCCACAATGTTTGAGATCATGAGAAAAATGCTGGTCATGCAAGTGTGAGCACCTGAATTGAAATCTTCAGACCCCACTGAGAATTTGGGTGCATAGTGTGAGCACCTGTACTCCAAGTGTCCCTGCACAGAGATGGAACATGTCGGCCAACTAGCATGGAGTACGCAACCGAAAAGCACGAAGGTGACCAATGTTGGAAGTTTTCCTCTGATCGCCACATGTATACCATGGCATGTACACACCCATATTCACAAAATGAAGGTACACACACACAGAGAGAGAGACCCAATTTATAACATTCTATTATAGCAGTCTAAGTTAACTAGAACATAGTAGCTATAGAGAAGGGAAGTTTGTGACCCTTTCCTAAGGTACAGACTTGTTAATATATTTTTCCATTTCTATCAAGGACAGAGGCATGATTCAAACTACTCAGTAAGTTCCATAACCACCAAGCTTGTCAGTTATACAACACTACAAATGTCACAAAGTACTCATTTTTGTTCACTAAGAACACTCAGCAATGCCTCCTGCTCAATAGTGGGCCTCAGTGAAGCTTCCACAGAAGAAGTTCTGTCAGCTCTAAATCTTAATGGACAAAGACAAATGAATCATCTAGACAAGAGGCAAAGACGGGAACAGTGCTTATCAAAGTGACCATGTAAATACAAGAGACTCATAAAGATTATGGTACAAATTCTTAGAACAAAGGCACATCAAATTGTTCTCTGGGCTGGAGTGCTGACAGTCAAGTTCACAGGGAGAAGTACAATTTGGGTAAGCTAAGAAAATCTTAAAATCAAGCTGTGATTTTAGGCTTTGATCAAAGATCTTAGCATCTTATTGGAAGAATTTGGGGCAGCATACAGTAGCTTGTAATTCTGGCTTATGCTCATAATTCTGGAAACCAAAAGAGAAAGAAATAGACTCAGGCAACAGTAAAAGAGAAGGTTAGTTGCAAGGGTCTTGCAGTGACCAAACAATAGCAATGATTTGAGCTAAGACAGTGACATGAAGAGGCACACTGGAGAGACATTTATAAGACACGATGCAATGGCGAGTAAGATGATGAAGCAGTTCTAATGATGCTCAGGTTTTGAATTGAATGCTGCTTGGATAATGGTGTCGTCTTCTGGATGCAAGAGTTCAAAAGACAAAAGAAATGTTCAAGATGGAAATGGGTCAGCTCATTTGCATGAGTAAACGCTTATATCCAGCTGTGAGCTGGAAATGAGTACGGCATCCCAGAAGGATTCCGGTTTGGAGAAATGGATGAGAAATTCACTGAAGTACAGAAAAGATGATCTGGAAACAGCTTAGAATAGAACTAATATATTAATTTTTCACTTGTTTCATGCTGGGAAGAATTTAAAAACACTTCATTTAACTAGTCTAATTTTCATTAAAATTCTAGGAAGCAAAGTTGCTACTGTGTCCACTTTAAAGATACTCATCCAAGCTGTGAAGGCCACATTGGAACAATTGGCTAGGAAGAGATCTTTGAGTCAACTGAGATGGTTTATGACATTTCCATTTGCTTTTCTCATCAGAATCGATGCCTTAGGCTTTATTCAGCAAAATGTACTGAAAAAAAAAACACAAAGTCTGCAAACTTAGTGTATTCGACACTATGTTGGTTTTGTCAAAGATCAGGCTTGTAACCTCAGATGCCCACTGAAAAACAAGACATGTCCAGTTGTCAAATAGAAGAAACATCTGCAACCTTGCAGTGTTGAAATAAAAGTGAAAGGCATCAATTACAGAAAGCCCACCAGAGGTGTTCAAAAATAGTACTTATTAGTATTATCTGAAAATTCTAACCGTCTACAGCTTTAGCTTGCAAAATAAAGGGATGTAAGTTTTCAAACAGCAATCTTAAACACATGAACAAGGAATCTCTTACTAATCTGGGAAGGTCATTAATGATCTCCTGGCTCTTAAATACAAGCAGGCATTTTGATGGTAGAAGGTCTACAGTGAATATGAAATAACTCATAGCATGTGCAAGGGTTTTGATGCAAAATGTCTCCACCAACTCATATGTTTAAACACTTTAGGAGGTAGACCCTAGTTAAAGGCAGAGAGTCACTGGACAGGGAGTGACGTTGAAATTTAAAGCTGGGTCCATTTCTGGCTTCATCTTTACTTCTTATTCCTGTAAAATGTGAGACTAGTTGAAGCCTTGTGCTCCTGCCACCATAAGCTACAGGCTCATGTTTCCTTCCCATGATGGACCATAGTTCATCAACCATGATTCTGCATCTCTTAAATGCTTCTTTTCAGGAATTTGGCTACAGTAAGCATTTTTATAATGTTTCAACATTTCAGTGTTGAGCTTGGAAAGAAATAACAAGTCCCTTCTACTATTGAGAGATGAGACTGAAAACTAGCATTTGCTGAACACTGGATAGATATTCTTAAACATGCATACACATAACTATACATGATTTATGCATATATTGCTCATCCAACTAGTCTCATTTGGCAGGTGAGAATCTGGAGTGACCAGATAAGTGGATAACTAAACATAGACACAATAAGAAATGTTCAAAGCTACACCAAAACAAGAGAGGAGAGGTTGATAAGATGGAAAATAAAGCCGAGCCAACAGAGAGAGTAGCAAGACTCCAGTTTGGAGAAGGCACATTTGCTAGTTATATTTGCATAACTATGTGCTGGCTTTGACTTACTTCCCATTTGTTTTCTATCCAGCAAAAGGACCATACCAAGTCTTCTTTGATACAGAGTGAGAGGCACAGTGGTGTGTGCGAAAACCCACAGTAATTTGTAGATTCCTGTCTGTGAGAGCTTAGAACAATGCAGCCTGACACTTTTCTCTAATGTTTTAAAGTGGTATTATCAGAACAATGTGGATAGTGAGAAAACTTGCGACTTGGTAAACATGAGAACATTACTTTTTAATTAATAAAAAAAGCCTAGCTAAAGGCATATCAGCATGAATCAACAAGCAACATGCTAAAAATTAAACATAATCTTTATAAGCTGCCCTCTGTGTCCATGAGTTCTATAGCCAAGGATTCAATTGACCACCAATTCAAAGTGTTACAAAAATTTGTCTTGACTGAACATGTGCAGATTCTCTCTTGTGATTTCTCTCTAAATAATAAAAGGTAATAATAATTTCTACAGTTTAATACTTTCATTTTAATTACCAGTGTTCAGAAAATTTAAAGTATTCGGGAAGATATGTGCAGGTTCTATGCCAATGCTAGGTCACTTTACACTAGAACCCTCAGCATCTAAACCCAAGCCCTAGGGTATTAAGAGGATTACATTGTTGTTAGTATCCAGATCCAATGTAATGATCTTAGAATGTTAAAACCAGGTGCAAACTATGTTTGAGATTAACTCATTTGCTGATAACAAAAATGTACAAAATTATACCAGAGACAAAGCTATAAATCCACAATTCTGCCAACTAAGGAGTTAACAGGGCCAAGTTAGTAAAAAATGCTGCTGCTGGTTACATTTCCTCATTTTGGAAAGGCTGTCTTTGTTCCCTTCTGTCCCTCCTTTACTATAAATTGTAAATACATTATCTTTTATATATGTAAGTTTTTAATCTCTCCCCCCAATTTTTCCCCGACCCACATAGTCACAATGTCAGGGAAGACTGAACTCACATTTGACATTCTCACAAATGGATCCTCAGAGCGAGGGTCCATTCGGAACAAGGAGGCTTTCGGCGGAAAGCCAGGACATCATTTTTGCCACATTATTAGTCACACTGCTTAGAAAACAGCAAGTCACTGTTTTCACATGCCAAAGGTCTGAAGATTTGGAAACTCTACCTGAAACACAGTCAAGTCTGATGTCAATAACACAGTGCAGCTCACACTGTAAAGGGATGACATCTGTAGCTACTTATTACCAGTCCTAGAAACCCAACCGAAACATGCTCAGAACAGCCTCTATACAGATATTCTCCTCACAATATATCCACTAAGTTTCAGTGTTCATTTGCATCTTGCTGATACCTTGGGATCTCTGCAAACTGCCCTCTCTGAGAAGCTAGGGAAGTCCACTCCATCTCATGAGATTACTTTCCAGTTGGATAGCCAATGCATCAATGCACAGTACAGTTCCTAGCTACAAAAAAACCCAGAAGAATGAATGAGAAGGACTCTCAATGAGTTTGTATAGTGATATTTAGGCTCCATTTTGGCTTTTAACCCCTCAGCAGGGTCCCTAGCAGGACTGTTCTGAGTTTAGCTGAGTAGGGGGGCATGTAGCATCACTGTTCCATCACTTTCCACACCCCTTCCAACACCCCCTGTCCTTCTTGTCTGTCCACGGAGATTTAAAGGCTAATCACAAAGATCCTTATTATAACTTGTCTAAATTATCATTAGGAGCCAGAAAAAGCACACCCTTGCTTCACAAGAAAAAATTTTTACTTATGAAACATAACTATACTGTCAGCATCTTCTAAAATTGAAGTATAATGAAAATATTTGTATTATCTACTGAGAAAAGTCATGTTCCCGTTCTAATTCTATCTAGCCCAAGGACTCTAGGACACAACAAAGTAAAATCTATCAATTCTAACAAGTTTCCCAAGTCTCCCTCTACTGTGCAGAAGAGAAGTAATTATTACCTACCACCCTCGAACAGTGAAAAGAAACTAAACAAAATAAAACAGGCAGCCTCAGAGATGGAAGCAAATTATGAGATGTTTCTTATGAGTAGATTTTTCTCAAGAATATCTTGAAAAGGAGAACTAGAGAGTAGGTTGGGGTAGATTTCAATTTACAAAAAAAAAAAAAAAAAAAAAAAAAACGCACTATTTTTCAGAGGTAAGTACACTAACAGAGATACATGGCATGAAAAGAAATCCTCCTTACTTTGATTAATGTGACAAATCAATCCATAGTAAAGTCTTCATGGCTTATCAGCTACTGTCTCAAGATTCAACTTCCTGTGTTCAGTAGGCACACTCACAGGGATTTTCCAACACCCGTTTGGGGTCCAGAGCTGAAGTTTTACTTACTGATGCATAAGTCTGCCTTTTTCAACTTTTTCTTATTTCTTCGCCAGTTCTGTGCTGAATAGGGCAGGGCTTGTGGCTAAGTTCATTTGAGTTATAACCCAGACTTTTAAAACAGAAAAATATATTTGAAGAATTGGGACAAAGGTGCTATGAATGAAGGTGATACAATTTGAGAGAGCAAACCAAAGCAGAACTTCAGAAGAGAGATATAAAGTATTTCTATTTTTTTTTCAGTCTTGGCTATGATTTAACCAAGTCCATCTCACTGTTTTATACATATATGAGTGTGGATGTGAATCACTTATTAGAACAATTACCTTCATTAGCATTCATCTGCACCATCTCTCAGTATTTACTTTTATTTTTTTACACAGGCCTTCTTTCTTAAACCATATTTATTTGTAATTGAGAAATTTTACAGCTTGGTAAATAAAAGTGCAATACAAAAAAAAAAGGAAAAGAATAAAAGAAGGAAAAAAACAAATGGGAACTAAGAGCTTAGACACTGACACCCAGGGCTATTTTTGCCTTCTGTCACGTCTTGCCATCTAAGCAGAGATTATCTGTTTTGTGAGTAAGTACATGTGTGAAGGCTGCTACAAAAATGAAATTTCTCATTTCTTTTTCACACATAGCAATCGGTTAATAATGAATAGCAAAACCAAGGGGTTATTTGAAATATTGGTTCAGATAAAATTCAGCCAACTGAGCAGCTACAAGTCCTCCCTCCTGCCACAGTATGGTTGGTAAAGCCGGATGAACCTGGGGTAACACAACCAGAGTGTCAGAAATTGATTTTTAGAACCAATACTCCTATCTTAACCACCTCAAAGATGTTAATGGTGGTTAACCATTCTATGTGGCATGGAATACACATTGTGAAGCAGTGTGGTTAGAGACCTCCCCACCCCACTGCCAGACTGTCTTTGGCCGAGATATTATTAGGGGTTTTGCAGAGTGTGATATGTGCCTCCAGAAATCATTCCTGGCCACATCTACTATTTGAAAGAGTTTCCCAGTAGCAGGCACTATAAGAAACTCTCGGAGTGTTTTGTCAGTCTGACCAATTCCTCCCACTCTTCACCTTTCCCACCATAAGAATGATCCATGGCAAACAAAGATAAGTACAAGAGTAACTAATGACAGGAGGAAAATCTTCCCTCTCCACTGCTTGCCCAAGGGTGATGTGATCAAGTCCACTGTGTCTAGCTGGAGAGAAAAGAATGTCCAAACCACCCAATGGTGCTGGGAGGTCTATATGAGCTTGAGGTATTCACAAGCTGCCCGATGCTGCAAACCATGTGGGAGAGCTTGTGTGTGGGCAGAGGTAACTGGAGATCCTTCTCTCTAGCAGCCTACAGAGGCAGAAAAGATGAGATCAAAGTGATAGCCTCACCCTGGGAGTAGATACTGGTGAGTTTGACTCCTCTTGGTCCTGGTCCTCTGCCCAAATCATCCCCTTTGCAGAAAAAAAAAAGACTGTAGACTATTCAACAGTCTAGTTTATCTACCCATAAATGCTCTTTTTTAGGAGAGTAATATTGACAAAGTGTATTTTTTCTAAATGTTTTATTGGCTTGTATTAATTATACATAATAATGGGTTTCATCACAGCATTTTGTACATGCACATAATATACTTTGATAATATTCATCACCATTAACATGTTTGCCCCTTTGTTCCCATTAATCACCCCCTCTTCCCACTCTTCTATTTTCAAGAAAGCTGCAACTTCTGGTTGTTTCCAGATTCTGGCTATTACAAATAAAGATGCTATGAACATAGTTGAACAAGTGTGCTTGTGGTATGAATGTGCATCCTTTGAGTATAAGCCTAAAAGTAGCATTGCTAGGTCTTGAGGTAGACTGACTCCCAGTTTTCTGAGAAACTGCCATACTGATTTCCAAAGTGGTTGTACAAGATTGCACACCCACCAGCAATTCAGGAGTGTTCTCCTTACTCTGTATCCTCTCTAGCATAAGCTGTCATCAGTGTTTTCGTTCTTACACATTCTCACAGGATAATATCAGAGTCATTTCGATTTGCATTTGAAGCTGGTAACAAGGAGAACCCCAAGAGAGACATACATGAATCCCTCTGGGAAGGAAAAATGGATAAGATCTCCTGAGTAAATTGAGGACATGGAGGGTGAATAAAGGGCAGAAGGGGAAGGAGGGAGAGGGGAAGAGGGAAAGAAAATGGGAGGGGGAGAAAAAAATGAGGAAATGGGATGGTCAAAATGATGAAAGGACAGCAAGGGAGAGCAAGGAAAGAAATATCTTGACTGAGGGAGCCATTATGAGAAATCTGGCACTAGGGAAATTTCTGGGAATCCACAAGAATCACCTCAGCAAAGAACCTAAGCAAAAGAGGAGAGGGTGCCAGAACTAGCCTTCCCTTGTAATCATATTGATGACTAGCTTAGTTATCATCATAGAACCTTCATCCAGCAACTGATAGAAGTAGATGCAAGCACTGGGCCGAGCTCCCAGGGACCAGTAGAAGAGTTGGAGGAGTGATAATATGAACAAAGGGGTCAAGACCATGATAAAGATACCCACAGAAACAGCTGACATGAGAAGGTGGGAGCTCACTGTCAGTCCAACAGTAGGGGAACCTGCATGGGATCAAACTAGGATCTCTGAATGTGGGTGACAGTTGTGTGGCTTGGACAATCTGTGGGGCCATTGGCAGTGGGACCAGGATTTAACCCTAGTGCATGAGCTGTCTTTTTGGAGCCCATTCTCTATTGAGCAGATGGAATGGGAACTGGGATTGGTATGTAAAATGAAAGAAGATTGTTTCTAAAAATGTTTTAGGAATGGGGGCATCTAAGGAAGCCTATAGGGATCTGAACTTCTATGACTTCCTCAGGTACCTGTTCCTTGCTCTTGACTGCAACCCAATGTCCTCTGTACTAAACTTAGATTTTCTACACTAGGTCTTAGTCTAGGAATACTTTGCCTCCATCTTCTAAATTCTCCCTTTCCATCATCTTTTGTTTCCAGAAAAAGACATCCACCCCCTTAGACAGTTCCTGACAGCCTAGGCTGAGCTTCACAACCCCTACCTCTCCATTTATCTTCATTTCTTTCAAAAATTTCTTAAAATTCACCACAAATTGTGAATACATAATGTATGTATATTTATTTATTCCAAAATTATCTACGAACACACACACACACATGCACATACACCCTGAAGAACTCAGCTATGTTGTATTTTTCATAGATAGATTACAGAAAGACAGATTAATGATAAATAGATAGATAGACACATAATGAGACAAAATAGGCATAGTCCCTGTCTAACACAAAA
>JAQHUG010000017.1:6805253-6817125 GCA_028555095.1 Dicrostonyx torquatus | reverse complement strand
ATTGGAGACTAATAAAATAAAACCCCTTGATGTACATGGGATGGCATAAATGACTAAATAGTCACATGCATATCATAGAGAAGAGCTGGATTGGGAATGACCTGAAGAATGCCAAATAATTTGAATGAATGCTCCATTGAACTGGAGTGAATGGGCAATGCGGGGCGCTAGTCATGTTACTGACAAGCCACAGGGAGTCTCTCCATGGAGTCATACTTATGCATGAGGTTTTGTTGCAGCATATTTGGATCCAAATATGATGATCTGGCATGTAGAATAGATCTAGAATCTAGTCTAGAATAAATAATAAGTATCCATCTGATATTGTGGGATGAAAAAAATTAGTAACTCAAGAAGGAAAGACTGTATTAAAATAAGAAATAGCAATCAACTGTGATTCATTCTTGCTGAGTCTCATCTTAACGTGTTCAACTAGTATTTTTAGAATATTATGTCTTTACTTTACTATAACATTTACTAAGGTATTTAGTACTTTTTTAACTCAAAAAAAGTTTAAATTTTGGCTAAATAAAAGAGTCAAATTTTTTACATTGTTCATATTTTTGGTTTATATTGCATTTATTTGCTGATTTTTCTGCTATCATTGTTATAGAACTATGGAGATAATCCATTGCCTAGTTGTAATAGTCAAGGACTCCACTGCTGACTTATATCTCTGATCTTATTTACTCATTTTTAAACACATAGTTTTTAATATTCATATTCTAAGTGTTTACATAGAAGGCTCTGAATATCTGTTAATTGAATTTAGACAAATCCAATTATTTAAAAGTAAAGGGTACTTCAGAAAATATAGAACACAGAATGTGACTTTAAATTCCATTGTGAAGGACCAAATATAAAAAATAAAGAGGTAAAGAAAGAGGGAGTAGAGAGAGAGGGAAGGATAGTATCTTATTAAATAAGTCCATGATAGGACTTATTTAATATGGAGGTATTTAGAATATAATCTGCTTTATAGATTATCAGTGTACGCAAAACCCTTGGGGAGACATTCATAACAATGAATGTGATGATACCTCTATGATTCATACAAGTGTCTCTGCGTATTCATAATAACACAGTTATCTTACTACTCTCCCTTCAAACACATTTGTGAATATAAAAGGAATTGTGTAGGTGCATAATCAATGAGCATCTCAAATTGTGACCTCTGTTGTATTCAGTCTCTCCCATTTTCTTCTCTCAATGTGACAGGGTATGCCACTGTCTTAGTGATATGTTTTGCTTGGTTTTTATATTGTGTCTTGAGGAGTGATATTGACTAAAAATAATTATTGGCAAGCTCTTCAGCTTGGTAAGTATAAGGATTTCACTTCTCTTGGTGAATGCTTTATTTTGTATTTACATTCTGCAATCACAGAGTATTTATTATGAACCATGATGTACTATTGCAAAATAAATTTTACTTAACCCCACAGCAACCCTATAAAGGAGGTACAAACATAATTTTCCGAGTGAGAAAGCTGAAGATGGAAGCCACAAGATTTAAAAGGTCATACAGAGATAGTCTGACTCTAACGCTAGTATCTGTAGCAACCATGCTGGGCTGCAGCCCACATGTCAGTTGTCACCAAGGAAATTCATCATAAGCATAATTCTCAGCATACTGTGGATATTCTATCCTCCCTGCCTCTATTTTTCCCTCCCTCCCTCCATTGACCCATCCATATTCCCATTTCTCTATTCACAGTATATTAGAATACACATTCTTTTCCCCAAGCTACCAGTTCTCTAGGATGGACATTTTATCTACTGTAACCCTTTGCTCAATAAAAGGTCTCAATATAAAGCCTCCTCCTTGATTCCTTTGGGAAAATAGAGAATTGTTACCTGCCTATCTTACTCAAACTGCTGGTGATGAAAAAGTTGACTTAGGAAGTCATATAGGGTACTTTCTTGCTGATACACATGGGATGTGGTGTTGTATTATGGACTTCAGCTGCTGAGACTGGCGATCATTTACTTACATTGGACACAACAGTCTATTTCCAAGGAACTGTTAAAATATTCTGAGCTGGGTTTTAATGAAGAGCAGTGAGCCCAATGTCTCTAGTATGTATCTATACCTTTTCAATGATTCTTCTCAACTACTAAAGGCTCAGACCACTATATCAATACAAGCACTGCTTCTCATGAGTGAAGAGCCATTCCATCCAGAGAGCAAGCACAGCAATATAGCAACAGAATAATCTGAATTGGAAGGTACCTGGAGATATAACGGGAAGCACAAAGAAAGGAGAATAAAGGTAGCCTTAGTAATTGCCTTCTTTACAGAGACAAATCAGGAGAGCTTCTGTTCTAAGAATTTTTATAGAGAAGACTATTTCCATGACAACTGAGTACTTAGTTATTCTAATTATGAAAGAGACAAAGCATCTAAAAAGTGAGAAAATATGTTCCAGGCACACAGAATAAACCATGGCTAAACTAGGAACATTGATGTTTCATTAAAACAACTGAAATCAGCCACTAGACTTTCTTTTTTAAATCTTAACTCAATTTAAAATAAAGTGACAGTCTTTCTTGAGAGCCTTTAGATCATTTCCAATGTAATATTAGCTCTTAAAATTGGCTTGAGATGCAGGAAATGTTACAGAACCACACAACCACAACTGGAGGTAAAATTGATTAAGGAAAACAGGAAGCACCCCCCCCAGAACAAATCTAATAGGAGCATCATAAACAACATAGTTTATATTTAATGCTCATTGAACTATCCAGTTTATCAGAGCAGTAATCTCCCATTTATGTGTACAAAATATATAAGAAATATTTTTTCTAAGATTTATTTAAGAACTACCAGGTGTGGTGGTATGCACTTTCAATCCCAACTCTCAGGAAGCAAAGAATGGTGAATTTTTGTGAGTTCTAAGCCAGCCTGATCCACATAGTGAGTTCTAGGAAAGCCAGAGTTTCACAGTGAGACACTGTCTCAAAAACAAATATATAAACAAACAAAAATAAACTAGCTAATGCAATCTAAGGTGCAGAAAGTTGACTTAAATCAAGAAGTCTGGTCTAAGTTTAAACAAAACATGCAAGATGACAAGGACTTCTAATGCCAGCCTATTTACATACATATGGGTGGTTTTGCCTTGGGGGAGCTCTACTGAATTTTGTAAAGCATTATCTTAAAACCTTAACTCCCTTTATTATTCCTATGAAAGATACTAATCATTAACCTTTCAGGTTCTCTGCTGACACCTGAAAGTATGTACTTTTGGTAACTCGCATGTTCAAATGCATGCCCACTGGAGTTGGCAGACTCTGACCAAGCTCTTCTTCAGTCATTTCCTAGCTGTGGATCTTGAAAGCTGATCTTCAAGAGCACTGAGTCTTCTTTTCCTAACCAACTCAAAAGAATGAAAAACATCCATTGAATATGCACCCTGAATGAATGTATTGTGTATTTCCAGTAGATCAGGCACTATAAATTTAAAATAAGTCACCACATTTTCAAGGAGGCATCCCATGAACTATCTAAGTTATATGTGCTTGATGTGTTACCTCGTCAGTTCTCTTATCAACAGATGAAAGCATTGTGCAAACTTAAAGTTTGGAGAAGTGGTCTATCTCAGGAAGGTGGGAGGTCATTCTGAGTGAACCATGCTGAAGATGTCTTACAAAAAGAGTGTGCTGAATGACGGAGAGAGATGAGAATAGGTGCGGAAGGAAGGGATATAAGACGAGTGAATATGTGCTCCAGTCTTAGGACTTGAAGGATTGCTCAAGGCCCAACAAAGGCTGGTTCTTGAAGAAATGCTGGAAGAGATAAAGACAGGAAGACAAGTGAGAGCAATGTTTCAGCATTCAATGTATTTTGCCGGAAACTTGGGGCTTTCTTATAAGAAAAATAGAAAATTGGACAAGTTATAGAGAACAAGAGTAACCCAATCACACATTTCCCCTGAAAAATAAAAGATTTATGCCACAAAACTTTTCAGAAAAGTGCTGGTTACATAATTCCTAACACGAATTTACTCAAAGCCTCCATGATGAATTTAGAGGTTAGGTGATAATAAAGTTATTAATTTGTCCCCAAGGACTTGTTCAATTTCAAAAGTAACATTCTGCTTTCAGGGAATCCTCTTGCTCTTGTTTCAGCTATAGAACCACAATTTTTTAAGGAATCTCCAGGTTTGATTTCTGAAAATTTCTGACCTTCAGCTTTGTCCTGAGGCTGAGCCAAAATGGGATGGTCAATAACTCTAGCTCTAGTTGCATGACTGAAAAGGCAGATGGCTCCCGGATACACTATGCATGCTGAGCTGTCCTCTGTTCCTTTAAGTAATGGTATATCTCATGAGTTCAGGAAATCAAAGGTGAATAACATCAGCATAATGAAGGAGAGAATATCAAGATAGTCAGAAATTTACATTAACACATACACATTTCCAAATGAATCTGATTTTTTCACAGCCTCCTTTCATGTAGTTTCGCTGATAGCAAAGTTTTGATTTAACACTGTAGAGTTCTACACTGTGCTATATTCCAAAATGAACTTAGGACAGTTGAACCAAAGTTCAAGTGTTTGGCTCTATCTCAAACATGCAAGAACAAGGGAAGGGTACAATAAAGTTTCATTGATCATGGCTTTGCTTGCTTTAATGAAGTTCCTTGTCACCTGAGAAAAATGGACTATTTACATGGGAGAAAAGAGGAAAAAGTAGAAGAAAAGTAAAAAGGAGAATGAATATCTGTTCGATAGTATTGTCAAAATAGTGGAGTCAGTAAAAGAGAGAACACTTGCAAAAACTGGAATTACTTTTAAAATCAACCTCTAAATCACATAAAAATCGACTTTTTCTGGTGAAGGGCATTAATGAGCCTTTCCATCATAGAACGGAGGCATACACAGAACTTAAGACCCCCAATAAACAGACCGTGCATCGCTGAGAATTAGGAGGAACATGGAGCCACAGTTGTTATATTAGCCCATGTGGGCTGCTGTACCCAGTGACACAGGACTGAGTGACTTAGAAACAACAGAAAGGTGTTGCTCATAGCTCTGGGAGTGGGAAATCTCAGGATCATGGTGATGAGTGCTCACTCTCCTGCAGAGATGGGTCTGTCTTGACCCTCATGTCCTAAACACTTCCTAAAGGCCCCATATCTCAGCTCCATTGCATTGAGCTTAGGTATTCACCTGGGCATCCCAAGAGGAAACAAACATTCTAGCTATAATAATAGTTTTGCACTGAAACACTGAAGCAGTTTCATTATCGGATGATTACATACAAGGATAGTCTGGCTGTATAACCCAGCAGAACAGACCCGTGGCTGTGAAGTGTCTGAGGGAAACTGAAAAATTTGGATATTTATTAGTTACAGTGTTTATGTAATGTCTCTCCTATGAAAAAAATAATAAAAATACTTTCATGCTATTCGCTGAATTTTCATTTATTACCTCTATTAAAAAAATAAATAAATAATAAAGTAACCTAAAAGCTATATTAATTTTCTAAATACCATTTCATTGTTTTCTAGGGAACTTGTTTAACTTCAATGCACTTTAGCTATTCTATAGCCTGTGTGGCGTTTCCTTTAAAGTTCTTTCTCTCCTTCTCTGAACATCCCCCCACATTTGTTTTGGATAAAGGGTATCGTGATGTAGACTTGATATAAAGCCAAAGACAACATTGAACTTTTGATCCTTTTGCCTCTACCTCTTAAATACTGTGCTTTTAGGCATGTTCTGCTGCGCCCAGTTTATGTGGTGAGCCTCAACCCTTAGGCTTTCTGTGCATGAAGCAAGCACTTTCCCAACTGAGCTACACCTTCTACCCTGTAACTTTCTTGATATATTTTGTTAGGACAGAATTATAGCTTGCCATTTTATTGCATTTAGTTTTCACTAACTCACATTCTGTGTTTCTCTCTGTGTGTGTGTGTGTACATGGGAAGATTTTGAAAGACTTTTAATTATGCACATATTGGGCAAGCAAAATGGCTCAGCCAGTAAAGGTGCTTGCTGTCTCAGGCTGAACCTTTGGTGGAAGGAGAAAACTGACTTCTGCAAGTTGTCCTCTGACCTCTAAATACTCATTATGGCATAAGAATTCTCCACATACCCACATACAAACAAGTAAATAAATATAACAAAAATTGGACATATATACATACATAATTAGTCTGTTACTGAATAAGTCACTAATATTTAAAAAGCATAAGAGAGATAGAAAAAAACAGTTAATATTATCATATAATCCAAACATAGTAAGCTTTAAATGTGAGCATAGTATACTTTCATAATAACATCATAGTCGAGTTTTAATTGTGCTGAGAAATAACAGTTTTGTACAAATTCCAAAATAGTAAAGTAAGCAAAACTTTGGATTATATGTAATAAGTTACTGTGCATAGAACATATGAAATACATAAATTGGGTATTTAAAAACTACATTTTGATGTCTGCTGAAATTCAATGACATGGTATATTGTATTTTTCAAGTAAAGTTTACTGGATAGTCTCCAGTTTTATGTATTATTTTAAGTATTATGTCTCACATTACACAATAAAGAGAGGTAAAAGTAAAACTTACTGGAACCTAGATTCTTACAAGAGAGATTCATGGTATCTTGTTTGTCTGCTGTCTGTTTTTTGTTTGTGTTGAGAAATGCATGCTAATATTTTAAACATTACACATGTGGCAAGAAATCCTGTTTGGTAGCTTCTCATTGAATTATGACAAGAGTTATAAAGTGTAAAAAAATCTTTAAAAATGTGTTGTGAAAAAGAAGTTTACAATACAAGGCCAATTTCACATATCTATATTTTACTGAACAAATAAATCCAGTCATCAATTTCATGTGTACTAATGTCCAGGAACAATGCATGAATAAGTCACCAAATTGCAGAATGATTCTTATGTAAAGATTCACTTTACCTTTCAATTGGGATTTATTCTAGATATCTTCCCTAATCCTCATAGAATGTCAAAAAATACCAGGATCTGCTCACTTGCCAGAGCTGACAACATCATTCTGATGATGCAGACTCACACATTGTAACCTCTGCCTTCCTCTGTTAGTACCTGTGGTGAGTCACAGGGACAATTTATCTGCTGTTTCCGAAATAATTGGTGTTGTAACTTTGCTTAAGATTTTCAGCTTGAAGGCAGATAAGGACACATTTCCATTTTCCACTGGTGGAAGAAGAACCAATCAACAGAAGGGCTGTTTGTCCAGTGCAGATGACAGGCGGTTGAGCAGGAACTCAGACCACTGAGCACAAGAGAGAATTTGGGCGGTGGGAACAGCAAGATGTTCTCAGAGCCGGAACCATCTCCTGAACATTTCCCTAAGGAGGATGAAACAGTTTTCAAATGTGGGCCATCTATCTCCTAAACTCAAAGACTTGACATATGCTTACTTCTGAAGGAGCTGCAGAACAAACAGGTTTATGTGCTCAGTGGTCATGTGACTAAAGGGAATTACAGAAGAAATCATAACTGCTGCCTGTACTAGCTAATGCTAGGTGCATAAAATTCATATGCTTACTACCATATGCCAGTAACAGTATCTTGGTAAACATTTCAGACAAATAGATTACCAAATGAGTTGCCTTTGGACCACCATAATTAGTTTATCTTAATCTATTTATCTTTTCTGGTTTTAGGTGAAAACTCTGTCCAATAATTATTATTACAATATGCTGCTTCTCAGCACTTCCCTACTTCCCTAAAATCCTTCAGATGGAGTGCCGTGACATTTCTCAATGAAAAGCATTGGTCACATTGTGTTTGACCTCCTTATAACCACCTGAGCCAATGCAGACAGGCTGAGGAACAGGCAACAGCATACCTATAGGTTGTTGGAGAACTGTTTGCCTGCCTAAGCTCACAAAAATAATTTTAAATATGTTTTAGTGACTGTTATCCATAAATGCATTTTCCAGTAATACTACATTCTAACAGGACTCAGATTAGATATTTTGTCTGTGCCAAGAAAAGTGTTTTGTCTTTATCTTCCCATTGATAGGAGTGAGGACAACAGAATAGTTCTTTCCTCTTCCATGTGTCACTAAGGGGCCCATTCATATGCAAATATCTGGAAGGAAGAATCGCTAACATCTCCTTGTGTAGTTGCTGACAATATTGTGTGATGCATATTTGTTCATTTAGACACTTATTCAAAACCTGCATTTTGACTGCCTGCCCTGTGCCCAGCAAAGTTCTAGGCACAATGGTGAACAGATAATTCTGGCTCATGAATGTACTATGTGGAAGATGAGAAGCACACTAGTATGTAAGCGAATCAATAATGTCGGTTTGTAAAGAGTTTTATTAGTATAGTAAAGTAGACGCTGTAAATATAGAGAATGAAGAGGGAAATGTCGGGCCAGGGAATGCCATCCAGGGTAAACACCTGTCCAATGGTCACCTGTGTCATTGTCCTCCAGACAGAAGAGAACAAATGGAGAAGCTTGGAGCATGAAGGAGTGTTCCACAGTTCTCCATTTATCAGTTGCCTTCCATCGTACAAGAAAACGTAATATATAGCATGGTTAGGCCCTTGAACAAATAAGAAAACAGAGGCAGCTTGCCTATGTTCACACATAATAGGAAGGAGTCCAGTTGTTCTTTCCCCTCTAATCTGCTTATAGAACTAGATCTCTCACTCCGTCTATATTACTAGATGTATACATTATCCTTAGAGTGTTCATTTTTTAATTTGACTTTTCCACAAATGAAGGTAGTTAAATGACCTTTATTCCTAATTTCTTTATTAATATGTCATAGCCATTCAGTCACTTGTTAAAAATGCTGTAAAAATATACCTCTAACTGGCCCAAATGAATGGCTTGAAAGACAGAATTTCAGCGTTACATTTCTGGAAATGTGAACCTACATGATAGCAGCATCCTTTCTTTCTTGGAGCTGTGAGGACAGCATATCCTCCAAGTGTCTCTCCTAAGTCCTGGTGCCCTCAACCACGATAGACACTGTGGATGGCCATCCTTACCATGTGTCCCCTTCTAGGTACTTACACAACATAGGTCATGTTTGATTAGAACCCAGCATGTTTTACTGAATGCAACAGTGTCCAGAAAACTGACATTTTATGATAATGAGCAATAGAAATTCAGGTTTTCATTTGTCAAAGACATACTTCAGCCCCAAATAAACCATATATATGTTTTATTAAAACAGGGTTTCCTCATTCATTTTCCTGTACCTGCAATAAGACTTTGATTGAAAACAACTCAGGGGAGAGCAGAGTTTACTTAGCTCACAGGTCACAACTCTATCATTAAGCAAAGCCATGGCAGGAGGTCAAGACAGGAACCCCGAGTAAGGAAGAAAGGTAGAAACAATGGAGGAATGATGCTTACTGGCTCCCTCTCCACAGATGGCTCAGCTTGTTTTCTTACAGAACCCAGGACCACTGGCTCAAGGTGTCACCGCCCACAGTGGGCTGAGACCTTCCATATCAGTTATGCTCTTATGGTAATAAGAGCAAGTTTTTAGTTCAAGCTTCCTACTCAGGTTATTCTAGATTGTGTCAAGTTGATAAAAATTAAAAAGCACAATTAATCCCTTGTCAGCTGGGCCCACAGACATATCGCTATTTAAACTATAACCTTCTTTTCTTATCCATCTTTAAGGACTTGTATTATTATCATGACTCAAAAACATTATAACTTTAAAGTCTTAGAGTCTTTACAAAGTTTCAGTGCTTCAGAACTCATGTGACTCTTTGAAAGGCCTAAGTATCTTAACTATAGGATCCTGTGAAAGCTAAAATAAGTCATACATTTTTTCCCATAATGCAACTATAGTCAAATCAAAGCAAAACCAGAATCTAATAGTAAAAGTAGCTCGTCTGATATCTGTTACTTGCTCATAAATTCTAGGTTCCAAAGGAAGCCCCACTTTCTCGTCTGTCACCCACAGCACACAAAACTTGTTTCATGGGCTCAAACTTGCTCTCCACCACATCTACCACTGTCTTTGATGTCCATCAATTGTCCTGGCATCTTCAATATACTGGGGTCTCTGCTGTAATTGAATATGAATCTGGAACAATGACCTCTCTTTAGGGAGACTCTCATGCTAAGATACAGTAACAGGTCTCAACTGCTTGATATGTAGCCTTGGTGTTCTTAGATTACAGTTCCCATGTGTTGGCCCTGAAGAAATACTTCTCAGATTTCACCTCAACAACCTGTGTTTCATTCAGCAAGTCCCCACAGGGCAGTTTCAAGCCCTCAAAAGCTTTTCCAGGCCCCAGTTTCAAATACTTCCAAAATTCTCTGAAAAGCAACATTGTGAGTAAATAATAGATCATTTTCATAGTTTTTTCATGTGGTTTTATTTGATGCAGTCTTTTGTTTCTTGTTTAAAGTAATCCTCTAAGTAAATCTAAATTTTCTCTACTGTGGTCACTAGACTCCATGCTTTACTTCTCCATACACACAAAAATGTACATGTAACATGTCTCTGTTTTCTGAAGCTTCATGCCTAGGACTCAGATCCCCATGGTCAAAAAGTGCTGAAACGGGTAAGTGAAAAACCCCAGGTACAACCAATACACATGTTGTTTGTTCACTGTTCTGTAAAATGTGATGAAATCTCTCACTGTCCCTCATACACAAGAGGGATCTGTTCTCCAAAGAGTTCTTTGTGCTATTCTTTTCCTTATACATGCAAATGCACATTCAGAACACTATGCTCTGTCTGATCTTTCTTAATAATATCAGCTGCAGAACCTCATTCAACACAGCTACTGTAATATGGTTATTTAAGAGTCTTTTGTAAAGTCTCTATTCTACTAGAGTTTGGCCTGCTATAGCAAAATACAACACCATGAGTAGCTTCTTAACAACAGAAACATATTTCTCACAGTTTTGAGGGTAGAAAGTCTAATATCATGGAACCAATATGGTAAGGTACTAATCTACTGTAGGGACTGGCTCTTTCTCTTCCTATTGGTGTGCTATAGAATTCCCTGACAAAGGCAACTTAATGAAGTTTGTTCTGGCTCACCCTTAAAAAGTATAGCCCACCATTTTGAAAAAGTCAAGTTGCGGAGCTGAAGCAGCTAGTCTCATTTCATGCATAATAAGAATAAAAAAGCAATGAATTCACATTTCTACACAACCCCCTTTCTCACTTTTACAGTACAGGATTCTGCCCATGTAATGGTACCACCTAACAGTGGGTAGATCCTTAATTAACGAAATCAAGATAATTTCTACACATATGACAAAGGCCTTCTCCCAGGTGATTGAAGATCCTGGCAGGTTCATAATTAACACCAATCCCCACAAGACCCATTCTTGGCTTGCAGGCTTCTTTCTCCTGACTGTGTATTTATATGGTAGATTGAGGGCAGGAAAGCTCTGGGAAGTCCCTGTTATAAAGCCATTGGTGCCAACCTGGGGACTCCACTCTCATCATTTAATTACTAACAAAAGGTCCTGTCTCCTAATACCGTCCTATTATGGACTATAATCTCTTTGTATGAATGGGACAGCAACACAAACATGCAGCTCACACCATATACCATAACTCACAGTACAATTATCTGTTTGTGAGGCTTTCTCCACCTTATTTTAATCACCTTTGTAAACACATCAGTAGACATTTTCTAATTGGCTGGTGTCACTAGTTAAGATCTCAGCTTTGTGATGACCTTAGTGCCAATGCTACCAATATAGTGCTTTCAATTCATTCCCATCACTAAGATACTGTTTATGAAAACAGAGGGACAAATTGGGAAATGGTGCAAAGTAGACAAAAACAGAAGATACATCATCACTAGCCATACATTAGCAAGTGGGTAGAGTCTGCTCTGGAAAGATGCTAGGACAGAAATTGAAATATTTTTTATTGTTAAAAGAAAA
>JAQHUG010000017.1:6773495-6790215 GCA_028555095.1 Dicrostonyx torquatus | reverse complement strand
GAGGGTGGGAGGGAGGGAGGAAGGAAGAAGAGTTGTCACAGTCATGGTGTCTCTTCACAGAAATAGATTACCTAAGACATTCTCCCTTCTCTTTACTTGACTTTCCAACTCTCCTGACTTCCCCCTCTCCCTCTAAGTTGGCTTTCCTGTCCTCTCAGCCAGTTCCCAAATAACCATAATCACATGGAGACTCCTTATTAATTATGAAAACTCAGCCGATAGCTTAGGCTTGTTTCTAATTATTTCTTATAACTTAAATGAACCCATTTCTATTCATCTATATGCATTCCTGAGGCCTATTCACCTCATGTACATACTACACAAGCTGCTTCTCTGTGTCTTGTGGTGACTCCTCCAGCTCCACTTCTCTTCGTCCCTGCTTCCTCCTAGTCTGGCTCTCCCACCCAATCTCTTCCTGCCCAGCTATAGACCAGCCAGGTCCCCATTAATCAATGAGAGCAATTCATAAACACTGTACAAAGATTGTTCCCCAGCATCTCCCTCTTCCTATTGACATAGGGTCACCTCTAGTCTACCTTTATGTTTACAACTAAGTAGATGCAGATTTTAAGTCCAATTCTAAATTAATTTCAAGGAGTTATCAGTTCTATTATTCCCAGAGTCTTAGAGTTGTGAAAGATATCTCCTGTTAAAAACTGCAATGAGCTCTAGTGTTATCAACACTTAAATGATGATGGTGATGATGACACATATGGATATACATACATACATACATACATATATATAATATATGCAGGCATGCTCATGGGACGCAAGTGTAGGTCATAGTACAACTCTTAGGAATTGATTCTCTCCAACCATAGTTTCCGGATACCAAATGCAGGCTACTGGGCTTTAACGGCAAGTCAAAATCAATGTTTTTAATTTAGTCAAGAACCAAACTCTAAGACACCTTTTCATTGTGTAAGGAAAGGGGCAGAGAAAGGCCACCTGAGGCTCCAAGAAAGTCTTTTCTGACACTGTGACTCCAATGGGCCTGACTTGTACTTGACCGTGAAGCAGTAGAATCAGCACTGATGACACATCTTACTGAAGCATCAGTGGGGTTTTCTCACTTTAACTTCTTTTTGCTGTCCTACCCTGCTGCAAGTCTGCAGTGACACTGAGTCTTGTTTATCTCGCTGTGTTTTCTTATGCCTGTCATATTTCCTACAATAATTCTTTCAGCTGTCCCTCTGTACATTCGTGAAACATGCCGGGAAAATCTCTACCTTCGCAACACGGAGATAAGCTGTTTCTTGTGTCTCAAATGCTCTACCCTTCCTTTCCTCCACATATCCACTTCCACTTATTCCCTCAAATTTGAAGTCAAAAGTAACTGCAGATAGGTCTTAAAGACCACAGTCCTTAACAGGTTTGTGCAGTCTTAAAACTCTATTGTATTGCAGTGTTTGCTAAAAAATTATCTGGCTTTCCATAAAAATGTGTTTATTTTCTAATCCCTTATATTGTAATATAAGTTTTCTATCTGTTCATTGCTTTTTTGTCATCAAACTACTTATCACACAGTAGGTAGAAAATGAGCATTGTAAGTGGACAAGTAAATGTAAAAAGCCAGGTGAAATGATTTTATTCATTAAGGCAAAATTAAAGCTACATTTGTCTGTAATAATAACATCACATTTTCTGTAGATAAAAAGAAATGGCAGATTCAAAACAGCATTGTCCCTGAATGTTCTTTTTATTACATTTTATTTATTATTCATTTTGTGTGGGCATGTATGCTTATACAAGGAAACACATGGTGAGTTCAGAGAACAACTTGTAGAACTAGGCTGTTTTCTCCCTCTACCACTTGGATCTAAGTGAAAAAACTCAGTTTGTCACCTTAACTGGCTAAGACATTGCTGACCCCTGAATGTTCTTTGTGAACTGGTTCTATGGTCTCCTGAGAAACGGACTTCAATGCAGAACCTTTGAAGTTCAGTGCTTTCACTTTCCCGAAAGTACCAATGGAGTGGAAAAGTCAATGCCATCCACTCGCACAAGTAGACAGAAAGGAATTCAGTTAGATGGTGCAGCTTTTTTGGAAGCCTGGCAGTTTCTCAAAAGCTAAATATAGAATCAGAGGACAATATTCTTAAGTGCATACCCACAAGCAGAGTATAGAGAGGTATCTGTATGCCATTATTCAGTACATCATGCTTTTCACTAGCCACAAGATGGAAACAAATCAAGGGCTCTTCTACAGTATAATGGACAGAAAAAAATATGTCATATGCAGACAGTGGATGTTATCCATAAAAACTAATGACGTCCTGGTATGTGTTACATACAACATGTGAGCCTTGGGAACACTGTGATAAATGACACAAGCAAGGCAGATAGCAACAAACATTGTATGAGCCTGCTATTGTAAAATATTTAAAATGAGAAGGATAATAGGAAAAGTAGCTTGATTGACCAAGGGGAGATGGAACTAAATGCTGGGAGGAAGAAAGGCAGCCACTGCCAGAGTCAGACATGCTGAATCTTTTCCAGTAAGCCACTGCCACGTAGCGATACACAGATGGATAGAAATGGGGTAAATTAAGATCTAAGATTTAGCCAATAAGAAACTAAAACTAATGGGCCAAGCAGTGATTTAATTAATACAATTTATGTGTTGTTATTTTGGGGCTAAGCTAGTCAGGTGGCCAGAATGAATAAGCAGGTCCTCTTTGCAAAATGTATCTAGATACACAATTCTTAATAAGCAATAAGAAAGAGTCCAGTTATAAAATGGGAAAATACCCAAGCAGAAACCCCATCACAGAAGACATGTTTATAAGAAATCATTATAGGGCAAGATTCTAGCCCCATATATTATCATAAAATTATAAATCAAATCAAATACAGTAGGTCTATTGAAAGAGTAAAAAGTCTAAAGCACTGACAATGCCATATCTGGAAAGAATGAGGACAAATAGAAATTATTGTTCATTCTTAGTATAAAGTGACCATCACTTTAGAAAGCAGTTTACCTATTTATGTAAAAACAAAATGTATTGTTACCAGACATTCAAAATTAGACTGGTACTAATTTACACAGCAATGAGTATGTTTGTTCATGTAAAATCTGTATGCTTGTTTATAGCATCTTAGTTGATAATTGCCAAGTCTTAGAGGAAACAATGATATTCCTTAGGCAAATAGACACACAGCAGCAAAACATGTGATATGTCTATGCAATTGAATATTACATAGAAAGAAAAATAAATGAACTAATGAAACAAAATTGACCCAACAGACATATAAAAAAATTTCCTCCAATAACAGGAATATACACAAATGCATCAAGTGAGATCATATATTAGGGAACAAAGCAAATTTTAATAATTTTTATGAGGTCATTATAATAAATATCTTATAATGATCATTATGTAAACTTAGAAGTAAACAGCATTGAAGAAAGAAAATGAATTCACAAATATTTCCAGGGAACTGACTGCTCAAAGAAGAAATAAAAAACAAAAACCAAACTGTGTCTAAAAATTGGTAAGTTTCTAGAAACACAGCACTTAGCAAAAGTGAAACATGAAGAAATAAAACATGAGCAGACTGAAATAGAATACTGGGTCTGGTGACTTCATGTATAAATTCTACCAACAAAAGAAATATCAATGGTGTCTTTCAATATCTTTGGTAGTTTGATTGGGAGGAAAACTTCTAAACTCATTTTATGAGACAAGAAAAATCCTGCTATAAAACTCAGAAAATGACATCACAAAAAATCACAATTCAATATCACTGATGGACACTCATGCAAATATCTTTAAATATAAGCAAATAAAATTTAACTTCCTATTCAATTCTGCTGAGAAGCTGAAAATGCACTAAATAATAAATCATTTTAAGGTTAACTAATTATTCACTTTAAATAGGCCAAGTTTTAAAAATAGCTATTGATGAATGTAGCAGTATAAATGTAATTAATGTCAATAAGCTAAATGCAGATGAAAATGGCAAAGCTGAGGGGTCATTGAGTGGGTCAGCACCTTGGACAGGGAATGAGGCACTCCAGAAGAACATGTCCAGTCATGTGTCCAGGTAATATGAAACTGCGTAATGCATGAGGGCTCCACAAGAGAGTGCAAAAATCACAGAATTTGCAATTAGTGCATACATCTGAGGGTCTTGTGGATGTCCAGAAATATCTGGAGAAGACTTCAGGGAGGCAGTGTTAGAATTCTACTATGACAATCACTATGATTTAATATATTTTCCTATGAAGATTTATGAAAAGCTCTGAGTTGCAGAAACATCCAACAATGTGTAAATCTCAGATGGTTTTTCTTCTTAATTCCAAAGAATATTCTGTTTGACGTTTTTGCTTTGTTAAGCTATTTTCAAAGCCCCTTAAACTTAAAATGAGGCAAAGTGGGACTTCATATTTCCTCTTCTTGTTCCGGTATTTCCTTGAGTTCTAGAAATTCATTTCAGTGTCTCTAACACACAAACTTCTCCCTTTAGTATCTTCTCCAGTGTTTTTATAACACTCTGTTTATAGCAAAATTTCCACCTGTCTCTTTCATTTAATGTCTTCCATTGAGGCTGCTGCCAAATTTTTCTTCCTAACTTAAGCTTTTCTTTGAGTTGAGAAATATTTCACCTCCCTGACCACCAGCCAAAGTACCACACACCACAATCTGAAATTCAAGGTTCTCCACAAATAAGCACCAATTTTCCCACTATCTTTTAGTGGTTAACTAAAAACACTGAGAATCAAAATAAGTCAAATTATATGAGTTTGGCAATGCTTAGCAGCTCCGGAGGGAAGCCCACAGAGAGTACTGTCCAGTAAGCCCATCTTAAGTTTTAAAATAGTCTTGCTCTTTTAGGTTCTAAAACCTGCCCAAGGGACAGTGATGGCCTGAGGCAATGGGATCCTGACACAAATATCTAACAACCGGCCATGTGGGTGGGGTGTGAGTAGAGAATTGTCTTACACTGCCAACTTTCATTCTCTCTCTCACTTACTGCAAACCTTGGGCTTGCATATATTAATCTCCTAAAAGAATACTCTCTTATGAATCCTTTGATTCCTATATGTGCCTAAAAATGTTGTTTTGATCATTCTGAACCCTTCCAGCTCTGCTCACTTCAAGGATACTTTCAATAATGTCTCGCTCAGCTGCTGCTTCTACCTTGAGCTGTAACTAATTGTCTCATGTACTTTTTTATTACTGTGAGGAGAAACCACAACCTAGACAACTTATGGAAGAAAGATTTCAGAGGGTTAGAATCCATGACAATCATTGTATGGAGTATGCCAGCAGGTAGGCATAGCACTGGAGCAGTAGCTGAGAGCTTACATGTTGAGACAACAGCCACAAGGCAGAGAAAGACATGGATGGAGGAAGGCAAGAAGGGGGAGGAAGAAAACGCTAACTAGGAATAGTGTGGGTTTTTGAAACTTCAAAGTCTACCCATAGTGACATACCTCCACCAACAAGGCCTCTCCTCCTGAACCTTCCCAAATAGTTCCAGTTCCTACTATTGTGAAACAAAGCTATGGGCCATTCTCATTCAAACCACCACACTAATCAGGTATCACCTGATTTCTCTCAAATTTATTTTCTCATTAATTAAATCATCACTTTTTGTTTTGGTTTCAATAGCTGTTTAAAGATAGGATCTCACTCTGCAGCTAGACAGGTCTCAACTTCATTATGTAGAAAGTAATGGTTCATAAATGGGTTCTAAAAGCAATTGTAACACAGAAAATTTCCAGAGATTTTTAACATGGAGATATTACTACAAGTACTATATGGAGCTGTTTAATTAATTAATTTGTTTATTTATTTCTTCTTTCTTTTGTATTTGTATGTGAGAGTGCTCCTGTTGATGTGGGTACACATATGTACTCACTGGAGTGTATGCATTTCACAAATCAGAACTTAGTATCCATGTCTTTCCTCAGATGCCATCCACATTTTTGGAATATGGTAACTTTGTCTGAAACTCACCGAGGAAGTGAGTTTGGCTGCTCAATGACCCTAAGGGAATCTACCTATCTCTCTGTTGCTGGAACTGCAAATTTATGTCACTAAGTCAAACTTTTTTTTTTTTACACAATTCTAGGGATGGGACTCAGGTCCTCAAACTTGCACGACAAGCACTTTGCCAATCAAGCTATCTCCCAAGTCTTATGGATGCTATAGTTATAAAGAAATTCATTTGAACATAGAAAATGGATGCTTTCTTAAAAGGTAAAATCACTACTTTAGAGAATTTTCTTCAAATGTGAGCCCTACATCAGTGATGTTAAAATAATAGAAAATATTAGTTTTCCTATTGCTACAACAAAAAGCTGACACAAGAAATTTATGAACGGATGGGCTGATTGGGGCTTATTATTGAAAAGAGAATTAGGTTGTCCACTACAGCTGGGAAGACAACGCAGCAGGACTTTGAAAAAGCTGCATATGTATATACACAGTGAAGAAGTAGGGAGCTGACAGTAAGGTTGGGTATAAAATCTGAAGGCTGGATCCCAGTGATATACTTTCTCCAGTAAGGCTAACCTCCTAAAGGTTCCATGATTCTCCAAAACAGCATCATTAGCTAAGGTCCACAATACAAATACATTAGTCTATATGCCATATTATATTAAATTAGAAACCTTATTTCAATTGTCTTCCATATAATGCTGATGCAAGCTAAGGGGGAAATTCTCTTTGTTAAAGTCAAACAGTTTTCTGCATGCACTTCTTAGATCTTGTAATTATAGAGCATAATCTAATATGTTTTACTAAGGCTAGTTTAAAATTAGAAAATAAAATGACTTCTTGTGCTAATCTTTGTTTTCCAAATATGCAAAGCAATCTGTTTTAATGGGGAAAAACATTAATTACCATCCTATAGAAACAGCTGTCTATTGCCCAGGGAGCCTTCTGCTTATAAAAGTAAAATTCCATAACAGAACAAGCATATTGCTCACTTAGAAATGCATTCAGGAGCCATTTACTGTGCATTTCTGCATAAATTATATTTGTTTATAATATTAATCAACAGCATTAAGCATTTCACTTCCTTGCACACACTACAGAAAACCACATAATCAATGAGAAAAGCTACATAAGGACAGGAATGTCACAAAATTACACACATTACATAAACTGTTTGAATTTCTAAATATTTTAATAGGAAAAGATACGTGAGTCAATACAATATAGGACACTCATGGGCATATTTTATTGAACTACTTTATAGCCAGCTCTTCTGCTTAAGTCAGGAATATTATCTGATTTTACACATTTTGTGTACTAGGACTGGCAAAATATACCCGTGTCTGCCTTTCCATTGTAACCAAGTTTATCTTAACTGTTTTCCCCTTCACAACTGAGGCACAATCTCCCCAACTGCTCTGTGTTAAAAATCTATGTATCTTTTAAAATCCTCATTTCAACAACATCATCTCATCCTCTCTGAGTAAGCATTCTAGCTTCTGCTCACTGCCATTTTAGTCTCTATTTCTACTAGATAATTTTAGATTTTATATATAAATGAGTGGTGTAGGATGCCCTCTGTATTCTGTGAATAAATGTTTCACTCATTGGACGATGAATAAAGCTGCTTCGGAGAATGGCCAGGCAGAATAGAACCAGGCAGGAAATCCAAATAAAGATACAGAGAGAAAGAAGGTGGAATTGGAAATGCCATGTGGCTGCTGAAGAAGTAATGCCAGGGCATCACCAGTAAAGCCACGACCACACGGTGATACACAGATTAGTAGAAATGGGTTAATTTAATTGTGAGAACTAGTAAGTAATATCCCTAAGCCATTGGTAAACCTCTGAATGGTTACCTTATAAATGACAGCAATGACTGGTGGGCAAGAAGAAGTTTCCATTAACAAATGAGACCATGTAACATTTGTCTTCTTTTGTACCTGCTTTATTTTACCAAGTATGGCCTATAAGCAAATGTAATGTTAAAAATGACCAAGAAAATTCTTCTTTTATAGCTGCATAGTATTCTATAGTATAGTATCAGAGATGCCAGCTGAACACAATCAAGCAGGCAGTCAAGAACAAAACAAATGTTCCCTTTTATTTTTAAAATGACTTTAACTATGGTTTTATCACTGCTTATGAGTTATCTATCAAGAAACAGCCTTGGGCAGTTATAATTCTAGCTGTTGGAACTGTGACATATCTTTTTGCATTTTATATAGTGTGAAAAAATGAAGTCTCTGTCCTTATAAATATTAAAACCATGTTCTAGCTTTACTACTTCAGACAAGGTTGTTGAGGTTGAGAGCTATAGATTCAAAATTATACTCAGAATATTGACTACACTTTTAGGTTGAAATTCCAAATGTGTACTAGGGTCTGGGAGAGGACAAACCTGGCATAGATGCAGAGCTAAGCCAACGGTTCCAGCTGTGATGCAGATGGCAAAGTCTGGTTATGAAAGAGATCTGGACATCCCTTCTGTCACATAGACATCATCCAATTTTGATCCTAATGGACCTCCTCCAAGAATCAACAAGCCATAACTGATTTCTTCTTTCAATAGCTGAATACTTCCTGGCTTCAAATTCAGAAGTGCAGCACACCAAAGTCTGGCCCCTAATGTGTCAAAAACAAGTCAGCTCAGATGCAGGCAGGGATGTTGTATGATCACAAGAACAAAACACATAAATTGCAAAAATTCTGTTTCAACACTTTCTAAGTAATAATCATTTATATATGGGAGCATCACCATCCATCTAAGGCTATTAAAAATGTGTTCAACAATAGAAAATAGAAAAGTTGTACTGTGACCTCCACAATTACACTGTGGTACACACACACACACACACACACACACACACACACACACACTTCTCCTATTGATATTCCTTTTCCGGGGGACATTCTCTTCAGCCACACGTGCATTACATCTTACCAGATTTGGAGTCAACAGCACCTCTTCCCAGGCAATCTACAAGTCAATGAAGGCCAGAGCCAAGCCTTCCATCTTTTGTCTTTTTGTTTTGTTTTGTTTTTTTGAGACAGGGTTTCTCTGTAGCTTTGGAGCCTGTCCTGGAATTAGCTCTTGTAGACCAGGCTGGTCTCAAACTCACAAAGATCCACCTGCCTCTGCCTCCCGAGTGCTGGGATTAAAGGCGTGCGCCACCACCACCTGGCCCATCTTTTGTCTTTCTAGCTGCTAGCTTTTGAGCTACCAAAGGTAAAACCAAGCATGGCTGTCACCAGCCTGTCTGAGGTAAATCAGAGCCCACAATCCACTCTCTCTTAATAATTTTTAAAAATCCCTGTGATTCTGCAACAGAACAGAATGACCACGCCTGTTTTAGACAAAGTCATCTAACTTTATCCAAATTTTCCCATCATTGGAAAACAAGCATCATTAGCCTGCAAACCTGTCTTAGGCATTTGGGAAAGAAGATGCTTTAGATCCGTCATTGACTGCTGGTCTCTGTAAAGAAAAGAGAATTAGTGAAAAGAAATATACTATTAGGCTCTGTGTCTCAATAGCCAGACCTTTTTGCCAGGCACCATCATAATGCTTTATGAGTAAATATGCTCCCAAAGGCTATAGTCTCCTGTGTTAAAGGAGAGTATATTTGCCCAAGTTAAAAATGTTTTTCTCCACTGATTTAGAACATCACTCAGATCTAACATTCTCAGCATAAGCATTAACTCTCATACATTCATTGAGTCACAAACCTCTTTTCAGTAATTGCCAACAGTAACAAATCAGAATCATAACCTTTTTTCCTCATAATCAGTCAATACCAAATCTCCAGTTATCTTTTTGCATACCACATTCTGTATTGTCATTCATTACTGACTCTCCAATTATGTTCTTCCATATCAAATCATTTTTGTGGGTCAAATCCGACCTTTTTTTTCAGATTTCTTTTTGGTCAATACCGACTCTTGACTCTTAGCATCATTGGTCAATACCAAAACTCTTTCTCAACATCTTAAGCATTGTACATATCAGGTCATTACCCATAAGAGTATAATACCATTTGCTGTTATCATATACCATTTTTAGTCTCTGAGCAGTTGTTAAGCTCATCAGTCTGCCCCCTCCTTGAGTAAAGAGGGTTTTTATTCATTCTTTATTATGTGTTTTTCTTTCCCTAAGGGGAAAGCTTAAGTTTTAGTTCTTAGATTTAATTTTTTATTCAAAAGTGAGTTCTGTGTTCATCTCATCTTAGCATTGGAGCAAAATAGGTTCAAACCACTGTAAAAGTTGTTATTCTTTTCTAATTCACTACTTTGTTCAGACATAAAACAGAAAATAAAAATTCAAGTAAGTTACAAAACAGATCCTCATGATCACATCCACAAATTAACACAAAGAGCCTTAAATAAAAAACCACTTATTAATAGAAAGGAGGAAATTCAATCCCATTATGACTGCATGTAACTTTATATGACTGTTATCAGGGAATCTTAGACCCTAAAAGACATGCCTCTCACCAGTTACTTTATGAACCCAAATCAGAAACAGAATTGTATAAGAGCTATAGAGAGCCTTGAAAACACAAATGAAACACAAAAGAAAAGAGGCACAACACAGACAACTCCTTAGGTTGGTTACATTCTGATTTAAAGAACTCACTGGATATAAAAGACACCAAAAATGAAGAACTCACCAAAAATGCATTAGTTTAATGCTCAGAAACAATAGGAAAAATTTAATGCAATGAAGTACCAATTTTCTTTATTTTATTGACAAAGATAAAATGGTATTAATGTATAAAAAATGAGTATTATATACAGATTGCCACAAAATTGGTAAATACATCAACATAAACCATATAAACTCTGACCAGGAAAATTCCTCTTCTGGTAATGTAGCCTATAGTTTGTTTGTTTGATTGTTTTAACTCATTTGGGGGCCTGACACCTGGCTCCCAAATACATACAGTGAGACTTGTTCTTACTTATGAACACACAGCCTTAGCTTGGCCTGTATCTAGCCAGCTTCTCTAACTTAAATTATTCTGTCTCTATTTAAGTACATTTTGCCTCTGGTCTTTTACCTTTCTTCATTCTATATGTCTTTCTTTCCTTCTTACTCCATCGCTGGCTGTGTGACTGGATGACTGATCCCTCACATCCTCTCCTTTTCTTGCTCATTCCTCTCTTCACAAGCTCAGATTTCTCCTCCAATTTATTCCCTCTCCCTGGCAGCCCTTCCTACACCTTTCCTGCCTAGCTATTGGCAGTTCAGCTCTTTATTAGACCAATCAATTGTTTCAGACAGGTAAAGTAACCCAGCTTTACAGAGTTAAATAAATGCAGCACAAGGATGCAACACTTTGCATCACTAAACAAATATTCAACAGCATAAACAAATGTAACACATCTTCAACTAATATTCCACAACAATAACCTACATGCTTATTTGCAAATGTGCACAAACTAACTTGAAGACTGATATTTCTGACAGGCCGTGGTGGCACATGCCTTTAATCCCAGCACTCGGGAAGCAGAGGCAGGGGGATCTCTGTGAGTTTGAGGCCAGCCTGGAATACAAAAGCTAGTTCCAGGACAGGCTCTAAAAAGCTACACAGAAACCCTACAAAAAAACAAAAAAAATGATATTTCCTTTATTGTTCTTTAAAAGTTTAAAACCAGAAATCACCTGAATGTTCAGTAATATTAGTTTGTTTTCCATAAAGCATGGTCTATAGCCCAAATGATACTTGTGCATACTCTCATATTAAAAGTAAATGATGCAATAATGTACTAAAATGTATACTAACTTTTTGAGTACAAGCACCTGGCCAGCATGACACTCCAGGCAAAAATGCATACAAACACAATTTAACTGGTGTGGGAGAATTGCCTGTATTCTGTCAATCATGTTTTAAACACTGATTTGCCAGGCAGGAAGTATAGGTGGAAAAACCAGAAAGGATGTGGAGGCTGGGCAGGGAGAAGAGAAGTATTCTGGGAAGAAGGAAGCCCATTCCTCCCAGTCCTTCCAAGATCATCAAAGAAGAAGGATGTGATCTGTTCTTCGGAGAAAGGTACCAAGCCATGTGGCTAACATATATTAGAGTAATGGGCTAATGTAGGTTATAAGAGCTAATATGAAGCCTGAGCTAATGGGCCAATCAGTTTATAAACTAATGTAGACTCTCTGTGTGATTTTCTCTGAGACTAAACGGCTGGGGGGGACCAGGTAGGACAAAAGTAGGGCCCTTGTGTTACAATTTAACTATGAGCAACAGAAGAACTCAATTTGTATCAATTATTTCGAGGCCGTGGAAAACAAATGGGAAAGTGATTTCCCCAGGCCAGAAGAACCTAAGAAAATTCAATGATTATATTGGCTCTTAAGGTAGAGAACTTAGGGTGGGAAAATATAAATGTTATATCAGTGAGTACATACTAACCCAGTGTTTTTATTGTGAAAGCAGTTAACATGAGAGAAAATGAGTAAAATATGCACATAACTGCATCAGTTTCCAAATTTTCAGCAAATCTAGACTATTCCAAAATAAAATTTTGAAAGGCATCATATGCACTATACTATATGCACATTTATAGGTACAGGGTCTCTCTGATACCTTGATTTTGTTGTGTCTCCTTATTTCTCTTATCCATATATGCTCATTTCAAATAATAAAAAGGTTAAAGAAACCACAAACTGCATTAATTCTATCAAAATTATTCTTGCACTTTTCTTAACATTAAATATCAGTATTGCTCAATGCTCAGCAGAGAAGTTTTTTTCTTGTAGAAGGTAGTAATGAACAGAGAGACCCACAACTGAACACACAGAAAATGAGAGACTTCAGAGTGTTCAGATCTAAAAGGGACATCTTTATCACACCCCTCCCCTCAAGGCTCAGTGATCGATGTTGAAGATGGGATAGAAAGACTGTAAGAAACAGAAGCAGTGGGAAACTCTAAGGAAAGAACATTTTCCAGATACATCAAGGCTGAAGAACATTCAGCTCAGAGACTCTGACAGCGTATACAATACCCAAACAAGTGACTTCATCCTAGAAAACAGCTTAACCAAGAAACTGTTTGCCATTGATAGCTTCTAGCAAAGAGAAAACTGGTCTTTAGTAGAGTGACATTGGGTATGTCAATCACACTCCAGAATAGGCCCCATGCCCAGGAGCAACTGACCTATACAATTTGGACTTCGCGCGCGCGCGTGTGTGTGTGTGTGTGCACGCGCGCCTCGCCTGCACGCTTGTGTGTCTATGTTTCTATGTGTGTTGTTATTGTTTCTTCAGTTTGGTTCAGCTTTGACCTTCTTAAGAGAGAAAAAAACATTGACTTGGGTAAGTAGTGAGGGGCAAGAATCTCAGAAGAGTTAAGGAAGGGGAAAGAAATATGATAAAAAATATATTGTATTAAATTCTCAAAAATTAGACAAAATATTTTAAAAGCCAGCTTTGATAATTGTCCAAGTTTGCTTTCTTTTTATTTTATTTTTAAGCAATCTTTTTTATTTTACATACCAATCCTTGTTCCTTCTCCCTCTCCTCCTCCCACTTTCCCCAACTTCCCACCACCATACACCCCATCCACTCCTCAGAGACAGTGAAGCTTCCCATGGGGTGTCAACAAAGTCTGTCACACTACTCGAGGCAGGCCCAAGGCTGTACCTCCTGTATCTAAGTATCCCTCCAGGGGAATGGGATGCAAAATTCCATTAGATGCACTAGGGATAAATACTGGTTCCAGTGCCCAGTACAGACTGCCCAAGTCACACAGTTGTCACCCACATTCAGAAGGCCTAACACAGTCCTATGCAAGTTCTCCAGTTGTCAATCTGGAGTCAGTGAGCTCTCACAAGCCTGGGTCAGCTGTTTCTGTGAGTTTCCCCATCATGGTCTTGATCTCTTTCATCATTTTGCTCATATTATCTCTTCTTCTTCTCTATGACTGGACTCAAGGAGCGTGGCCCGGTGCTTAGCTGTGAATCCCTACACCTGCTTCCATCAGTTACTGCATGAAGGCTCCATGATGATAATTAAGGTAGTCACCATTCTAATTACAGGGATTGGGCAGTTAGGGTACCCTTTCCACTATTGCTTAGGTTCTTAGCTGGGGTCATCCTGTGAATTCCTGGGAATTTCCCTAGTGCCAGGTTTCTTGCTAACCTCACAATGGCTTCTTCTGTCATTCCTATCCCTGTTTGACCTTCACCCAACTTAAACTTCCAGATCCCTCATGTTCTCTTCCCCCATCTACTTCTTCCCTCCTCATCCCCTTCCACCCTCCCCACTCCCTGTTATGCTCCCAAATTATTCAAGAGATAATTTCTATTTCCCCTTCCCAGGGGTATCCATGTATGTCTCTCTTAGAGTCCTCCTTGTTTCCTGGTTTCCCTGGGATTGAGGACTGTAGGCTGGTTATCCTTTGCTTCATGTCTAATATTCACTTATGAGCAAGTATATCCAGTATTTGTCTTTCTGGGTCTGGGTTATCTTACTCAGAATGTTTTTTTTCTAGTTCTACCCATGTGCCTGAAAATTTCAAGATGTCATTTTTTTTTCCCACTGAATGGTACTCCACTGTGTAAATGTACCATATTTTATTTATCCATTCTTCAGTTATGGGACATCTAGTTCATTTCCAGTTTTTGTCTGTAACAAATAATGCTGCTGTGAACATAGGTGAACAAATGTCCTTATGGTATGAATGTACATCCTTTGGGTATATGCCCAAGAGTGGTGCTCTTGTGTCTTGATGTAGATTGATTCCAAATTTTCTGAGAAACTACAACACGGTTTTCCAAAGTGGTTGTACAAGTTTGTACTCCCCCCAGCAATGGAGAAGTATTCCCCTTACTCCACATCCTCTAGACCATAAACTGAGATCAGTGTTTTTCATCTTAGCCATTCTGACAGGTATAAGATGGTATCTCAGAGTTGTTTTTATTTGCATTTTCCCAGTGGCTAAGGATGTTAAGCAATTCCTTACATTCTTATTAGCTATTTGAGTTTCTTCAGCTGAGAATTCTGTTTAGATCTGTACCCCATTTTTAATTGGACTATTTGGTTTTGTGATGTCTAGTTTCTTGAATTTTTTGTGTATTTTGGAGATCAGCCTTCTGTCAGATGTGGGGTTGGTGAAGATCTTTTCCCATTCTGTAAGCTGCCATTTTGTCTTGTTGACTGTGTCTTTTGCCTTACAGAAGCTTCTCAGTTTAGGGGGTCTCATTTATTTATTATGGATTTCAATGTCAGTGCTACTGACATTATATTCAGGAAGTGGTCTCCTGTGCCAAGGCTACTTCCCACTTACTCTTCTATAAGGATCATTGTTATTGACTTTTTTTTTGTTTTTTCGAGACAGGGTTTCTCTTCTGTAGCTTTGGAGCCTGTCCTGGAACTAGCTCTTGTAGACCAGGCTGGTCTCGAACTCACAGAGATCCGCCTGCCTCTGCCTCCCGAGTGCTGGGATTATGTTATTGACTTTATGTTGAGGTCTTTAACTCATTTGGACTTGAGTTTTGTGCATGGCCATAGATACTGATCTGTTTGCATTTTTCTACATGTCAACATCCAGTTATGCCAGCATCATTTATTGAAGTTGCTTTCTTTTTTACATTTTATAATTTTAACCTCTTTTTCAAATATCAGGTGTTCATAGGTGTGTGGATTAATATCAGGCTCTTCAACTTGATTCCAATTGTCCATCTATCTGTTTTTGTGCCAATACCAAGCTATTTTCATTACTATAGCTCTATAGTAAGTTTGAAATCAGGGATAGTGATACTTCTGGAAATTTCTTTATTGTATGTGTTTGTTTTGGTGGTATTGAGTTTTTGTTTTTCCATATGAAGCTAAGCATTGTTCTTTCAAGGTCTGTAAAGAATTGTGATGGGATTTTGAAGGGGATTGCAGTGAATTTATAGACTGCTTTTGGTAAGCCTGCCATTTTTATTATTTTAATTCTACCTATCCAAGAGCATAGGAGATCTTTTTCATTTTCAGATATCGTCTTCAATTTCTTTCTTCCAAGACTTAAAATTCTTGTCATACAAGTCTTTCAACTTGTTTGGTTAGAGTTACCCCAAGATATTTCATGTTGTTTTTGACTATTGATAAGGGTGATATTTCTCTGATATCTTTCTCAGCCCATTTGTTATCTATATATAGGAAGGTTACTGACTTTTTTAAAGTTAATTTTGTATCTTGCCACATTACTGAAGGTGTTTATCAGCTGTAGGAATCCCTCATAGAATTTTTGGGATTGCTTATGTATACTATCACATCATCCGCAAATAGTAAAAGTTTGACTTCTTCCTTTCCAATTTGTATCACCTTGATCTCCTTTTGTTGTCTTGTTGCTTTAGCTAGAACTTCAAGTACTGGACTGAATGGATGTGGAGAGAGTAGACAGTCTTGTTGCTGATTTTAGTGGAATCACTTTGAGTTTCTCTGCTTTTGGCTTGATGTTGGTCGGCCATTGGCTTGCTGTATATTGCCTTTATTTTGTTTAGGTATATTCCTGTATTCCTGATCTCTCCAAGACCTTTATCAGGAAGGGAAGTTGGAGTTTGTCGAAGTCTTTTGCAGCATCTAATAAGATGATCATGTGATATTTTACTTTCAGTTTTTTTTTAATATGGAGGATTACATTGACAGATTTTCATATGTTGGACCATCCTTGCATCTTTGGAATGAAGCCAACTTGATCATGGTGGACGATTTTTCTGATATGTTCTTGGATTCGGTTTGCCAGTATTTTATTGAGTATTTTTGCATCAATGT
>JAQHUG010000017.1:6744130-6772481 GCA_028555095.1 Dicrostonyx torquatus | reverse complement strand
GTGGGTTTTTGAGGTCCAATTATTAGTATGGGGTGTTTTGTGTGATTTAAGCTATAGCTATGTTTGTTACAAACATGGCTGCCATTGTATTTGGGGCATATATGTTCAGAATTGAGACTTTATCTTGATGACCTTTTCCTATGATGAATATGAAATGTACTTCTTTATCTCTTTTGATTAATTTTAGTTTGGAGTCTATTTTGTTAGATATTAGGACAGCTACACAAGCTTGTTTCTTAGTTCCATTTGATTGACAATCCTTTCCCAATGTTTTACTCTAAGGTAAAGTCTGTCTTTGAAGTCAAGGTATCTTTCTTGTATGCAGCAGAACAATGCATCCTGTTTTCATATCCATTCTATTCGTCTGTGACTTTTTATAGACAAATTGAAATCATTGACATTAAGAGATGTCAATGATCAGTGATTTGTATTTCCCATTATTTTTGGTTTTCTTGGTGGTGATGGTATTGTGTGTGTGTGTTTCCCTTCTTTGGGGTTTGCTAGTGTGAGAATATTTGTTGTCTTTGTGGGTATTGCTAATTTCGATGGGTTCCACTTTTCCTTCTAGTACTTTCTGTAGGGCTGGATTTGTGTATAGGTATTGTTTAAATCTGGCTTTTGTCATGGAATATCCTGTTTTTTTTCTGTCTATGGTGATTGAAAGGTTTGCTGGGTATAATAATCTGAACTGTAAGCCTTGGTCTCAGTGTCTGCAGAACATCTATTCAGTACCTTATTGCTTTCAGTTTCCATTAAGAAGTTGGATATAATTCTGATAGATCTGCCTTTATATGTTACTAGGCATTTCTTTTTTTACAGCTCTTAACATTCTTTCTTTATTCTGTATGTTTAGTGTTTTGATTACTATGTGGTGAGGGGACTTTTTGTTGCCAGTTCATTTGGTGTTCTGTAAGCTTTTTGTATTTTCATAGGCATGCCCTTCTTTTGCTTGGAAAAGTTTTCTTCTGTTTTGTTGAATATAGTTTCTGTGCCTTTGAGCTGCACTTCTTCTTCTATCTCTATTAATCTTAGTTTGGGTCTTTTTATGTTAACCCAGATTTTCTGAATATTTGTGCTAAGAATCTGTTGAATTTAACATTTCCTTTGATGGATGAAGCTATTTCCTCTATTGTTTCTTCAACACCCCATATTCTCTCTTCTGTCTCTCGTATTCTGTTGGTTATGCTTGCATCTGTAGTTCCTGAGAATTTTCCCAGATTTTCAATTTCCAGAATTTCTTCAGTTTGTGTTTTCTTTATTGTCTGTATTTCAGTTTTCAAGTCTTGAACCATTACTTCACCTGTTTGATTGCTTTTTCTTGGCTTTCTTTGCATTCTTTAAAGAATTTGTTTATTTCTTCCAATTTTTTCTTTATCTTTTCCTCCACTTCTTTAAGGGAATTTTTCATTTCCTCTTGAAGGGCCTCTATTATCTTCATAACACTATTTTTAAGGTTGTTTTCTTTTGCTTTATCTGCCGTGGGATGTCCAGGCCTTGCTGGTGTAGATCCGTTAGTTTCTGGTGGTGCCATACTGCTCTTTCTGCTGTTAAATGTATTCTTACACTGTCATCTACCCATCTCTTCCTCCAGTGGGTGCCTCTTGTGGTCTCTGATGCAGCTCTGGAGCTTTTCCAGGTTCAGGTCAAGACAAGGGGTCAAGGCTCTGGTGGCTTCTCCTTTAGGTGTCAGTGGGACCTAAGATTCAGTGGTCACCGATGTGATGGGGGATGGGTGGGGCATGAGGGGGCTTCTCTGAAGTCTCAGGATAGGGTGGTTCTTGTGATGTACCTCCTGGGGCTAGGGCCTAGAAGAAGGTCCTTCTACCCAGGAACCTAGACACTCACCTTTCCAGATGCAGTCAGGGCCAGGTTTTGGGGGTGCAAATGTAGTAGGGGATGATTGGGAGTGTGGGGAGGCTGCTCCCAGGTCTCTAGAGCTTGAGTAGATGGGGGTGGATGTGCCTCTGGGGATTAGAGCCTAAAGATCAGGTCCCTTTAGCTGGGAACCCAGACACTCATCTCTCCAGGCATAGTCACAGCCAAGACTCCAGTAGCTGCCCTTGTGGTGGTGAATGGCTGGGGACATGGGGAAGCTTCTCCCCGGGCTCTTGGCCTCTGATGAGTGGGAGTGTGGCAAAGGATGTGCCTTCAGGGACTAGGGCCTAGAGAAAAGGACCCTCCAGTTAGGAACTCAGACACTCACCTCTCGCAGTGTAGTCAGGGCTAAGCTCTGCTTTGCTTTCTGATACTGTGATGTCCAAAAGCAACTTGTAGAGAAAAGGATTTCTTTCAGCTTCCTGGCTGCAGTTCATCTTCTAGGACAGTGGCTATCAACCCTCTTAATGCTGGGAACCTTTAGCGCAGTTTCTCATGTTGTAGTCACTCCCAACCATAAAGTTTCTTTGCTGTTTTATAATATAATTTTGCTATTTTATGTATCATAATGTTAACATTTGTGTTTTCTGGTGGTCTTAGGTGACCCCTGTGAAAGGGTTGTTCAATGCCCTCAAAGGGGTCATGACCCACAGATTTAGAACCACTTATCTAGGAAGTCAGGGAAGAAACTCAGGCAGAACTGGAAGGAGGAAACATGGAAGAAAGGAGCTTACAGGCATGCTTGAAGGCTCGTGTTCAGCTAAACTTCTTACATAGTTCAGGCCCACTTGTCTTGAGGATGGTATGCTGGTCCCTCCTTCATCAAGTATTAATCAAGAAGGTACTCCAAAGATATACCCGCACAGGTCAATGGGATAGAGGAGTTCCTCAATGGAGGTTCCCTCTTTCCACATGTTGAGAACCATGGTTAGCCACCACACTCAAAACGTAAGACCGGCCATTAACAATTATTGCAGTGCTTCTGTAAAAACCCTTTAAGATTAAGGTTCATCTAAACTGCTCGTGTCTGTTTGTGTACATATTCATGTATACCAGTTCAGACTAAAGAATCTTATAATTCTGTTACATAAATACAGTTTTGAAAAATGAAGAAAAATATGATCTTGTGGTATTCTTTCTATCATTATTTGAATAAAACTGAAGCCAGCTTTGGAAGATACAAGCCAGCAGCGATCTATCTTCAGTCACGCTGAAGCCAATATGATTCAGAGAAAAATTTTGGTATAATTTTTCCATTCTGGACATGGTCAATACCCTCAGGCCATGGACACTCATATCCCATTGAATACCTGTTAGTCTGACTGTTGAGGCTTTCTCTTTTCAGTTTTCTTCAGGTAAGTTCCCTTGGGAATAAATGTTTGTTTATATAACCATACTAAAATAATATTCTGTACATTTGAAATATTAGCCAGTTTTTAACATTCCACTTCCCACACAGTCTATTTATACACTAAATATAGTATAGTACAAATTTGATCAATAAAAAATAATCCTATAAGAGTTTGGGTAATTGAAAATTTAGTAGAAAGGTATTAATGCTAAAAAGATATCACACCATTTCTCTGCAGACTCTTCATCTATGTATTAAGATGTTTGGGCATGATCAAGACTGCTGAATAGCTTGATAACTGCTAAAGGTATTGAGTTTTTCAGCATGGACTTCTGATAAAAATATAGTTAGTTTGCCCTGCACAGCGTCTTCTTTTCAAAACTATATACTACTATAACTTTTCCTAGTACTAGAGAGTATTCTCTTGTCTAGCCGATCACAAGCTGTTCTTTGTTCTCTTGCAAATGATTAAAGAAAAATAAGTTTCAAGATGTGCTTGGTGAATAAGGCAAAAATCCAAGAGTGTTTTTATAATCTAGGTCATTTGTTGAAGGAGGCTAAAGCACTGCTAATAATAAAGGGGCAAATGAAGACAAGGCAGAGAGAACAACCCAGCCCACACTTCAGTATTGCAGTCAATTATCTGTTTTCTCCTGTCGTGGCTTAAAGAACATTTTTATCATTTAAGGAAACAAAATTTTCCCAGCTCTCTCCACTGCATAAAATCTTCTAATGGCCTCTTGTCGGCTTTTGTAATGTGGACACTGTGAAACTATAGCCCAAACACCACAGTCTCATTTAAAATGTCCCCAAGTCATGCAGCCATTTACAAACATCAGTTTCCACCAGGACTTTCTTTCTCTATCTGCCATTTGATTATACTTCACTTGAGAGTTAAACGTGGTAATTCCTTTGGTTTGTGTATGCCACGTCTGTCACTGGTGGGTGCTACAGTGCTTTCAAAGCAAAAGTTTCTTTCATCAGTTTCAAGCAATCTTTGCTGAAGGACCAATATCAAATGTTGACAGTCTGTACTCAGCCTGTTACTTAGATCATTGGATTCTCAGGTGCAATCAACATGACTAACATAAAAAATACTCCCTGTCCATGAGAGCAGGTCTTTTTCTGTGTTTCTCTTAGATCTTCTACTAATACTGAGGAAGCATTGATTATAGATTCCCTTGAAACAGTCACTTGGGAACTAATGGTTATTTTAATAATGAGGTATTATATGTTTCAAATTTCTCTATGATACAATCAATCTTACATTCTTTTCCCTTTGAGCATTAAAATTTATCTCTGAAGTCAGAGGCTCTGGTCGAACCCTTTCTAAATGGCCTCATTCATATTTATGGATTTATACATATAAAACCTCCCTTTCTAATTTCTACCCCGAGTAGAGTCTCATTTTCAGTTTCTCACTGCACATCCCCATACCTGGATAAAACTTGTCAAAGGAAAGAAAATCCATACTTATTTTCACCTCCGAGCACACCAGCATGTATGAATAGTGTAACCACTGATTGCTGTTCGTCTGGGTTAAAAGCTTCATGAGGGATGCTGCTACAGATTGGTCATTGCTGTGTCTCCAAAACTATTTCTACTACAAAATTTAAATGTCCGCAACGCACAGATTTGTGGAGGAGTGAGTGCATCTTCACAACTTATCTGAGGACGTGTGAGACAGGATAGAATGAAGGGGACAAATGAAAAGGACTTGGTATGGGAAGGAACCCCTTGCTCTACAGACTGCTTGAAGTCTCTCAGCTTAGACTTATAGCATGGTTTAAGCCTGATTCTGTGAAGATGGTCCACACAGAGCAGTGTTATTTTTACATAGTGATTTCATATAGCAATATTAAAATAGCAGTGAACCATGCTTCACTTCTAAGCCTATGACTTTCGGGTTTAACATTACTCTTTTCCCAGCTATGAGATTTATAAGATTCCCAACTATCAGAAAAACTGCTGTGCCGTCCTTCAACTAAAATTAGGTTTCTTCTCAATATTCAAGAATACAGTTCATAAAATGTTGTTTAGAAAGACCAAGTCACAGAACAAAAGGGGGAGTGTGAGTTCACTGACATTGCATGCTATTGTGCAAGGCCATGTTTTCTTCAACCAAAAGATTGTACAAGGCAATCTCAGAAGTGTTTTGCTGCTGAAGGAAACAATACTGTATAAAAGGGCGTGTTTTATTTTTCCTACCACTCTTGATGACAAGAAGTTGAAATTCCTATTTCAGTAAAGCCTGGTCCTAGAGGGCATATTTTCATTTGACAAAACTGAAAATGTACATCAAGTATTCCCAACTCCCGAAGCACAACAGGCACCTCGAGGAAAATACTTGCGCAATTGTGGGAGTTACATGTAGTGGCTGACTTTTTCATCTTCATAGAAAAGCATTTTTCCTCGAAAAGCAATGACTGACAGATGAATAACTGCTTAGAATTTTCATTGTCTGGGAGACTTTTTCTAAACATGAAAGAAGTTAAGCTTGTTACTTCAAAGGGAAAAGAATATAACTGACAGAGAATGTTACCCATGATAAACTTGAGCTTTCTCATGAAATACGGAATAATTCCAGAAATATATCTAACAAGAGCTTAGGGGATTGCCAATGATTTCTGGTGAAAATGATTCTGTCTATAAAGGCAATTGGTAAAATATTATACAGTGCAATGTGTCAATGTTTGGAAGATGAAATATTGCTTCCAAAGCAGAATGTTAGAAAAGCATGAACAGCATGCTAGAGAGATGGTTGTCAGTAAGAGCACTTGCTACTCTCGCAGAAGACCCAGCTAGTTTCTGCTGTAAGCGCCTATATGGCATCACACAACCATCTGTGACTTCACTTCCAGGGGCTTTGATACCCTCTTCTTACCTCTGCATGCTCCATGAATATACATATGCATATGCACCGTGTGTGTGTGTGTGTGTGTGTGTGTATGTGGTGCCTGTATAGTTCAGAAGAGGGTATCAAATATATATAGAGAGAGATACATATGATATAGTATGACAAAGATGTAGATATGGACATTATCTGGGAGACATACACACACGCATGAATATATATTCATTCAAATACTCAAAACATAACATAAAATAAATAAATCTGAAAAAATTTAAAAGAATATTGTGCATGGCTAGAAAAATTCCCTTCAAGTGCAAACTCTATATGAATTTTAATACAATAGAGTAAAAATGACTATGGAGCTATTTTCCTTCTATATATTGCAACTAACATTTAAGAAACCCCCTTGTTGTGACAATCAGAAACACCTTCAGATATTGCCAAGTGTCACTTGGAGGTCAGAGTCTATGATGAAGGAGAACCATAGTGCATACTCATCATATTTACTGTAAATAAGGGCTTTTAAATTTTTACTGAACATATACATTTTAATATAAGTAGAATTTTTATTTTTACAGAGACCTTCTAACATTTGCTTAATAAATTAATTGTGTGTGTATGTAATTATGCATACTTGCTTGTGTGTACTAGCTTGTAAGTGTGCAGGCTCATGAGCATATATGTGTACAGATGTATACATTTTGTATACATATGTGTACAAGCCAAAATTAACTTCAGGTGTCATGTCTCAAGAATTTTAGTTCTGTTGTTGATGTTGATGATGCTTTGTTTATTTTTTTGGAAAAGGTATTCACTAGGCCCTGAGACATGATGATCACATTTGGGCAAATGTCCAGTAAGCCCCAAGGATCCTCCTTTCCCCACAGTTCTGGGATTATAAGTACAGAGTACCATACTCAGTGTTCTTACAAAAAAATACTTATTGATTAAGCCATATCCCCCACCCCCAAAATCTGTTGCTATTTATACTTTTTCTCAATCATTACCATTTGACTACACCTGTTTTAATTCTCTCCAGAATTAAAATTCCATAAAAAGTTTTCTACATTTATTTAGACCAGGTTGTTTCCCTCTTATATTACTCTCCATATCTTCCCAAATCCTTGAGCTTTTATTTTCAACCATGTTCATTTTTCTAGCTTAGCATGTTGACATTTTCTTGGGGTCCTCTACTGCTGACAAGTACTCCTAGTGTTTGCTTATCTGAAAGTCCCCTCGTTGCAGGGCTATTGAATAATGTTTCCACTGGGGCCTAGGACTACTAGTCAACAACTGTTATTTTTGTTTGTTTGTTTTATTACATTCTCAAATTTCAGTTTATTGCTTTCTCTGCCCATTATTTCTGTTAAGAAATCCAAGGTCCAGTGGAAGAGCAGAAGGAGGGAGAAGATGAGCAAGGAAGTCAGGACCATGAGGGACTGGCCCACCAAAAGAGACAGTGTGCTTCATCTATTGGGAGCTCATCAAATCCAGCTGGACCAAGACTGAATGAGCATATGACCTAACCGGACTCTCTGAATATGACTGCCAATGGGGACTGACTGAGAAGCCAATGATAATGGCACTCGGACCTATCTCTCCTGCATGTATTGGCTTTTTGGGAACTTATTCTATATGGATGCACATCTTAGACCATGATGGAAGGGGGAGGGCCTTGGGCAGGGTATCCTGCCCCATCTTAAGGAAGCAGGGGGAGGGTGGTGGAATAGTGGGAGAGCGGGAGGGCTGGGAACAAGGGGAGTAAATGTAAATTTTTCTTTTAACAATAAAAAAATTGAAACACACACAAAAACAAAACAAAAAAATAAATCAGCTTTTTACCTAAACACTGCTCTTCAGAAAAAAAAAAATCCCAGATGCATTGAAGATTGTCTAATCCCTAGCTTGCAACAATTTGGTGTGCCTCTATGTAACTTCCTTTGCCTTTTTTTGAGGTTTGGTTTTGGTTTTTCAAGACAGGGTTTCTCTGTAGCTTTGAATCCTGTCCTAGGCTGGCCTCGAACTCACAGAGATTCACCTATCTCTGTCTCCCAAGTACTGGGATTAAAGGCATGCGCCACCACCGCCCACTTGCTTTGTTTTTTTAAAAATCTTTTACCAATTTGGAAAAGTTCTCAGCTGCTTTCTCTTCAAATATGACTGGTCCCATCCACTCTGCTGCCTCTCCGTTCTGCACTTGTGAGGATGCATAAGGACATTCCCACATTCCTCTTTCCTGGTTTTGCTCTGTCTGCTTCCCTATGAAATGCCTTGTATTTTCACTAATTTCCTTCTGGGATGCCTAATCTGCTGATAAATTCGTGTAATTAAATATTTGATTATAAGTATTGCATTATTTCATTCTGAACTTCCAGCTAGTATTTCATTAGATGCATTCAAATACTCTAATGTGCCGGGCAGTGGTGGCACACGTCTTTAATCCCAGCACACGGGAGGCAGAGGCAGGCGGACCTCTGTGAGTTCGAGACCAGCCTGGTCTACAAGAACTAGTTCCAGGACAGGCTCCAAAGCCGCAGAGAAACCCTGACTTGAAAAAACAAACAAACAAACAAACAAAAAAAAACCAAAAAAAAAAAACCCAAATACTCTAACCCATTTCTCGATTTGGACCTTCTTCCAAGCATAGTAAGAACCCTAATATTAAACCCATACAGAAGAACTCTACGTCTTGACTCTCAGTAAACTTCTATTGTCTAATGTTTAACCAAATCTTCTGATATTCATGTGCCTGGATAATTTTGTTTATGGTCTAAATATTACAAAAAAAAACACAAAACTTCAAGGGGCCTTTTCAGGTCTTGACTAATATTGATCTCTCCTTTATAAATGGACTGTCTTCATTCCCTTTGCTATAGTTTTCTGATTCTTTCAGTTTGGGAAAAACTACGTGTTTAAAATTATCTGAGACAAAGTAACCATTTGTGTACCTCTTTCTGGATCATTTGCAAATGATCAGTGCTATAGCCATGTGTTGTAACTGAGACAGGCCATGGAAAGTGAACCTTGTCAATTTGAAAGACACTTGCTCTAATCCTTACCATATAAAGATTGGAGAAGATGAATTCACCAAGCATTTATTTGAATGTTGCAAGCATTATTTCTTTACTATCAAAGTTTTTGAATGTTGTCACTTCCCATTTGGTGTATTGCATATTTGTATTAGACTATAGTTTAGTGGCCTTGGTATAGGCCACCATGAGAGACACACTATTCCAAGAGAGTAAGGAAATCCTGTAGCTGAAAGCAACTCCAAATCTTCTGTGTCTTGGGGTGAAAGTTATAAGCTTCAAATTAAATTATCACAATTTAAATAAATAACTAAATGGCACAAGGCTTTGAAACTTATTTCTAAGAAGTTTCTGCAAACATTTGCGCAACTATACTAATGCTTCCAAGGGAATATGATGCCTTGAGCATTACTTAAAGCTAACTAGACACTCCCATCTGCATGAGTACTAAAATCTCATTATTTTGGAGTGCATAATAATTTGTCCTAGTAATCTAATAGCATGGAAAGAGTTCTAGTAATGTGTCTCAAGCCACTATAAAATTATAGAACCATCATTTCAATCACTATTATATACTTTGAGAAGCCTTCTTTCTACATAGAAATGAGGGGCATGTTCATCAGAGACTCTTCTGTGCATTCTTTATCTCAATTTGCCTTAAAAACAAGGAAGCAATACCTACTGAAGCTTTTTTGTCCACTTGATATCCATTCCAAATAAACAGGACTTTCTTTTAAATGTTTCCGCTGGTCTAATGAACATTTCTGCCTCCTAGTTATTTTAAATTAATAGCTTTACCTAGTATGTTACTATTACAAGTATAAAGCATTTAGAATAACATATGGGATGCCTGCTACAACTATTCATTTATAAAATATTTCATTTACAAATATGTTCAATCCAAGAATCTATGAGTCCAAGTAACCTGGATAGTGTGACTAACTCTAAAGCTGATTCATGAGTCAGACAGAGTCAATAAAATATCTCTGTTTCTCTGATGCCCCTCACTGGCTTAGAGGCAAGCATGTAGGTCACAGTGGGTTAATGATTGACTCACCAAGCTACTTTGCTAAGACTCTTAGGAAAGTACTTTCCTACTGTAGCCATTTGCAAATTAGGAGGTTGTGTGTCTGAGGTCAGAGGATTCAAGCCAGTTTCCACTTACTTTGGGCAAAGGCTATCTGAGAATTAACATAACACTGTGGGAAGTGGGAAGCCATCCTCAAAGCAAGAGAAAGACCATTAGCTTGGATACAGCCAGAGTCTGAAATCAATTTGTTTTCACTCATGTTTATGAGTCGATAAATCCACAATGCTGTTAAAATCATTCAAGCTATTCCCAAAGATGACTTTCATCAACTCCATTGCTTTTTGTTGCTGTTATTGTTATGTGGAGAGGGTCACAGTGGGTGCTTAGAAGAAAATGAAGTGCAGGCCAAGGGAATCATACTATTGCATATAGAAAATATGCTTTGTCAAGTCTTTAGAGATGAGAATTTTGCCTTTTGCTATGATAATTTTTGCCCAGTAGAGTAGGTAAGAAGTATGTTCTTATTGAATGAATAGATATGTTTGTTTGTGCATTGATTTATTTGTCAAAAATCAATTATTAAATACCTATACTATATATTAAGAACACTTGAACCAAGGACAATACAATAAATCAAAGATACAAAATTCCTGTTCAAAGATAAAAAAATCTACTTACTTTTTTGTTTATTTACCTTTAAATTCACATATCAAAATCATTTTTTTGAGACAGGTTTTCACATGTTAAAATCTTAAACCCAGGGTTATAGAATGGCGACTCTGAGAGGTGAGAAACCTTTGAGACTGTAGCCTGAAGCTCCTTGAATATGGGGCATCATGTTCATGAATGACACTGGCATGTCCTTAAGGACATTAAAATTTCCCCAATTTCCCCCACTACGTGAACTTACAGTGAGAAGACACAGATTAATGCATCATGAGTCATCTCTACCTAGATTCCATCCGAATCTGACATCTATTCGCGTCTCATGTCCCAGCTTCCATAATTACTTAAAATTAAAATCTCATTTTCTTCAGGTCACCAGACTGACACTTTGTTATAGCTGCCATAACAAAATAAGAAGCTAACATCCTATTTAAATTCTTCATAATTCTTCTTCTGACAGTTTCCAGAACTCTATTTGACTAGTATCACTTAGTCATTGTCTATATTACAATAGATGATTATTTACCTGTATATTTTATGCCCTTTCATTAAAAGACAAACCTCTTGAATTATTTGATTTTGTATGATAGAACATTGAGGATGAAGACAGCTGAATGTTTTTTTCACTTGATGATTGCAATGCTAATGCATATAACAGTACTGCAGAGTCCTGATGGGATGGGGGCATTCAAACTAGCTAAATGTCCCAGCTGCTGAGGGACATGTCATGCTGGGATCAAATTTGTGACTTTGTACATGTTCACTAAGTACTCTGTCACTGAGCTACATCCTAGTCTGACGAATTTAATACAAAGGCACAGGCAGAGTGAAGAATAACCACGGGACTAGATGTAATGGTCTAACTGCACTCAAGCCTGAAAGCACATAAAGAGAGGACAGAAACAAGATGGGCATCTGTGTTCACACTCACGGTAATGGAGATAAGAAGCCAGAGTGATGTATTTCCAAAATCATGAGTGAACTGGAAGGGTTTTCAGATAAGCAGAACAAAGAAGTAATCAACAGAAGATGTGCACTAAAGGAAATATTGAGGGAGTCTTTCTGAGAAAAGAAAAATGGGAATAGATGCATTTTTGCTTTAAATTGAAAGAGGAATAAAAAATAACAGGTAAGATGAAATAGATTGAAATATAAATGGAAAGTGAATGCATTAAAAGTTAACATTTCATTTTTGGTGGTGGATTACTACATAAAAAATATTAGATAGTGGAAGTATGAAAGCCGATGTGCTTCCATTTCAAACTGATACTCTAACCATGTAGAAGTTCACTGAGTTGTATAGTCTTTGACTTCAGTTAATTTTGAGATGTGATGCTTTTTAATAGTAACTTTAAAATAATAGTTTAAAATAAATAAAAATGTGATAGATATTATCTCCCCAAAGTTGCTAATCATAATAAAGGGTTGGTGAAACACAAAATATACATAAATTAAACCTGAAAGAAACCACCCGCCCATAATTACATGTGGGAGGAATATGTGGAGACCAGGAAAATAACACCATGATATTCTGTGGTTCCTCACATGAAGAATCAGGGTTTCCCCTGCCAGCCTCACATCTAGAGCAATGTTCTGACTTGCTGAGATAATAGACAGTTAAGGGGGGGTTCACTATTCTGGGTCCAGAGCCCGTGTACCCAGAGACTTGCCATGTGTTTTATGGATTTCTCACTTTCTTTACACATTTTGCATAATATACGGAAACAAAAGACAGATTATTGAACTACGAGACACTATGTTACTGGTCAGTTCCAGGTACCACAAGCCCTTTTCCACTATATGCACAACTTTTATTAAACTGAGGTCATCATAGACTTTCTGCATCGCACTTGGATGAACCGGTGGTCTGAAGCTATGTGAACCACCATAGGAAGAGCCAAAGAGAACCCAGGCCGAATCCAGCTGCATGAAGAAGTGATTGTTTGTTAGTTTATGTCTTTAAATTTTGGAGTGATTTATGTATAGCAACAGTAAATAGTAAAACCAGTTAAATTTTAAAACTGGTTTGTACCTTAGAAACACAGCAGTTGTATGAAACCCGGGAAGGCGAGTGCTAACTTCCTGCCTAAGGATATTTTTCCGCAAATCTCTACCAAAACTCTTCAACGGGGCAGATTTTTAATCCTTCTAACCTCTGGCAGCAACTAATTTATAACTCAATCGTTCACTCTAAAACAGAAATAAAGGAAAGGTTCAAAGGTGACCTTCCACTTTGTTTACAGAACACTGCATCATTGTTGTAAAAAAAAAAAAAAAACTCTGCCCCAAGATCAGAACATAAAACACCAGGCTAAGGGCGACCAAGTTGCTTCTGCTTCCTTTCCCTAACCCTCCTCCGGAATGACTCCCACTTCAATAGTGACCAGAAATAAAGCTTTTGTTTTAGCATGCTCTAGGCATAAAGGAAAGGTCATTAAAATCTCTGGAGATAACGCCATGTCTATTAACACCTCAACACACACACACACACACACACACACACACGTGCATGCACACCCTTTTTCCCCACTGAGGTTGGATCCTCTTGTAAATCCCGTTCAGCTACTGCAAACTCAAACTTGAACGCAACAAACATGTCTAAAATAACTCATCTTACTCTTCCAGTTAAAAATGTTGCCCAAAATGGGGGCTCCTGATGTCTTTTCTCACTCTAGCTCTGCTGCCTGGGAATGAACTTGACTGACATCTCTGGATATGCCTGCTGGGGTTTGAGGCAGGGAGCAGACGTAAGGAAAAATCCCACTTTCTCAGCTTGATGGGTCTAGGTGGTCCCCACCGCTGATTCAGCCCTTCTATCTCACTGACCAGCTGAGACCAGCTGAGACCAGCTGCCACCGTGACTTTCACACAGGCTCCGAAGAACAGTGCCGTTCTGGGTTCTGATCTAATCAAACTCCCGACAAGTTGGACAGGATCTCAGGGGTGCACGTGAGAATCTCAAAGCTCTACCTACTTGAGAGCATTAGTCAGTCGCCCATCACATATTTCTGGGATGGAAGCTTTACCCTGGTAGCTGCCAGCGGATTTTACAGTTCTTTATCCCAAAGTTCCTATCTTGAGTAGAATAATTCCCAGAGCAGCTCACTTCATTCACATATTTCCTAACACTATCCTTCTGTTCTCTTCATCTCAGGCACTACCCCTCCCCAGGAAAATTAAAACACGAAGCGCCCATATCTTTTTATGACTGCTACCCCTTTTCTCCTCTCTGATCATCCAGACTGACAAAACTTGGGTTTTGTCATTCTGTATTTCCTCCCTCCACTTAGCTTCCTTAGTCCTATTGCTCCTCCTTCCTTGGTCTTTGTATACCAATAAGTAAATCCTGGCATGGTGGCTCATAGTTATAATCCCAACACTTCAGTAGCTGAGGAAGGGTATCGCTGCAAATTCAAAAAGATCATAGTGGGGCTCTGTCTCAAAAACTCAAGAAATAAAAATGTAAAAAAATATGAGCAACTATAAACAGAAGTGGGATACTAAGTTCAGAATCTGGGACTAAAATGCCTTAGGGTCAAATGTCTGGTCCTTTTATTTTTTTTCTTTTCAATTATATGAGGTTCAGCAAATTCCTGCCCTTTATGTAGCTCTGTTTATTTTTGTAAAAGTAGAGATAATTATAGTATCTGCTTATGTGCTGTTGTAAATTAAATGAGTTGGTTTAGGTAAAGTCTTAGGGAATGAGTCGAGCACTAGGCAAACCCTTCTTTATTGCTACATCATCTCCAAGGAATATATGAGAGATCAACCTCCAAATGACGACGGAAGCACAGTTTGAAGTTTTAAGGGAATAAATATTATTTTAGGCACCATCAAGCCATTGGGCTACACAAGTTGTTATTGAAGCTTGAAAGAGACTGAGTTATTGGTTTCTAAGGGTTGTTTTCCCTCTGGGTTTTGGCCCTACAGGTCACAGGACTTGAAATGAAAGGGAGGGAGCTTTGTTATTTCCTCTCACTCAGTGTGGGATAGCTGTTATCTAAATAGAACTGGAGGTGTGTGTCGGTATATGCTAGGTGAACTACTACAGGAGCAGTACTTGAATTGTTCACTGTGTTATTGTAGGAGACAAAGAAAAAGAAAGAAAGAAAGAAAGAAAGAAAGAAAGAAAGAAAGAAAGAAAGAAAGAAAATGAAAAGGCAGTGGTGTGAGAGGTAAGAAAGCCTTTAGAATTCCAGTAAATAGATGCAGCTCCATCGAAAATAAGTTTGAGTCAAGAAGGCAAGAAGGTGGCATATTGAGTTTTGATTCCCCATCGTCTCCATTTAGATAAACAACACCTAAGTGATACCCAGTGATATAAAAGTAATCTAGATCTCTAGGCAATTCACTTAATTAGAAAAGCATGGATGAATGTAGAAGAGCCCTGGAGAGAAATGAGCTCAGAGCTTATAAAAGATGTGTGCTGCATGAGACAAGTCTGTGGAACAGGGGTAATCACTGTAGTCCACGCTTGCACCAGGCTTCCCAGCAGGTCTGCTGTGACCCTTCTGAGACGCTGCTCAGCAGATTCAGTGAAATAAATACTCTTGAAGATCCATCCCCATACCTTACAACACGACTCCCATGCTACAGGATTTTACAAACCATGGATAAATTTGAATCCTCTGCCTATAAAAAGAGCAAAAATAAATCATGAAGCTGGTTCTCTTTTCAATATCATAACGATATATTTCATGTAAATATCCCTGAGTCAATCCAATGCCAAGGAATGAGATCAAATAATATCATGGATGTGTGTGTGTGTGTGTGTGTTAACTGTGGCAAGAAAGTGAGATTGAAATTAATAATCTCCCCCATCTTGACTGACATGCAACAGAGCATGCTCAGAAAAAAGTGCAGGTGTTAAATGTCCAAACATTTCAGAACAGGATAATGGCACAGGGGAAATCAATGTCCCCTCTTTGAGCTATTAGTTTCATTAATAAAAGAACTTAAGAATGGACAGAAATGGAAACTTGAGGACAATTTTCTTGGTTTAAAAGAAAACCCTCCAAGGCAGGCAAGGTGTTGTAAATCCCCACATCTACTTGGAGGAGGAGAATGGAGGAGGCAAAGAGAAAACTGTCATGCCTTGTAGGTTGGCACGGAGGTCACACACATAGCAGATAAAGCATGATGGGGGTGGGATCTTTAGAGATAGGGCACAGAAGGTCATGGTGGGGAAGACTGAAATATTAGCTAATGTATGATGGCTGATCTTGTTTGCCAACTTGATGAAGCAAAACCCTAGCATCTGGGCATGCCCTATGAGTGAGTTTCTTGATTGGCTCATATGAGTTGGAAATACCGACCCTAAGTATAGGCCACACCTTTGGCAGCAGCCCACATGAAGCCCACAGAAATAAGGGGCATGAAAACAGAAGCGTTTGCTTTTTGCCTGCTTGCCATCACTCTCACTGGCAAATTTACTTCTTGTGTTGCTGAGGTATTCCTGTTGTGGGGTATCTACCAGAGAAGACTGCGCAGACGTAAGTTTAGGCCAAGAGAAGTCTTTGTTAGATGACCAGAGACTATGCTGGATATTTGGAATATTAGTGTTGTTGCATCAAGCCTTTCTCACACACACACACCCACACACACACACCCCCCACACACACACCCCAAAACAAAAACCATATTCTGGCTTGATACACTTCAGTTAACAAGAACAGTTAGCCAAAAACAGAATGACAGAAGCTACAAAGCAACATTAGTCCCTGTAGAATCATTCACAGAACTATGGACTTGGATGAATTTGGTCTTTGTTTCTATTCTGGCTGGTGGTGCTGTCTTTGTGCTGGGTTTTACAATATGAGTGCTACTTCCATTATGGAGTCATTTGTGCCAAGGGCTGGAGTCCTACTAAGGTCTAGCTGCCTGTTACACTTCTTCACTGATATCAGACCCTGCTTCAGGATACTAGGAGGACTGAAGACCAGGAGGCCTCTAAGAATTTTCTATGTAGGACTCTAGCACCAGATTGGAATGGTTGAGACATCCAGTCTCATGAACTAAACAATTACTGGAAATTTTTTTGCCTTTGTATCAGAAGACAGCCAATGACTACCCAAATCTCAGTCTGTAAAACACTTTAATTAACAATATATATATAATTGACATTGTATGTGATTTATATGCATATTGATGTCATATATCATTGATATACACACATATGATTGATATGTATATGTAATACATATATCTGTATATGTGATACATATATATTTATTCTATTGGTTCTGATCTTTAGAGAATCCTGGCTAATAGAGAAGGCTTGCTTAGAAATGAGATGGGAAGAAAAGGAGAAGCTATGTTTTTTGAATAATTCATTTAAGTGGACAGCCCTGAAGCCACTTCTCTAGGAGTGGGATTTTGGTAAGGAAAGAGAGAGTATTTAATGAAAGGACTAATTTTTCTGTCCATCGCTTTAGCATGGCTTAATGTGAGCCTGCCTTTTTAGAACAGATTCATGGTCAGATACTTGACCCAGGCTAACCGCAATGTCAGGCCTCCACTCAGGGTAGATTCTTATCTCTGGCTAGAAATTTTTTTTCTGAATGGGCCTTATGGCTACTATGACTCTGCCACTGAAACTCTGCCTTTTCTCTAGCTCACTTTGACTTTCAACAGTGCCCGTTTCCTTTAGTAAACTATCTCTTCTTTGTTGTTATAGACAGATATCCAAATCCTTATTCAGGGACCTAAGATCCTGTAAACCCAAGTTGGTGGCCATTGGACCTTAATAACCATCTCTGGCAGTCCAATAACTTACTCCATTTGGAGGTGGTAACCCTGGGTGAAAAGGAGATACTGAAGACTAACAAGCTTGTACATAAGTGATAAATGACATGTTTTTATTAAATTCAATATGTCTCTTCATATATAATTTGAAATAAAACTATTCAGAAAAAGCATTACTTATTGCCCTACACATTCTAATATCTTCTTTTGTCTTTAATTTTTACCAAAATATTTCTGGAAAATGCTAGTCTTTTCTGGAGCTGTGGTTTTTATGGCTTGTTGATTTAAATTGTTAAAAATCCAGATTATTTGTTATGGCATCTTATTAAGGTGGTTTTATTCATGTAGGTCATCACATAGCAGTCATAAGAATAAAATAAAATTTAAATTAGATGTTTGGCAACCTGCTTAGAAACTGAGTTGGAAAATCAGTTCAATTTACTTTTCTGTTCATGAAAACAGGTTTTTTTTTAGTGTAAAGTTAAACATTTATTAGGATTATGGAGGGGAAAGGGGGAAGGGGAGAAGAAGAGGAGAGACAAAGGAGGGAGAGAAGAAGCGCAGCTGCTGCCTGAGAGAAGGAATAAGAAGAGAAGAGCATCTGTCTGCTACTGCAGACAGGAAAAGAGTGGGCATGGCTGAAAACAGTTTTTAAAAAGCAAATACCTTAGAGTCACAGAAACTATAGAATAAGTTGGTTTTTGACTTGACTTTCTTGACTGAGAGATATTCATATGTAGCTAATGAAAGTTACTCAAACATAAAGAAAATATAGCCTGGTTTTAATAAAGTGGGGGGAGGCTTTATTCAGACACAAGAGAAAGAGGGAGGACATAATACATACCCTAATGGGACACTCATTCATTTCAAAAGCAGAAACTAGAAATGCCAGCATGGTTCTCTGTTTCACAGCAAACTTGAAACAGCAACTGAGCATTGTATTTGGTGTGTGTATGGGAGGGGGGAAGCATTTTGTGCTAATGGGATATATGTGAAGGAGATTTTAAAGTTATCCTAAATAAAAATGGAATCAGCTAAGTGATTTTCAGAAGAAGATTTGTGTTAAAGGGATGTTAATCCCACTTGCCTTTGTGCTAGTTCATCATGAACCTTGGAGATGTACAATCATTTAGTTGAGTATTCCTTATTATTGTGAGTCTTGAAAACCAGTGATGCTGTGATCTACTACCGCCTTAGAAACTGAAGACAGGTGTTAGACAGCTTTTAGAAAGTGTGAAAATATGCATGAGATTAAATTTAAAGGAAGAAAGATTTATCTTGGTCTACAGTGTCAGAGATTTCAATTTACGGTCATGTGGCTCTATCACTGTGAGCTTGTCATAGGATAAAACACCATTGTGGGACAAATATGTCAAAACCAAGATACCTTAGTTGGCTACAAAAGCAAGCAAAAAGGAAGTTGGGAAGATAAACTAAAGCTCTCAAAGGCATATTCCCAGTGGCCTAAGTCCACTAACCCAGCTCCATCCACATCAGAACTACCTCTCAGCAATGCCATCAGATAATGACTACATCAATGGACAGATGTGTTGAGTGTGCCAAATCCCTTACGATCCAGTCACCTCTTATCAAATCTACCAGATGGGGTCCAAGCATTCAAGAACCTTTGGAGAAAACACTTCACAAAACTAATTCCATGGTAACACCCAACTTTTTTTGAGTCATGGTCATTCAAAATAAACTTTAAAAATTATCACCGGGCGGTGGTGGCGCACGCCTTTAATCCCAGCACTCGGGAGGCAGAGGCAGGCGGATCTCTGTGAGTTCGAGACCAGCCTGGACTACAACAGCTAGTTCCAGGACAGGCTCCAAAGCCACAGAGAAACCCTGTCTCGAAAAGCCAAAAAAAAAAAATTATCACTTAGTCCCTTTGAAACAAGAGCTGTGATTTTTTTTCTTTACTTTTTTGGTTTGGGAGGGTTTTTGCTTGTTTGTTTGTTTTCATTCTTGTCAGTAAGCCCCAATTCTTAGACATCTCTATCAAGAGTTTTGGGTCTGGAGGGCTTGTGGTAGCCACTGACTAATTCAAATGAACAGAAGGAATGACCTATTGTGAGGAAGGACCATATGAACGGCCATCATGTGCAAACTATAGCTGGTGATGGTAGTCTTAAACTCCTCCCAGTCGATGTGCCAGGCACAGAGTGAGGATGTTTTCAAGGTGCTATTGGTCTCCAGTTGTAAAGTTGTCTCCAGCTTATGTATTAAGCCGGATACTAGGGCCAAGACGCCAGAATACAGAGACCAGCATGGTGCTAAAAATATTACACCATAGATTGTAAGCAAGATAAAAAGAAGGTGGCTGCTTTTTAACACTAATTTTGAGATGGCTTACTGTATAACATGTAGTCACTAGACATGGCCATGCCTAAACCACATTCTGCACTGACAAATGTAAGTGGTGGAGAAAACCTAAAGGGGAAATAGCTGTCTACCATCACTTCAGCAGCAGAATAGACATTACGCTTATTCTTTTAAGTTAGAAAGTAATAGAAAGAATAAAGTAAAAGCTTATAAGTTTTTGAAATGACTGGGAAGAAAAGAAATCAAGAGACATACTGATCCCTTGGAATACAGGAGAAGCACAAAAGCAAGAAGCTGACCTGAAGGGTTTCTACCACCTGTAGGACAGAAACAAATGATTTTCAAGTGCTCCAAGAATCTAGAGAGTGTTTGTGCATGCTGTCTGAGCATGACTCTTCCAGGAGAAGTGGAGTGCTTCATGGTTCATGTACTGGGGAGAAAAATGTAACCAAATATGCAAACATCACAAGAACAGGCTGATATGGTTGAACTAGGTAGCCACCTGGGGCCGTGTGATGTCTGAGCCTAGGATGCCATCAAAGGACCTTGTCCGGGTCCATGGCACTATTTACTGCTGGGGTCTGTGTTGATGTTCATGGTTCCTGTTACAACAGAAGGCCAATCCAAATGTCTGTGGTCTGGGCCATGTTTGTGTCTGAGGACCATGCTATCACTCTAACCACACTGATCTTAGTGGCCTGAGCTGCCACTCAGGGCCATGGTGATGTCCAGACCAAAGAGTTGACCCTACTACTCATTATGCAGTTGGGGAGAGCTGGCCCTGACCCTTGCCTGAGGGAGGCAGTCCTAGTGGAGACCCAGGATGAGCACTCAGCTACCTGGCTTCTAGGCCCACATCCTGGGCTTCGAATGGGCTTACCCCATATATAACTGGCTGGAATAATAGCTGCAGGATCTCCATGACTCAGAGCAGCAGCAGGATTACTGAGAGGAGTGTTGATGAAAGTCCAATATTGACGGTATTCCAGAAGCCGTAAGCCTTGAACCAGGCCAACAATTGATTGCAATGACCATTTGCAAGTAAAGCTATTTGGACAAGAAGGTTTACTGTGTGGCACACCACAGCTTGCAAAGCCACTACAGCAAGTGAGTATGTGATGGAGAGACTGGAAAGAGAGAAGATCAAAATATTTTTCTAACTTTCTGTTCTTGTTTCTTAATTTTTCTTTTGTTGGGAGGACAGGCTACAAAGGGTGAAAGGCAGACATGGAAGGACTGGGGAATTAGTGGTTTGGGTGTGTGCTGTGACTGTTCCAAAGAATTAATAAAATTATGAAAAATTTAAATTAAATTTTTAAAAGGAATAATGAGTCATCTTTTTTTGATTCTCACTCAGTTTCAGGATCTGTATATGTGAGGTATGATAGAATCATAAATTGGTTGACAGTTCTAAGACTGTTTCCTATCAGATAGGTATTTGGGTGGTATTGCCTGACATTTCAATCATCTTGTCTTAGGGTTTCTGTTGCTGCAATGAGACACCATGACCAAAACCAACTTGAGGTTTATTCAGCTTACCCTTCCAGGTAACAGTCCATTACTGAGAGAAGTGAGGGCTGGAGCTCAAACAGGGTGGGAACCTGAAGGCAGGAACTGAAGAAGTGGCCATGGAGGGGTGCGGCTTGCTGCTTAGGGATTCCTCAGCCGGCTTTCCTATAGAACCAGGACCAGAAGCCCAGGGGTGGCACCGCCCTCTATGGACTGGACCCTCCCCCATGGATCACTAATTAAGAAAATGGTCTTACAGATTTGGGTACAATGCAGTCTTATGGAAACTTTTCTTCATGGAGGTTTCCACCTTTCAAATGACTTTAGCTTGTGCCAAGTTGACATAAAACTGTGCCACACGTAACTGCTCCACAAATCAGTCTGCTTAGTTGCTTCCCAGTGATAGAGAGACTCCTGAGGGAAGGAGCCTGTGAGTACCAATGACAGGAGGCAATCTCTCATTTTTTTTTTTTTTTTGGTTTTTCGAGACAGGGTTTCTCTGTGTGCAATCTCTCATTTTTAAAACTATAAAACAAAATTTTCTGAGAGATATCTGGCTAGTAAGGCATTCACGATATCTGTCCCTGGGTGAGGCCAATATCAGAGGTATTTTTACATAGGAAAGCCAAATCTGTAATACAAGAGACAACAAACCCAGGTACCTGGCTATTTACTTAAGTAATTATCGCGTATTAGGTACCAAGTACAGTCTTCTGCTGTTGCAGTCAGGGAATTCAGGAACAAAGAAAGATTGGTATTGGTGCTGAAAAATCCACATTCTTGATCTATATAAGCCCTGCATCTTGACTGTAATACAACTTATTCAATAGTCTTCTGAGCAAGTGAATCACACTCATACTTTCCCCAGAACTCTCCAGGATAATATCACCTGTATGGTCTCTCAAAAATCCATGGTATTCCAGCCAGCTACTGTCTGCTGATCTCTGAGTTATTATTTTGGTCATCTTCCCCTCCAGACAAGTTGAACAACTGCAGGCATTGCCAAAGGCTGTTGTTACAGCTCTTCAGAACCTCACCAGTCTGCTAAAATCATCTCAGCACACCATATATTTAAGACAGATATTAAAGACAAAATGAGCTTTACTTCTTCTCAGAAGGTTGGAAAAATTGTGGAAAATAGCAACAAAAATTGTGGCTTCTATAGCAATCAACTTCAATCCCTCATAGGGTTTATTATTCATTCCCAAGTTTAACAGAGTATATTAGTGATTTTGTGAATGTCTGTATGTGTAAACATGTGAGTTTGTGGTCTCTCTGAGCATATGTAGTGGAGGGAGAAAGAGAGACAGCAACAGAGAAAGGATGTCTGTCTATGTATGTGTTGAAATACAGAGTTAGGGTGGTTGAGAATTATACAACAGAAACACGAACCTTCCACATTGTATAATCGTTATATTTAACAAATGTCCTCCAAAGCCTCCATGACAGACATGCCCTCCAGTGGTTTCTATTAAGACCTTAGCATCTCTGTTTGGGCATCCTATTTGATAGAGTCTTATGAAGAGATGGTGAATTATTTACAAACAAGCGGTGCCCCGATTTCTCACATCCCCAAATGCTCCCATTTTCTGCATGATATATAAACTTTCCCCTTAAAACAAGGAGTCTATTTGTCTTACACATTAAATCTTAACTCAATCATGTGACCTCCCTTGTTGTTAAGATATTTACTCACATGATGCTAACAGAAGCTTGAAAAATGCCTGTGGATTAGGGCTCACTACTGATTGCCCCTGGGAACCCTGAAAGCACTGTGACCAGAAGCCTAAGTTAGCCTACTGGACAGACCATCTGGGGTCTAGTCATGCCAGTGGTGGCAGCTGAGCTCCAAAAAGATAAGTGATGGGATCCTCATCTATGCAAACCCTAAGTAGGTTTACCTTCAAAGAATGTCCCAGTGACCCACACCTAAAAATCTGTGTAGACACAAAAAGTCATAAGGAAAGAGGATGACTGTGTTGTTTGAATCCATGAACTTTAGCACGGTTTTCTGTGCACTAAAAGCAAGTTGATATAAGTTTATGCTTGGAAGATACCATTTCTTGCCATATTTTATCAGAATTCAGTCACATGCACCATCCTGACTACCAGAAAGCTGTGACGTGACTTAGCAATAAGCTTAGGAAGGAGGGGAAGTTTGTTAAACTCTGAGTAATTTCCCCACCATTTTGCACTTTTGACAACCAATCATCCAGCAAACTTTTCCTGTGTACACACACACACACACACACACACACACACGAAATAAAAATGAAGTATTGTAACAACATGTACCATTGCCTTAAAGGAGCAACAAAAAGTTCTACTATAATATCTTAATATCTCACTATGTAAAGTGTCAAGGCAATGCCCCTTTTTCCTAACTGGTTGAGATGAAGCTTTCCTTGTTCCATCAAGATATACATCAAAAAGAAAAAGCACAGCATGGACTATGGTGACTTGTACCTCGAATCTCAGAACTGAGGAAGAAGACTAAGCTTCTAAGGTCAGCCCAGTAGACAAGAAAGAGTCTGTCTCAGTGCCATGACCTCATCATAGATACACCCAGGATACCATGGTGGTGAAGGTACAAATTATGGCCGTGATGTGTGACTGCTGGCTTGCATCAGTTCAGATTGATAAAATCATGGTGTGCTAGCTAGGTTTTTGTCAATGGATACAAGCTAGAATCTCTTAGGAAAAAAATAACTTGAATTGAGAAAATGCCCTCATCAGCTTGATCGGGAGGAAAGCCTCTGGGGCATTATCTTGAATTTATGATGGATGTCATAAACAGAGGGCGCAGATGACTGTGGGTGGTGCACACCCTGGTGATATAAGAAAGTAGGCTGAGCAAGCCATAAGGATCAAGCCAGTAGGCAGCTTTCTCCATGATTTCTGCTTTAGTTCCTGCCTTCAGGTCCCTAGCTTGTGTTCCTATTCTGATTTCTGTAGATAATGGCATGTTACTGGGAAGAAAGAAAGAAAGAAAGAAAGAAAGAAAGAAAGAAAGAAAGAAAGAAAGAAGGAAGGAAGGAAGGAAGGAAGGAAGGAAGAAAGAAAGAATTTCTCTCTGTTTTTTACATGTTTTGGGGCCTGGTCTTTTATCACAGCAATTAAAACCCTAATTGAAACATACTATATTCATATCCTTTCAACTCTATAGTCAATGAGATCAGGGTAGTGTCTTGAAAATAGCCCCAAATACAAATATTGATAATGACAGAAATTGGAAAAAGTTTAGACACAGCTTTCCTACTTGAAAAGCCATTTTTTTTACCATACTATCAGATGGTAACAAAGACAAGCAAAAAGAATGGACAAAGACAATCCTAAGATCCACAGCAATGACTAAACTGTTTTGTGTGAGCATTTGTAGATGGCAAAGATTTCTTTATTAGTCTGGTCTGAAACTGATAAAGCACACAGACTGGATCTCAAATGTCCTCAAGGCTCATGCGGCAAAGGCTTATCCTGCAGTTGATGACATTGCTGGAACACTTTGGGAGGCTGAGCGTAGTTGGAGGGAGAAATGTCCTGGACCATTTCTTTTTCTTCTCGTTTGTGCTTTGACTGCCACAATGCAAGAGGCTACACACGCCCACAACCGCAATGCTCTACCTCGTTATAGCACTAAAAGTAACTGGGATAATCATGTCCTGAAACTTCTGGAATAATGAACCAAAGTAATTCCTTCAATTTGATCATCCTGGAAATTTTATCACAGTGATGAAAACAAACCCAACACAGATAGACGAGGGACTCTAGTATTCCTGAGCATGGCAAACATGGGGCTGACAGGTTTTGCTTTCTTGCTCCCTCCTTGATCAGCCATAGATTACATTCCTAAAGCTAGCCACCAATGTCTATCTTTTTATTTGGCCACTTCTTCCTCCTGAGGCTGATCACTGAGGTTCAGCTATCAAAGTATTGAAGTTCAACAATCAAATGCCTTCTTTTTGACTCTCCTAATTAACATGCTCAATCAAAACAAACCAACTCCTCCTAAGAGGGTTTCTGCTTTTCCTTTTAAAAACTGCCATTCGTCTATGGGCCAAATGTGCCTTCTCTCCATCGAGAAGCAGTCCTTTGTCCCTCAGGGAAAACAGCCCTTCACCCACCCTATCCCTGTTCCTTTTCTCTTCTCCCTCATCCTCTATCTCTTCTCTTTGTCTCTCATTCCCCCGCCCTTTGTCCCTGTGGGAAAATAAATCTACTTTGTGCTGAGAATTTGGCCTAGGTGTTCGATGTGATTCTAGTCCTTTCAACAGGGAATAATTAAGTTATTCTTCTTTCATTATTTTTTACCTTTTTTGATGTTATTTTATTTTACCCTCCTTGTCTAAATTTTAAATGAATGCTATCAAATGAACATTGATGATCTTCAAAATTTGTGCTGGAATTTGCCATTGTCAACAGCAATAACAAGTGGGATCTTTATTAAGCAATGGGGAAGTAAGGGTTCTACATTCATGGGTTAAGATCGGTACCATTATGGAGAGCAGTTCATCTCGCTCTTGCTCTCTTTTAAGCCTTCTTGCTTGAGATAGCACAGAACAAAAGCACCTGCCAATACCTTCAGTGGCAACTGTAAGCCACCAACCCTTCATTTCTTGTATATTACCTGTTGAACTGTATTTTGTCATAGCAGGAACAAAAAGGGGTGGTGTGTGGGTGGGGGAGGTGAGAAAGAAAAGGAAAGAGAAGAGACAGTGATGGCTACAGACTTCACAACCTTATCAGCGTTGATTACATTTAGAACAGTGAGATGTTCCAAAAGTTGTTAGATAACTCAAATAAGAAAACTTTTGGAGCAAATTTGTGTATATTTGGGGAAATATAATTTGTTTAAAACCTCGGTAAAGTTCCAGTCTCTTTACTTCCAAAGGGTTGCATTTGCTAACTAAAAGCTCTTTTGTAAACATGCCCTCTGTTTATTTGTCTTGCCACTCTCTCTTTCCTCCATAAAATGGCTCCCACCTTGAGGCTCCAGGCTAATGTGCCACACTCAACCTGTTCTTTGCCCAAGGCAGGAATTTCTCTGTTGTGTGTTCTGCTCTGTGTAATATAGAAGCAACTGTGTTTTTCAATACTTCAAGACTTTATATTTCTGGATTCTTTTTTGTGCCCTATTTCTTTGGCTGGCAAATTTTCATTTCTAGTGATTTTTATATCCTAGCAAACATTTTGTTTCAAATGTTCCTGGACATTACTGGAACGGCAGATGCTTAGTCTTTAGTTTTTAGTTGTTTATATATTTTGCCTGGTGCTGTCTTATCACCTAAACAAATACACTATTTCAAGATGTTTTTTGTTTGTGGTTTTTTTTGGTTATTATTGTTTTGTTTTTTATTCCAGTTTCACTATAACATTCTGTTTCTAGGCTTACTTCTCTGTTAATCAGGAGAAGTAACCTTTGCTGGCATAACAGTGTGTCTTTAAATCTCATCGGTTTAATTTTACAAATATTTCTTAATAATTCATTGACTAACATGTTTGGAGCAAAATTCTGTTTCATAAACATCATCTTAAAATGTGAGGTTTTTTCTTTCATTTTATGTTGCTGCCATTCATCTTATGACTAATGGGGTGAACTATAAGGGGATAAGCAGCATAAATGCATTAGATATTTTACAGCCCAGACCTATAAACAGAATATATCACTTCTTTATTCTACCACTCAAAATTCACCCCCAGCGCTCAGACTTATTCAAGGAATCTAATGAACGTACCCAAGAGAAAAATGGAACAGCATGCCTGAGATTTAAAATCTGGCAAATGGTTCAGTCTCCCTTTTGCTACTCTGGGCTGTGCATATCTTAGAATGCTTCATCTGTTAAATAGCGATACAGAAAATTATATCACAAATTGCTTTCTTATGGAGAATTAGTAACCAGACAATTAACAGGGACAGAATGAAAACATTTCTAGAACAGCAGGCCATGGTAACAACTGCTTCCTTCCCTTGCTTGGAAATAAGGAAAAATCTTATTGAGTGATTCATAGAATAGAATGTAAGATTATTACAATAGAACGTTTGTCAGTAAATTTGTCAGAATTTTTATTGAAAGTTATCTGCTCTTTTAACTTTATGTTTTAATTCTTGTACTAATACGAGAAGATAGTAAGTCTATCATTTTTATTTCTAAATAACTTTCATAAAATCATATTAAGAACAAGGCATTGTGCCAGCCAACCTTTACTGGACATAAACCATGGATAGAAAACATGATTGGATCAAGTGACTGAGACCTAACCATTTTTTTTTATACAGTCTGATAGTTTTCACTGAGTGGTGACATTATCCTCAGAAAGCACTCAGTTATGTTCTAAATGGTTTTGGCTTCCCCAAGTAGATATTGTTGGCAGCCAATGGATATATGCCAAAAGCAACACTAAATATCACAGTGTACAGGAGAAGACACATAGCAGACTTGTCCCCACTGACAATGGTGGTGAACTTGAGAAAGCAATCACCTGCTCTAACTAGGAAACAAGATCCTGTTTCCTGCAGTGTTTCAAAAACTACTGAAGAATACTTTTTCACAAAGCAGAGGTTTCAAACAAGAAATAAAATTCATGAAACAAAGGGATCCAATAAGTTCTCAACCTTTGAGTCACAACCCAGCAGGGGGTCACATATCAGATATCGTGTATATCAGATATTTCTATTATGACTCATAGCAATAGCAAAATTACACTTATGAAGTTGCAACAAAATAATTTTACGGCTGGTGGTAACTACAACATGAGGAACTATGCTAAGATTCAGAAGGTTGAGAACCACTGCATTAGAATAAGGAGTTCTCAGGTGAAGATGCTAGCACAACCTGAGCCCCAGCAGGTCCAGACTTCTCTGTTGGCATACGAAAGAGTTCTACAATACCTGAAATGGAGTATAACATAGTTTTTTATTTTTTAAATAAGGGGATAAACTTACAGGAAGACTGGTGATCTGCAGTTTTCTG
>JAQHUG010000017.1:6720195-6742450 GCA_028555095.1 Dicrostonyx torquatus | reverse complement strand
TTTTTTTAAACCATACTGTGACTCATTTGGAGGTCTTTGATGTCTGAGTCTGACTTTATTTTATCTGTAATCATTTTCTGACCAGGAGCACCTCTTAAAATGCAGCATGGCTAGGACTAAGGCTGCTCTGCCTTTTGACTCCACTAGATGAACATGGCAGAGGTATGTTCACCACCAGTTCTATGAGCCATGCTCACTGTACCAGCTTCAGGAATGCAGTGGGTCTATGTCACCATAATGCAACTTGTAGCATTCACCTCAGAAACCCCACTTAAATACTCCATAACAGGATCTCCCAAAAGAGCCCAGAGTCATAATGCCACCACAAACCAAAAATCTTGCTTTTAAAGAAGCTACACTGCTGCTTGCAGCCAGCAAATAGAACCTGAAAAAATGTGGCTACTAAGAAGCTGCACTTTATCACCCATTTTTATGTGTCTAGAAGCCCTCTTTTTTTTTCTCTTTAAGTTTTTTAGGTCTTAGGTAGATCCATGCCCCAGACGGTGGGCACCAATTTATTGGCTTACAAAGCATTTCACAATAGCCTGGAATGGAGTATAAGAGATTTATTTATGTGGGGATAAACTCACAGGAAGAGTAGCTCTCAGCAGTCCTCTGCATGCACTAGGAACTGGAACAGAATCCAACAGCCAAGAGGCGGGTGCATGCTTTCCATCTGCATTTATAGGACATGAGACCACAATCAAAGTAGTCTTTTTCCTTTATACAATAGTCTCACTTTCAAGTCTATAAATGTGCTTACTTCATATTGTAACACACAAGGCAGTGGTTAGGAGTGTGAACACTGGCATGAGAAGAGGTTTGAATCCCAGCTGTTTCCTTCTGGGGTCCCAAGAACCTGAAGACATTAGCATCCCTCAGACTCGCTGTCTTTATCTGCAAAGTGAAGATAAGTGTTCTTTTTATAAAATAAATTTGTATTTCCTTACCATCCTGGCCGCAGTTTCCTCTCCCTGCTCTTCCCCCAGCCCCCTCCATAAATCCATCATCTGTTTGCACCCCCAATCCAATCTTGCTCTATCTCAGCTTAGGAAAGGGCAGGTTTAACATGAGTATCAACAAAACATGACATAAAAGTTGCACTAAGACTAAGGACCTCCTCATGTATTAAGGCTGGGCAAAGCCACCCAATATGAGACATAGGGTCCCAAAAGCTTGTAAAAGAGTCAGAAACGGTCCCTATTACCACTTTGAGGAGTCCCGAAAGAGGATGAAACTACACAACTGTAACATATATGCAGAACACCTTCGACAGTCCCATGCAGGCTCCCTTGTCAGTTCAGTCTTTATGAGCCCTGATGAGCCCAGGTTAGTTTGATGAGTCTGTGAGTTTTCTTGTGCTGTCCTTTGACCCCTCTGGTTCCTACAATCCTTTCTCTTCCTCTGCAGGATTTCTGAACTCCACCTAATGTTTGGGTGTGGATCTGTATCTGTTTCCATCAATAGCTGAGTGGTGACTCTCTCTGATGACAATTAGGCTAGGTGCCAATCTGGTCATGGAGATTGCCAGTTCAGGCTAAGTGTCTGCTAGTGGTCTAAGCTGGGGTCTTCCTTGAAGATTCATGGGAGAATCTCTTGTGGCAGGATTTTGCCTGATCCTGAAATACCCCCTCCTGTCCAGTCATCTCTTTCAGTTTTTAACCCTACAAGCTAATAGAAAGAAGCTAACACACGTAATAGTAAAAAGTGCTTCTGACAAAAGGTAAAGTTACAGTTTATTAAAGTTCATCATTGTGAATCCTGGCAGAGCTATCTAATTCTTAGCTCTTGCTTGTGTTTCTAATACAATTACAGGGGATCTGGGAAATGGACTGTCAACTTACCTCACAACACACACACACACACACACACACACACACACACACACAGAGTGAGCTGAGTCAAATGCCACCTGCAGCCTGCCCTATGAATTATATGAAACTGCCATTATATGAAATTGCACTTGGAAAACTCTCCCCTAAAAGACCCCACCATTCTCTGCCCCATTGTTTTTTTAACATATCATTTAGCAAATTTACCTCTGAAAATGTTCTAAAAAGACATACTCCAAAGATTATACCACAACTTGTGAGTCACCACATTAATCTGCTCTCTCAGAATGCCAAAGGAACCACACTGAATGGCCTCAGTGCCTCCAGCCTCAGAGTAGACCCCACCAAGTCTTTTTTTGTACCTGCCCTCACACTTGGCTTAACCCTTGACAACTTAAAATCTTAAATGCCTCTGCCTTAGAAGTCTTAGCATTTTAATTATGCAGTCTAGTCTTTCTTATGACACCTAATTTCTCTATTTCCCTGACACTCAGCTACTTTTGCAATTAAAAATAAATCTGTGTGTGTTTGACAACTGTCTGTCTCACATCAAGTCCCGAGGGATAGGAAGTAAGTGACTGCTTTCTTCCCATTCTACCTCAAGTGTCTAATTCCGTTCTGGGTACTTCATGAAAAAGTTTACAAAAAGAGACATTCCCCTCGAGTAAAGAAATTACAGTCAGTTTCATTAAGGAGGCAATTTGTGGGCCAGGCCTATAAAATTGATGGTTTCATAAATTTCTGAGAATAATATGACTGAAGAATATTTTCTTTGCACATGATTAAATGGGCTAGAGCTGTGCTTTCAAATCATTTTGAGTTATATGGATTCATTAATAACAAATGAAGATTACTGAAATCTTACCAGTACATGTTGAACTAACCTAGAAAGCACATTGACAAATAACTCTCTTCTCTTATCTCCTGATAAGCAATGGATTTTAAAGTTTGTCAAAAGAGGGCAAGTTGTCTACTTTCTATATGTAAATGAAATAATCCAGTGTTTGCCTTTGTGTCTGGCTTATTTCATTTAACATAATGTCCTCTAGGTTTAATGAAACAGAAAGGGCAATTGCCCGTGGATAATCAGTTGGGGAATGGTGTTTGTTTAAGCAAAGAGATACAAACTCTCTGTTACAGGATAAGTGGCTTTTGCAGATCTTATTCATAGCATGGTAAGGACTGTTCGTAACACTTGAGGTTTGCTAAGAAAGCTGATCTGAAGTGTTTTCCCCATAAACTGCAGGAGGTGATAGATGTTAATGAGTTTGATTATTGTGATCATTTCATAGTGTGTGTTTACCAAACCATGTACTCCAAATATATACACTCAGATTGCAAATGAGCTCAAAGATCAATGCCATTTCTGTTATTTATGCTTCTAAACTTCAGATGACTGAAGTCCAGTCATGTCTGTATAACATCATATTTGAGGTAAAATAACCATTATGTTAATCATCATTCATTTGTTCTTTGAACGTTTACGGTGGTCAAACAATTTAGTGATAACTGAGAAGTCTGCTTCAGCATCACTTAGATGGTTGCTTCTAATTGTTTCAAAATTTTGAATATTTCAAGACATGTTGGTAGAAAAAAGTCACAGCCATGATTTTGCTTACCTCCAACAACCATGTAGAACTTTTAACTGAATTTGAAAGCTTTCTGTCACCCAAGAGACAGAGGGTTTTTTTTATTTTATTTTTTGATTTTTGACAAGCACATCACCCATAGCTGTTAGGATTCAAGCATTATGCTAGCCCACTTCTTTTCCAAAAGTTCATAGTCTTAATAATTGATAAAATCCTAATAAGCTGTTAACCCGGCAGAATATTACACTATGTTAGTATACCACCTTTCTGCAATGTGGATTTCATTCAGTACAGTGGGATTGTTAATGTATCCAAAGCTTATTTTTTCACAAACTCAAAAAAGTTCCAGGAAGTTGACTTGGATTCACCTGAAACAGAATCTCACCAGGTCCAATAGACATTGGACATTCCACAGAGCCTGGACAGTGAAGTAAAACAACCAACTACCCCAGGACATGGTCAGCTCCCCAGTTTTCTCAATGTGCCTTCTGATGCCCCAGGTAAGCTAGAAGCAGTCTTGAGAACAAGGCACCCCTACCTCTGTACCAACTACTTTCCACTGTACTTTCTCCACCTTTTTACAATAACCAAAAGGTGAGAATGTTAGGATTCAAGCAACATGCTGGCCTGCTCCGTCAGCTGCCAGGATGCTTTGCCAGCCTCAGAGTCTTACTGTGCATGCACTTGTCAGGCAACTATTTCATCAGCATGGGTGTGGGTGGTTACACATTACTACCTCATGCTTTGTGCGGCTGTGTAAATCTCTGCACGCATGCACAGAAGGTCTTTTATAAGCAAGCTTTGCCTGCCCTCCACACTCTTACTCGCCACTTCTCTTTCCCAGTCGACTTTGTCCCTTCCTTTGCCCCTCTATCAATAAACTCCCACGACGATTTGTTGTATATTATGGTTCATTCTAGCTAAATGACAATAAGTGTCTATCAGTCAAACGTGCAAGACAATCTTTTTAAAGTGACATCTTCACTAATTTCTGTGCTTTGTTCATTGATTTATGATGAGTGAACCAAGAAAAGAAATTGTATTTATTTATGTTTCCCATATTTGGGCACAAGTTAGAACTAGACTTTTTTTCAGTTCTGCAAGTGTAAGGGGAAACTGATGAGAGAAGCTGCAACTCTGAGGCAAACAAAAACTTAAAGGAAAGAAGTAGATATAGAAACCTTTCTGTTAACCAGGTGTGGTGACACATGCTTTTAATTCCAGCATTTAGGAGCCAGTGACAAAAAAAAAATCTCTGTGATTTTAAGGCCAGTCTGGTCTATATAACAAGTACTGAGGCAACCAGAGCTATGTAGAAGAACCCTGTCTTTAAAACCACAAACAATTAAGTAAGTAAGTAAATAAATAAGTGAAAGAAACCCTTTGGGAGATGCTTACATCCACGTCAGGTACAAAATCTTGGAGAGACAGTGGGAAGCCCCTCATTCTCAGCCTCAACTGTGAAGTCAAGTTTACTTTCATCATCCTCAGGACACATAAAACCTTTTAAGGAGAAAGAGAATCCTTTACGTTCTAATATAGTCACCCTTTTTTTTTTTAGCATAATCCCTATATTGCTATACAAAACTTATTGTATAAAAACAATAAGTCAAAATTTGAGCATCCTCAAAGCTCACATAATACATATTTTATAATACACACATACATACACCACACACACAGGCGTTCTGCTTCAGACTCATCGTACACATAAAACAATATTATCAGACTATGGTTTCAAGATAGATCTCACAAGCATGCCCCTACATTAGATGTCAGCTACGAATGGGGGTGGCCAGGTTATCAACATTTCTGCTCAGACAGACATAAACTCCAAAAACTATGCACTAAATCACTAAAATGACTTGCAAAATGCAGACACTGTTACATGTTTATTATGAAACTTCAAAATTAAGAACTATGTAGTGTATATTAGTGTGTTCTAAGCTCCCATCTCTTTCAATACTCAAAGTGCTTAACCTAGAACGTCTTCAAATCCTACTATTTAGGAAGTTTTATAGTAGTTTCATTAGTCGGTGTGTTTGATTAAATAATTGACCATTGGCTGCTGTATTCAATTCCCTAGATGGGAAATGGCATGAAAATTTCAACACTCCAAACATGGCATGATTTATCTGGAGAGCCTGGCCTCTAATATCAGATTGTCTATGTATTCACAGACAAATTACTTTGTTAGCATACTGAAGATACTGATAACTTTAGAGATCCAAAGGGGTTTGCTAGCTATGTGATAGGAATTAGGAAATAAACTTAATCTGTATTTGATTTATACCATAGGGGAATAACAACACAGGTTCTATGAAAGAAGCATCTAATTCTGAACTCTTCCCACCAAGAGGAGGAGATTTCTGAATCATATAGGACTATATTCTTTTTTTTATTCATTTAATTCTCCATGGTTGCACCTTGAAGGGTCAGGAATCCACTTAATGAGAATTCAAAAAAATTAAACTTAAACAGTGGACAATACCAATTGCACTCTTCTACCTGAATGATGAATCCAGATCAGAACAAGGGTCAAGATGACAGAACTATATAATAATTAGAATCGCGATCCTTTCACTGATTTATGGGCACTTTGATTATTCAAGTGAGGCTGCTAAATTTTAGAACTCAGCGTAATGAACAATCTAAGAACAAAGTTGTCATCCTGCGGCCAAAAAAGGAGCTAAGTATTAAGTAAAGATGAAGAAAAAAGAAAATAGGTAATAACAATTCTTTTTGACATCTTATCCATGTTGACCGAAGTCAACAAAAAGTTGACACATTACTGTGGGCCATTGCACTGTGTTTCTTTACTGTGCCTGAACTCATTGCAGGATGAAGAACTAAGATTACCTTGCACTCTTCTAAGGTCAATCCATTAACTAACTTCACTGTTTTCTGTTTTACTTCCTGACAAAAGAGAAATGTGAGGTCTACTTTAAGAATTATACATTGCTGTAAAGCATCTTTTATAAGAGCAAGAACCATAGACTATCTACAAAACCTTAGTGCTAGGCATGGGGAACCTCCCTTCTGGTTGTTGGTCAAAAGAGCCAAAGAAACTCCCCAAACAGTATAGGCTAGTGCTATTCTTTGTTGCCACTCAAAACCTGAAGTTAAGATCCTATAGCTGGAGACTCCACATACGTTGGACACAGAACTTGAAGGTCTTAAGCTCGAAATGACTGGAAGCCTCCTCTCTGAGGACTAGCTCTCATAGTATCCAAACATTCTATGCAGGCTAACAAGGGAGAAAAACAATCAACAGTCCTGCCTAGGGGCAAATATTATGAACCACTACAATGTCTATCAAGGCAAAATACATCCAAGGGAGCATAACTTGAAGGTAACCAACAAGTTACCTTAAGTCCTGTTTAAATGCGCTTAAGGTCTGCTTAAGGAGAGAAATTCATGACCGATTGTGTAAACATAGCTGTAGCTATGATCAGTGAGGTCATGGGCTCTAGGCGAGTACATATTACTGTCACATCCCTAAACCAATATAATTTCCAATTGTTTTCCAAATAACTTCCCATATACACATCAGTGAATATAGATAGCTCCTATTCTTCATCAAAAAAACAAACATTCTTTTTGGAGAAGATAAAGTTCATCATTGAAATCCACAATGAGTCAAAACACAAAGGACAGATCATGGGACACCTATCACTATCTACAATATAACCCATACACCTAAGACTCAAGGAGCATGGTAGAAAACGTGAGTCCTAGAGGATCAAGATGCCTGCTACAAGATTGTGTCCTCTACATATGACAAGGAGTTGTACCCACAAAATCTTAACATGTTCACCTAAACAAGACTTCTGCAATAACAATGCCAGTGACATCCTAAAATGGGGATGGAAAAAAATCTCATGATTCCCCACTCATAGATGAAGAACTACATCCAGTCAAGGATGGTGAGATGGGGAGAATCAGTCTTCCCTAGGCATGATCCCTTGATATCCACCCCAAGTGGTCATCCCTAAACACATATACATGTGAGCAATAATGAATGGACTCTGCAGACTGTATGTATATACATATATATATACATATATATATAATGAGCATGGAAAAGGTCATGAAATTGAGAGAGAGAGTCAGGGGTACAGGAAAAGTAGAAATGGAGACTGTTGTTGTATCACACATGAAGTATTCATGTATGAAATCCACCTCCAAAAATTAGTGTGACAAGTAATATCTTTTGAGGAAAAGATAATGTATAAGAAATATTATAATTTCTTATTTTAATTTCTACAGAATGCAATGTAAAATTTAAATAGATTTTTAATGTGCAAAATTTACATAGACTAATACAAGTGTTTTTATTCTTTGATACAGGACCCATTTAGAAAATACTCAATATTGAATATTAGCAGTTAATATAGTCTCCAAAAAATAAATATACAGAGATAAAGATATATGGATACATGTATGTATATATATCCATGTATCACCAGTATCTAATAACGTAAATGTAAATAAGTATACTTATGTATTTTTTTTGTATTTTGGGGAGTATTTTTCAAGATAAGCTTTCTCTGTGTAGCTTTAGAGCCTGTTCTGGCACTGTTTCCATAGACAAGGCTGGCCTTGAACTCATAGAGATCTGCTTGCCTCTGCCTCCCAAGTACTGGCATTAAAGGTGAGTGCCAACAACTTAGCGTTTTACAGTTTTCTTTTATTAAAATTTGTACATTAGTTCTGTATAGTGTCTTCTAGTCTAATTTTGCAACTAGCAAGCTTGATTTCTCATGGAAATTTGTCTATAGATTTACCAGAATGTTCTGTTTAATCACATATATTAGGGAATAGAAACTTTCACTTGGTCCTCTTTTTTCTCAGTTATACTGACAATGACTTCTGGTAAAATTTTCACGTGTTGTGATTTATTAAGTTAATATGTTAAATATGTTATTTGCTGAAAGGACAATACCTGTTATCCGATTAACAAAATTTACTTATGGTCCCTCAAAACTAAAAGCAAACAGAGTCCTAGCATAATTCCCTGGGGACAAATGTTCTTCTGAGAGCTCTCCTTGATTGCACAGCTTATTTCTATAAGAAAATTCCTGGCACTCGCTTTCATGTAGTACTTCCCTTTTGTGACACGGCCATTAGAAAGCTTGACTGATGACAGTTCATGGCCTTGGGCTATGGCTCACTTCTTGGTGAGCTGAGTGGCTTCCAAGAGTCAGATGTGGGAATAATTCATTCCTTGGAGTGAGTCAGTCTTGTCTCCTGCAGCTTAGCAGACTTTAACACACACACACACACACACACACACACACACACGCACACACACACACAAACACAATCTCCACCCCAATTCCCCATGAATGGGAAAGAAGTTCTTGAAAGAGGACACTGCCAGCAGCTCCAGTGGGATGCTGCAGCTCCTTTTGGACATCCCATCAGCACAAGGGCCCTGCCAGTTCTCCTTCTTTACTACACTGCAGCTGCTTAGCCACTTTCCCCTGATGAGTCACTCTTCAAATGACAGCTCTGTGTGATTGTTCCGACTGTCGGAAACTAGGTCACCTTGCCTTCAAGTACTTCTCTGGTTAAACAAAATGTTTTCGGGATTAGGACTTTGCTTGCAGAAAATTAAAATTCATTCTATTATGAGTATCCTGACAGCACATCAACTAATGACTCCTTAGGACCTCAGACAGGCTTAATCAATCCTTCCATGAAGCGACTGCCTTTATTTTAGAGTTGCCCTATGACCCAGATCCTTCTGACCTTCTTTTTTCCAAATTCTACTCCTTATTGTTCCTGGATCCTTAATTGAGTACATTTTGATATTGACATATTCCTTGAAATTTTTTCAGGAAATGATACACTAATTGCAAAATCAATAACAATCTCATCTCCCTCACACTCCCTTCTGCTTTATCTTCAGGGAAGTCCTCTTGTGGCCCACATTTAACTGGCTTCATTATTTCTTTGTCTCTTTGTTGCGTGTTTGCAAATGTTCCAACTGGAAAATATACACCACTCATTAGCTAATGAACACAAGATATAGGTACAAACTGTTAAGGCAGTGCTGTAAGGATTACAAGCTGTTCGTTTCGAGACCTTTATGGGATGTGCAGCATGTCGGTTTATCTTTAACACCAGGATGCTAAGTGAAGAAAACAGAAGCTCCCCATGACTTTACAGAAGACAGTCCTGTGTTCCGCACTGTGGTTGTTCTCAGAAACACCGTCCTAGAAAAGCTCTTGAAAAAATTGTGACTTCAAGGGAACCGAAGATCATGACCTTCAAGTAAGCATTGGATGAGTCACTTGGGGTACAGAGGAGAAGAAAAATAAGATGAATAGATGTTTAAAATGTGACAGGTTTTGGGACTCTCAGGGAAAATAAAAATAAAAGGTGAGCCTCAATTTGAAAGGATCTGGAACTCTTGTGTTCTACAGAAAAGAAGGAATTGGCACAACCTGATTTGTTTTTGTTTTGATCATCATGCACAAATTAATGTGGCAGATTTCTCTTAATGGCTATTGTAGCCCAGGCCCTGTATTAGTGACTGGAAATACACATTATCAAGAGGTAACCTCCATCCTAAAAGTTCTTCCAGCAGAGCCTATGCATAAGAAACAGATCATCACAAGGAGGCAGGGTTTGCATGGCAGGATGAAAGGATGCACTACCCACCTCACAGTGTGAGAGTTACAGTAAGAGAGGCTCACATTTTAGGCTTCTGGAAATTCAGGTCACACAAAATTGGATAATAAGTCAAGAGTTCATAGGCAAGCCAGACCTCTGGCCACAAAGCCCATGTTGAAGTGCCCTTTCCTGACCACAAATGGATCCCATAGATAGAATTAATTCATTAATTGCTGTATGTCATCTAAACATCTAAAAAGCAATAATTTTTTTTATTAATATTATCCTCTCAAATTAGGTTCCCAGTTACAAACGGACAGGCTGTAAAGAGCAGAATACAGCACCTATGTTCCTCTTCCTTCATTTGAATGGAAGGTTATATAAATCATTAGGCAGCTGCCAAATACAATCTTTTTTACTTTTTTATTGTTAAAAGAAAAATTTACATTTACTCCCCTTGTCCCAGGCCCTCCGGCTCCCCCAATACCCCACCGCCCTCCCTCTGCTTCCTTGAGATGGGACAGGATACCCTGCTCTGTGGAAAGCCCAAGGCCCTCCCCCTCCGTCTCAGCCTAAGAAGGTGTGCATCCATATAGAATAGGTTCCCAAAAGGCCAATACATGCAGAAGAGATAGGTCCCTGTGCCATTATCATTGGCTTCTCAGTCAGTACCCATTGGCAGCCACATTCAGAGAGTCCAGTTTGGTCATACGCTCCTTCAGTGCTGGTCCAGCTGGATTTGATGAGCTCCCAATAGATCAAGCACACTGTCTCAGTTGGTGGGCCAGTCCCTCAGGGTCCTGACTTCCTTGCTCATCTTCTCCCTCCTTCTGCTCTTCCACTGGACCTTGGTAGCTCAGTCCCTTGCTCTGATGAGAGACCCACATTCACGCCAAATACAATCTTATCTCATTTTTGTGTGGGGGTGTATATATGTTTATGTGTGTATGGATGATATGTATACATTAAGAAAGTCTATAGGTTTGTCTATCAATGCCAAACAATAAAACTTTCAGCCAAAAGTCTGCTTATTATCAATCTTAAAAAGCCCCCTTGCAGTGTTGAAACCAGAGAGAAAGCACCAAAGGCACAACCGTGAGGTGCCTGAGAGTATGTCCATCATTCTTTCTGAGCATATGACACCTGTCAACTGGATGAGTCAGATATTTATACAAGTCATTTATCAAACAAAGAAACTATTAAGACTTCTGGGAAATTCACAAAAGGAGCGTGTTTCCATTTTAATAATTGATTGGTTCAATCTTGAATACCTGAAAGAGTAGCTGAGAAAACATTGAGCACTTTGGGACATGGAAAATAATTAAAACAACTCTGGGACTGTTAAGTGCTCAGAGAAACATCAATAAGAGCAACCTCACATAATTTCTCTGTAATGTCATTACTTTGGATTAAGCAGTTACTGTAAAGAAGAGATAGAGTTCTGAAATATGAGAAATATAGACACTACAATATTCATAAAAGAGACACAGCAACCCTATGATGTCATTATTTAATAATCCATAAACAATTGATGAATTACAAAGCAGTGTACTTAATTAAGATTCAGAAACAGCAGTCGCAAGGGCAAATGAATTACCTGAATTCATCTAAGTCAGGGTTATGCGTTCTCTCATTTCAACTGAGTATTAAACACAGTTCCATATGTGTATAGTTCTCAAAATATCTAATTAATATCCAAGAAAAATGCCTTATACTGGGCTAGAGGTGATTGATATTAAATGGAAAAACAGTTTAAAATTAAACCTAATTTTCAGTTTATCAGTAGGCAACACCAAATATTTTATTCACTCATACAATATGGGTATATGTCACTATAGTGCTAAGTAGATAGATGATAGACAGATACATAGAAGATAGATAGACAGACAGACAGATAGCATTGGGCATATATATATATACAAATATATATATACATATATACAAATATATATACATATATTATTGGGTATTTAATAAAATGATAAAATATCAAGTGGTAGGTGTTAGAAGGAGAAAGAGAAGAGAGAAGGTGCTAATTGGATTTAACCTTGAAAGGCAGAGAAGCTAAGAAAGGCCTTTCCAGGGAAAAAAGCCTGAGAAAAGTCATCAAAATAAAAAATGGTGCATAACTTTGTTCAGCTCGTTTCAGAAAGAACAGTGAGTTGGTTGAGAGAAGAGGTTTAGCAGAGAGACAACTTGGGTTTAAGTCCCAGCCTTATCATTGCATATGCAATCTTGGGTAACTCACCTCACCTCTCTGTGCCTTGGTTCTGAGAAAATGGGCATATGAATTTTAAAGTAGAGCTGTTATTACAAGGATGCAAAAGAGTAATATAAAGGTACTGGATATGGTGTGAATATAGTGTTAGGCTCGTTATTATCTATCAACTGTGGAGTAATTTCTTTTTATCTACTTTTCTTCTTGAAAGTTTCCTGATTTTTGAAGTCACCATGAGAATCTGAGTCTAGGGAAAGACAAAGTATATTTATTACAGACTAACCAGTCTTAACCAAGAGATGAGAGGAAATAAAGTAAGACAAGATGGGTAGTAGCAGATTCCTATGTATTAAAGGAAGATGCTATCCAAATTCAGGGTCGTGGGGAAATGTGTTGATCCCCAGTGATTCCATTCACTGCTTTGTCTGGTATCCACAGGATTGTTCTACAGAATGTTGAAATAGTTCAGGAAATGTAGGTGGTTAAGACAAAAAAAGACCGTTTCTTTTGCTTTTAGACCCATTGGGTATATTTCCCCTAATTCCTCCTGGAATTAGGTTAACAGATGATTTCATAAGCCAAGGCAGCAATATGAATGGCAAGTTCACACACTCTACCAGTGAAGAGTCCAAGAATAAGAATATGGAAATGGGGCTGGGCAGCAGTGGCGCACGCCTTTAATACTTTGGAGGCAGAGGCAAGCAGATCTCTGTGAGTTCGAGACCAGCCTGGTCTACAGGAGTTAGTTACAAGACAGGCTCCAAAGCTACAGAGAAACGCTGTCTCAAAAAAAACAAAAAAAAAAAGAAAGAAAAAAAGAAAAGAAGAAGAATGTAGAAATAGATTACAATAGATTACAGAAATAATAATGTAGAAATAAAGAAATTTAAGTTGTAAGCTTAGGAGAATGAGATCAGGTTGTCGGCAGCTTAGGGATTAACTATTAACAGTGGGTTTCTTTGATTTACAACCAATAGCTCTGTCTGCAAGGCTGAAGTGGGCTCCTGCAAACTGAGGATCAGCCTTTAAATACCCCCTAACCACTCACAACCAGCCATTAATGGGAACTGAGTTAACTTTTGAATTATGCGATGTATGAGACTTTTTGGTTGTTCATTTTTCCCATATCCTTCTCTGCTGCACAAAACTGGCAATATCAGGAAAATGCAGACAGAACGTCAGCAAACAGCATCAGCAGGTGCCAGAGAGAAGCAGTGACTTAAAATACAAACACTAGTTTAACAACAACAACAAAAAAGAACTCTGTTATTGAATCAGCAGGGAAGGGCTATTTGCTTTTGAGTTTACCTGAAACTGAAAACTTCTTTGTTCATGCCTGATACTTGTTGCTTCTTGCTATTAAAAGGGGGATCTTGAAAACCGTCCTTTGTCACAGCCTTACAAGGCCATCTCTTAATGTGGTCTCAGCTAGCTGATAAGATTTTTGTGCCCCATGGCAATTCATTTTTTTAATTTTTTATTTTTGTTCCTGGAATAAAGTTTGCTTCTGGTTTAATAGACTTTGATGGTCTGTGCCCCATCTTTGTGCGACCCCCATTTATCCACCACCAGAAACTTCAAAGAGAAGCTAATGAAAAGGGAGGAGGTATGAAGGGAAGCAGGTAGCAAAAATAATAGAAGAGGGTTCTTCAACTGAATGTAGAATGGAGGAAGAAGGACAAGGTACAACAGGGAGACAAGATGAGGGAGCCGTGGGCAATCATACAGCGCATGTAAAAATGCCAGAAGGAAAGTTCTGACTTTGCACGCTAATCATCAACTAAACAAACCATCAGTTCCACACACCCTGTGTGTTCCTGAAGGTTTGTCCCTAGCTTTGGTGTGGATAGCAGTCCTAATTTCTGTGGCAAACACCCAAATAGACACATACATAAACAGTTTTAAAATTAGAGACATATTTTAGTCATCATCATGTTCAAATGGAAAGAAAGGGCACTCTGTTTCCATAAGTATGAATAACCATGACAACAAATATAAGATGAAAGACTAGGTTAATGCCATTGTGTCCCAGAGGACCTGGTGAATTAGTCATCCATTGTGCCTCCTACATACAGTGTTTCAATGACACAAACTCAAGAACATCTTCTTTATTAAACACACGTACGCACACACACACACACACACACACATACACACGCACACACGCACACACACCCTCCAAGTGTAATGCTAGTTTGTTTTGCATTGATGTTGGGCAATTTAAAGATCTGTTTAGTTAACATCCATCTCCTGGTTTTCCCAAACACATTGCTTTGCAGAACTTTATTTATATATCTCTTTTTGATTTCCTTTCATGCTCTATGGAACCCTACATTTATTTATACTAGATGTATTTTTAGCAGCTGTTGCCCACTGCTGAGAGCTACACATAACAATTTAAGCAAAGTGAAAGAATGCATTTAATGGCATTTTAAAAGTGCTGTATCTTTATTTTTTATTTTTCAACATAGTGAAATAAAAACATTAATTCCATCTCTATCATACAGGAAAGCAGCATTTAATAGCAAATAAAAACATTAAAATCTCTAGTATTCACACAGACCCATAATGAAACATTGACCTTGGCCCATAACGAGCTCCTAGTATAATGTTGTACATCAATCTTGTCCATTTCCCGCAGTAAGAAAATCTCATTTCCAGGTATCTTGTCATGGAGTCATAAATCTCCATGGCACCTCAAACAATCAGTCTGCTTTCAGGTATACCTGTGCTCAGCCCATCAAGGTTCACTTTCCTAATCAAGTCAAAGACACTAACAGCCAATAGGGTTTCCAATGTAACTGAGATTTTTGTTGAACACTTTCATACAAAACATAACTGGGAGAACACAGGGGTCCTCAGTTTTCAAACATTCCTAGATCCATGAGTTTCAGTAATTGACTATCAACAAATCAGTTTGACTTGCTTAGACCTTGAAACTGCAATGGATGACACAGGCAAAATTGTTACGGATCACACTTGTGCTTCTGGTCTTCTCTGTGTCCCAGACACTTCCTTGAGAACAAGCTTATGTTGGACCAGTGTGTGATAGGAGATTACATGCTACAGAACTAAAACATAGCTGTAAGGCCTTCTTGGAGCAGTCAGTGTCCAATAAGCTCATGGCTCCCTCTACACAGCTAAGCAAATCCAACCATTACAAAGCCAGTATGTGAAACATAATAAATCATTATTTGAATCTCCTCTGCTGGTATTTGTTTTGTTTTGTTTTGTTTCAGAGGATTGGAATTAAGGAGGTTGGTATGCAGTCATAGCTGTTAGAAACAAAATTATGTATGCCTTAAGGAAATGTGTCAACCCTTTAACATTCATTAGCAGAATTCCCAATACTTAAATATCTGCACTGTTGATTTTAATCAAAACCATGATCACTAATTTGAGCACCACCTAATGTCCTCTGTGAAAATGAATATCACAATTTGACTCATCCAAGTCTGTTAACAGCTGGAGGTAGGATTTGGGAAAGATGAAGAGGGTAAGGGAAGAGTAGGCTGGACTGCGTACATTCTCTGGGTAGGACATTTTTTTAGCTATTTAGATTTCTTTTGCATTTGACTTTATCTTACAGTTTTAATAAATCTTTATTTCTTGTATCTATGTTATATTTTTCCATTCATATTCTTTAAATACAAGAACCAAGAAACCCCTAACCAGACACAGTACACAACATTTCTTTGTGCTCATCACATGCTGTTCAAAACTCTGTAGCTATTCATGTAAATGTCCAAATGTGTGCTTGCCAGATATATGAAGAGCGGTGGATTCAATGTATGTTACAGTCTCCAGCTTCAAAGAGCATAAGAAGCTTAACAGCACAGAAAGAACAATTTTAAAATAAATAGATATAGGATAAGAGCATATACTTGATTTCTTGATTTTTCTTGTGGGCCAAGGGACAAAGGTTGTGACTATAAAAGACAAATAGAAAGTTGAATATTATTGCTTTCTTCACTTGGAAAATATAATTAACTCAACTTACAGAAGCATATCAGTTCACACTTTTCTCAGCAGAATAAAAATATTCTCTTTCTAAAAACTGAAAATGCCACAGTGTTATAATTTAAATGTACATATTTATAATGTCACTTAGCAAGACTATATATTTATGTTATTTAACGAAACCAGTTTTAAATCCAAGGAAAAAATTACAGACACAGCAATAATTTAGCCAGATACCATTTCATTTTGGTTGGCTGATTATTTTATGGAGATTTTTCTTGTTTGTATTATACTCAATAATCAATCATTAGATTGATGTTTTTAACTCAACTAATTGTCAAGTGGAAAAAAAACAAAGTCTTAGCAGCGTGTTCTGAGAGCTGGTTCTCAAGCCTGCAAAACATCACATATTTTAGAACCTGTGACACATCACATGTCCAAGAGCCTGCAACACATCACGTGTTCTAGAGCCTGCGACACATCACGTGTTCTAGAGCCTGCGACACATCATGTGTTCAGTCGTCTCTTGGTTGCAATCCACTGCTGCCTGAACATCCCATGTGCCAGAGAGATGCAGCAGAAAACAGAGCAATCCCTTGCCTTAGAGAGAAGGTAGTTTTATTTTATACCTTTAAAGTAATTCTTCTTCAGATGGTGACAATTACAGGAGAAATCCAAAAGGCATATAAAGGGAGAGAGAAGATGAAAGGAGCCCACAGCCTCAGTGGGATTGGCCAAAAAGATGAATGAAGACAATGAAGTATAGAGGAGTCCTGTGTAAACATGAGGAAAGTGAAAGTACTTACTCTTTTCTTTATTATAAAATTATAGTATAGCTGCCAGATGTAAACATTAGGCAGTGTATATTTTAATAAAAAAAATTTAAGTCATTAATACTGCTACAAAATTTCCATTGGTCAAATTCCCTTCATCATGGTTAGAGCATTCGATTGAAAACTTGGTATCACATTTTAAACTGCGGTCCTGAAGAATTAAAGTGAATTAAGAAGAAAGGGTCCCAGACAATGATGATGTCATGGAAGATCAGCAAGAAATCGAGTGGCTTACCTGAGGAAAAACAAAACCAGACTCAGACATGAGAGTCCTGTCATTCTCATTATGAACTTACTGCTTGACTTCTGAGAGCAAAACCAGAAACTGCACAGAATTTAGCCAGGCACCAGAAAACACATTCAAACGATTACAGCGTTAGTGAAAATGAGAATCAGTAATGACTCCCAGACCAAAAGCTGCTCAGAGACTGATGAACAACTGGCAAGAGATGCAGTTGGATCTTCATTATTAATATGCCCAGATGTTAACCATACATAAAGAATGTCAGAATTCTCTCTCCTAGATATCTGTACCAGAACATGGAGTTGTGGATTTCAGAGACAGCACAGATTCATCACTACAAGTCACCCTGAAAGAACACCTGAATTAATAGAACCCTAGAACCTCAAACTGACCCTGTAGAGAAGGTCGCTCACGGCTGCGGGTGGAAGTGGGAAGTGGCGACTGCTCTCGGCAAGTGTGAAATGTGGAGACAGAGGCATCTGCCTTCTAATTCAGGAGCAGACCGGGTGCTTCAGCAGCACTCAAGTGAGCAAAGGACGGTTCTATTTTGATAGGTGTTAATCAAAGCTATTGTCACAGAGGCGTCTCTTGCTGCAATCTGTTCCTTGATAAACGTGCAAACCACATGGGCTCCTTCTTTCTAGTACTAACACTGCTGAGACTAGGAAGTAGGGGAGGAAAGTTAGAGAGTGATTTAGCAAACATTTCTAAAATCACACATAGAGACTCTAAAACACAGGGTTACTGTAATTTTCAAAGTAACCTGGAGGGCTTATATCCTCACACACGAGAGTCTCCTTTTGCCATTTGCCAAACATACACCCAAAGACTACATGCCCATCTTTTATATCACTTCAAGAGCAATATGCAGTAGATTTGCAACAAGTGGTTGCTGAATTGAGGGGGTCAGGATTGAGGAAACTCCTGTCAGGCCATTCATCTTCTCAACAGTGCAGTGACTCAGAACATTTTGAAACGCAGCTTTCACTGGGCTTCACTTGGATATGTCTGTTAAGATTTTACTTGTGTTTAAAGAATTTTTTTTATCCTTGAGTGGTCTACTTGTGAAGATAGCTAAATAGGTGGTCAGATTGGCAGGTACAATATAATCTACTTCTATAAATCCAGGAAATTTGAAGGAAAGAGCATGGGATTCCTCAGTATTTCCTAATATGGAACAAATGCACAGGCTCAGGACGCACACAGCGCCACGGATTTTTTTCTCTTCCCAGCCACTGCTCTAGTGCAGCTCTCTTCTTCCCCGGCCTGAAATATTACAAGTCCCTCTGAAAACATCTCACTCCTAATTTTTTCTCTATTAAACTCCATAGGATCAGAGCTCACAAGTAAAACTTTGTGCCCTGGCTCTGGCTTGGGCCTTTCACATGTTGTAAAAGCTAAGCTATTTAATCTTTCTAAAGACTCAAACTACAAAAATGGGGATAATACCAGAAACAGCAGCCTAATATCTCTCCATGGGGAGCATCAGCACAGATGCCAGAAATGCTCCAGCACTGGCCACTGGGGTGTTCCACTCCTTGAGTGTCTGAGCTACATTCACTGATACAATTTACACTTGAAAGTCCCCAAAGACCCTCTGCTGAAGGCTTGGTCTACAGACTAGTTTGCTATTGGGAGGGGTGAAACCTTTAACAGGTAGGGCCAAATGGAACGAAGCTAAGCCACTGGAAGCATGTTCTTGAAGGAAATATTTAGACTCCAGCTGTCCCTCTTTTGCTCTCTCATTTCTGGCCACCATGAGGTGAAGAGCTTGCACCATCACAATCTCCTGCTTTAAAGAACTGTTATAACAGGCCCGCAGGACAAATGGACCCCGCGTTTAAACCTTGAAGGCTGTTAATCAAAGCAAAGATTTCCTTCTTTTAAGTCGATTTTTTTCTCAGCAGTGCTAAAGCGTTTCCTAGTGCACTGGCTACGTCTAAGATGTAAGCATGAACGTGGACGTCCGCCTCATGATTTGAGCTGTGGTGCCACTCCCATGTTGACTCACTCTTTGATCTTGCCATCAGACACACTCTGAGACAGCAGACATCTCTACTCACCTCCCTGTCGAGCTGACCGGCTTAGTTTTTCCTCCTTATACCCCGCTCAGAGAGCATCGTCATTCTGTCTTTTCATCTGGTGGGTACCTGCTCTCCCATCCTGTAGCAATGCAAATGCCTTGGCATCCTGGTGCTTCCCAATTGTGCTAACTACTTATTTACATGTCTGTTACCTCCCTGGACTGGGAGCTGCTCCAGTGGTCATAGATCTTGTTTCCCTCTGTCTCCCCAGTGCTTAGCTCATTCTCTGGAACTAATAAATAGACTTGCTGAATAAATTTGAAGATTTTCCAACAGAATGAACTATAGAACTCATCTCCTGCAGAAGCACATTGAAAATCCTAGAATCTGTTTAGCCTTCAGGGCTATATTTTGTAATCTACTTTATTAATACTTTGGTTATGATACAAAATAATGGGCTTCATCTTGGCATTATCATACATAGATATCATTGAAAATTCCTCATCTTTTCCCTTCCTCTCCCATTTTCTCCCCCCAGTTCATCTTCACATCTTTCTGTTCTGCTTCCTCCCCTTTCTAAATAACCCCATGCTGTTTCTGCTTTCATTGTGACATAAACACATACACAACGTGTATTTGCGTGTATAATAGCATATAGCATATCTCATCATTTCTATATGGAAAACTATACTTAAACCTAGATGCTGCATGTATAGGAAATGACACCTTTCACAGGGATATGCTGAGGCGGATGATGTGTTTCTAGCTTGCAAATAGTGCTTGACGGTGACATCTAAGATTTAGATTTTTAAGTCCACTAAAGTTAGCAAATCAGACCACCTAGATGAACTAATGAATTTTGAGAGGGCATGAGCCAATGATTGGATGGAGAGATGGATTGGTGTATGAAGAAATGGATGGATATGCTCCAAAAGAAAACTTCTAGAATACTTGGACATGGCGGACAATACTGATATGCTAGTATTTGCACACCACTGCCTCCTTTAAGCACCCATGATGATTGGGAAATTCTCATGTATAGAGCAAGACACCTAGTATATTTGGCATGCCGTAGGTGTTTGCTAGCATATGTTTACTAGATGGAAACAAGGAATGAACCATGCATTTCTGGATTAGAGAACAGAAAAATTCATCCACATTGTGAAGTAAACACGAAGACTACAGATCGCTGTTCAGGCCTAGTGCTACTGAGAATAGCTGATGGGCTTGGCACCCAGGGCAGGGTTGAGTAAGCTTTTTTTTTTTTTTGGCATTGTGACCATGGATGTTGGTTGCAGTCAAGAGTAATGTTCATCAGACCTGCACTGTGATCCTTCTGTTAACAGAAACTTCTGTGCCTGAGAAGATAGATCCACATGTGCATTCTGTTTGTTCTAGATCTAACTGCTTCCATTGCCAATATAATTATGATTTTTTTTAAAAAAAAAATCTTGTGCCGTGCTAATGTTCAATCAGTGGTTTGGGTTTCGTTTATATAAATCTGGTGGGTTGATAACAGGTGCTGGCACTGTGTTGAGATGGATTCAGAGGCTGCATCTGAGCTCAGTGCCAAAGGTAATCACTATTCCTTATTAAAACAAAAAGAGGAAGATGTGAAATTTTTAGACTAACAAGCACAGAGAAAATTATTGGTAAAAGCAATTAACAAAATAACTGTCAGCTGCTTTTACTTATAATAAAATGGTTATTTGTTTGTTCAAACTCAATATTTTTTTCTATCAGAGTTTGAGCAAAATGAAGTCTATACCTTGCAGTTCTATAAATGAAGAGTACAGAGAGCTGCTATTTCTATGTATGTTCCAGAAAGTATCCTAGGTGCTATGAAAGTAAATGATTTCATTCATACTCTGCTAAGATAAGTGAGGTTAAAGACAAATGGTAAATTTTATCATGGTAAAACAATTCTAAGTAGATTAACAATTGTTAAGGTTTTGCCAAGGCTTATTCAACAGGTGATAATTATGTCCCTTCCACTATTTTTTACATGTTAGAACACACACATATATACATACAAATACCCATAGGTGCACCAAACTCATGTAAAAGAACATGTACACAGCATGCAGAGTTATAACTGCATATATAGCTTAAATTCACATTTCAAGAAAAAAAATCAAGCAAATAACAAAAGTCTCACAATGACTCAGTATGACTATTCTCCATACACTATAGAAAGTCTCTTGCTCAATAATACAGATTCTATTGACTCATAATTTGTATGCCTAGCAATTTATCCACCTAACATTCCTAAATACATAAAATTGGCTAGAAAATTTTATGCATAAAAAAGGAAAAAGAAGAGTTGATGGACAATCAAGAAAGATGAAAGAAAAATTTCCTCTTTTACTGCCTATTGCTACAAGAGTAATGATCAGTTTTTGAGGAAAGATTAACTTGCAATCAGCACATTCTATCCCCAAAGCAGAAATACATTTGATGTATTTAATAGAGAACTCCAGCACTGTAGGACATCAATCAATTATCTTAAAAATCTACTGATGAAGAATTTATTTGTTGTACTATTAGGTTTCGTGGAGAACTTAAACAATGTGCTCTTTTAGAAAATGCTGAAATAAAAACATTTTATAAATACTGCAAACAATGAAGAAGGTTTTTGGCAGGAAGTTTTGCTAGTCCTTTCGAGATTTTTAAATTTCCATCATTCGTAGTGAAATTATGTGCTCAATACCGCAGACTGCCAGGACACAGCCCATTTTATAGACTATCTCATCTTGTGTCTGTGGAAAAAGTGGAAGTTTCTTTACTGGCTTATTAAAAGCTTTCAGTTACAAGTGAAGAAGATTGCTTTTATCTCTGGTGCTTAGCAGGTGGTGGTAACTGTGGACTTGCAATGTCAATATTCTTCTCCATGAAAATGAAGGTTATAGATTCCAGAGGGTCCCTGGGCAAGGC